>OY744547.1:10714807-10797307 GCA_963556195.1 Sepiola atlantica | reverse complement strand
CAACAGCCGTTTACGATTGATTTCTCGTTGATAGCAATAAGCCTCTCTGGGATTTCTAGTCCCCTTCACGTTCTTTTCGGTAGAGGTCAGGATGGTGCTACTAATCCTCCGTCTTTCCATCCTCCTTGATCTTGCATGACCATTTTGTGTGATACTAACCGAAGCGGGTACCATCACGTGTGGAGTTTTTTTTTGGGGGGGGGGGGATATCAGATTATGGTATTTCTAGCAGTTTCAGTTCCCTTGGTTTCACATGATGTTTTTGGATTTGTGAAATCAAGGGAGGCGCGAGAGCGCTCTATCCCTTAATAGACTTCACGAATGGCCTATGCTGGAAATCTCATTTCTTTGATCAATCATAACTCAAAAACCAATAAACCAAATTAGTTAAAACTTTGCACAACATTTTTATTTGATAGGTTCTATACGTGTGTAGAATTTCAGCATCATTAGTCAAGGCAACCCAGAGATCCATAAAGTTCAATCATGAAATCATGTTATCCGTGTGTACGTACGTACGTACGTACGTACGTACATACGTATGTGCCACCCTGTATCTCATCAACTATTTGATGGATTCAGCTGATTTTTGGCAGAGATAGAGGTTCTAGGGTCTAGTTGATGACATTTTAATTTCAGTTTACCATATACCTTAGTTTTCCAGAAAATTCCAAAAACCTTAAAAATGACCATTGTATTGAGGCATAGCCTTTACAAAAGTAGTGACATTCCATGAAAAATGCCAGTATACTGAAATCATATGACCTTAATAGGGTTAAGATAAAAATTCATATACACTAAATGTACAAAAGCAAGGAAATTCCCAAATTTTTACACTTTTATTGTCATTAAGGGTATGACTACATATCAACCAAACCATTTCATTATCACATCACTACAGTATAAATCTCTATGCATGAGTGGATGAAGTGTGTGAGGTGCGCTCAAGAAAAATTCCTACCAGTAAAATACATAGCTCTGTTGTGCTCGCATACCCTTAATGACAATAAAAGTGTAAATATTTGGGAATTTCCTTGCTTTTGTACATTTAGTGTATATGAATTTTCATCTTAACCCTATTAACGGCATATGATTTCAGTATACTGGCATTTTTCATGGAATGTTATATAGAAATAACATTATTTTTTTTGTCCAGTTTCTCGTTCAACTTACCTGTTGTTGGTTGGTGTTACCTTGTTATGTGGGTTGGTTTCTGCGCTCAAGGATTTCCCTTAATAGTTAAGCTGTTCTCATTCATTCATTTATTTCATATGATCAGATGATTCTATTGTTGGCATTGGTTCCCCCGATATTTTTCTAGTTAGAATTCTTTCTAAAAAGATATTAGGTACTTACGAGAGACCACCACGTGAAGGTTGCCAACATCCTCAGTGAAAGTGTTTCTGTGGAACGAACTGGATTCGAACTTGGTACACTCAGGTTGTCAGTCTGTGTCGTTCGCCACTTAGCCACTGTCACCTCCCAGCTGTTTTCATAAGTGAATTGTATGGGGGTCAATCCTTCCTTTAATTCCAATTTCTCTTAGTCTTTTTCAAGTTTTTTCAGAACTGTTCCTAGTACTCCTATTATTATTGGTATTACAGTGGTTTTCTTCATGTTCCATATTCCCTTCAACTGTCTGGCAAGCTCCATGTATTTGCTTACTTTTTCTGCTTATTTAATTTTCACTCTTTGACCTGCTGGGATGGCGATATCTACTATTTGACATGTTTTTTTTTTCCTTCTTGTTGACTATTATTACATCTGACTTTCTTGCTTGGATGAGTTTGTCTGTTTGTATTTCCATGTTGCAGAGGATATGATGCCTTTCATTTCCCAATACTGCCTCCAGTTTAACCCTAACCATAACCCAATACTGCCTCCAGTCTAACCCTAACCATAACCCTAACCCTAACCATAACCCAATACTGCCTCCAGTCTAACCCTAACCATAACCCAATACTGCCCCCAGTCTAACCCTAACCCTAACCCAATACTGCCTCGTCTAACCCTAACCATAACCCTAACCCTAACCCAATACTGCCTCCAGTCTAACCATAACCCTAACCCTAACCCAATACTGCCTCCAGTCTAACCCTAACCATAACCCTAACCCTAACCCAATACTGCCTCCAGTCTAACCCTAACCATAACCCAATACTGCCCCCAGTCTAACTCTAACCCAATACTGCCTCCAGTCTAACCATAACCCTAACCATAACCCAATACTGCCTCCAGTCTAACCCTAACCCTAACCAATACTGCCTCCAGTCTGACCCTAACCCTAACCATAACTCAATACTGCCTCCAGTCTAACCCTAACCCTAACCCAATACTGCCTCCAGTTTATGCTTGTAGCATTTTGTCTGCATGTTCAAAGTGCATCCGCTTGCATCGTTCCCAGTGGACCACATTTCTAATCTAGTCATGTTTGTTTTTGTATTCCTTCTGGGCTAATTTGTCGCATGTACTCATGTGATTTACCGGTTCGTCTTTGTTCTCCTGGGTTTTGTCATTATTATAATTATCATTTTGTTTTATTATTACTTTATTAAACGGTTCATTAGTTTAGTAATAAATACTATACAAGAATTTGGTTAATTAATTCTCATTTCAGTCACATAAATTATTTAGAGTTGAAAGAACACACACATACATACCGGATTATTTTCTACTTTTTCACCAACAACAGAAAAGAAGACGTTTACTCTTAGTATCAGCAGCAGCAGCAGCACTTTTTCTTTTTTCTCTTCGCCAACAAAAGATGAACCTACAACCATCCAAAACACATGCGAACGATGTGCTGTCCAAAACAGATCTCTCTCCTCGAGCAAAAATCTCACTCTTTTTATTCAGCTATTTTGGACTGCCAAAAGTGCCTATTTTGCATAATCGCGACCCTCGCCTCGAAATCAAATGGTTTCGGGTTCACTCTCACACGCAGCCACTGTTTCCTTGCAGCGGGCGCATGCTACTCGTGGCTGCTTATCCACTAGCAATTTTTGCACCGTCACCACATAGGAATGTATATATATATATATATATATATAAGTTAAGACAACAAAAGATATAAGAGGCAACTAATATCTTTAATTAGTGAACATCCGGATAAAACTGAAGCTCAATATACTGGATAGAGCATTAATAGTACTAGATAAAGTGAAAGAATAAAATAAGGTGCGACTCAAATTTTATTAGCATTCAATGTTCAAGCAAAGTACTCTAAATTTCCAGCCTGGATAACTTTTTCGTTTTTGGAATACCATTCACCACCTGGATTATTTTTAATCAGCCTCTTTGATATCTTTCTTGAAGCTATTTTAAACTTTATGACTTGGATGAACTGTATAAGTTTAACAAAAAAGTATGTTTTGGGCCGATGTATTTGATGTTTTATATAATTTTATGTATTTTTATGTAAAATTTTTTAATATTTTTTCAAAGTTTAATTTTATTACCTGCAGTAATGTCATTGTGGTAATGGTCCTCTGAGGAGAAGATTTTCTTTGAAAACTCATGAGTTAAGGACTTTAAAGTACTTTGCTTGAACATTGAATGCTAATAAAATTTGATTCGCACCTTATTTTATTCTTTCACTTTATCTAGTGCTATATATATATAGACTTGTTTCTGTGTGCGTCCACTACACAAGCTGTGATTGTCCGCTTGTGCTGATCTAAAGTTGTTGCTCAATTATGCAATAGAGGAATTCTCCCTCCAAATAAAACCATAACTCCAGTTTAAAACACATAACATAGGTTCATTTTTTTTGGAGGTTACAATGGTACTCGTTTTTTAACAAAAGACTTGCAACTGAGAAATCAGCCCGCCTAAATCAAAACATAAGTCAAAGAGCCCAAGGGCCTCTCTCTCTGTTTGAAAGGCACCCAGATCCAACTGACTGTCAGACCCCTTAAAAGCCAAACTCCTGTGTCATGCCCAGAGGGACAGCTCTTACTGCCTTCACCTAACTATATATATATATATATATATATATATATATATATATATATATACTGGACTACCCATGACCCGTTGGGTCACAACCACTACCACTACTTGTTCCATCCACTTTGATTTCATTCCAAGATTCAAAAACTGTAATATAAGAAATTCTTTTTTCATAAGTAAAAAAAAGTAAGTCTGTATTTCGATATTATCCTTATGTATAATATAGAAATAAAGAGACCTATTATCTTTTTATCTAATTTACATACGTGTTTACGGTGTGTACGGACATGCTATTAACTGAAAAGAGAGTCACTCTTTCTCTAAATGCTAACATAGACATGAAGAAATATTAGAGAATGGTTGAATCAACATAGAGTGAGGAGGCGAGAAAAATGCATAGATAGCTATGAAAATTTTTTTTTAAACATAACTCAATCGCAGAACTAAAGTATATTTTGTGTTAGTAAAGTATATAGGAAAGAAGCCTTAGTGAAACAAATATTGATTAACTCACATTTAGTATAATAATAATAATATATATATATATATGGGAAAATGAAAAAGGAAAACCAAAAAATGGATGTTTTTTATGTGTACATCAACGTTTCGTCTTTATTTATAAGACTTCATCAGGATGATGATATAGAGAAAAAATGTCATGCAAGTACAGATACATGTAGGGTAGACATATTGGGAGGAAAAATAAAATGAAATAATGGCCACTACTGGGTGGACGTCCGTACTTGTTGGCGAATAAAAATGAATCACGTCGGATTACCTTCATCCTTCTCTTCCCATATATATATATATATATATATATATATATATATATAAAATGCGTTTTTTTACTAGAAATAATGAATTACTTCACATTTTATAAATAAAAAAAATAGAGGGGAGGCAAAGGCTGGGAGGGTGGACCTCCTAAAACTACACAGGACAAACCCACAGACTGGTGGAAATCAAGTCCCGAAGGCCAAGACAATACCGGTCTATGGGGTGCAGTATCCATCGGAACAGATACTACACTTTGATCCCAGCCATAGGCCGTTTCATCATTATCACTGAATGGTTTCGTCAATCACATTTGGTGACAGTTCATCGACCATTTAATCGTGTTCAAGTGCATAAATTAAGGAAAGTTTAAGTTTCTTACTAAAATGGTTGGATCATTTTTCTTTAGAATCAAGGCATAAAAAAATGACTTGTAAGGTGTCGTGTCGTAACCCAAGTATCAGGGTTAGGGTTAGGAGAGAAAATAATTTGAATGAGTTGAAACTGCTAACAAATATTAAGGATAGAAAAAAGGTTTTGTAAAGTCGAACAGAATGAAGGAAGAAAGCGACCACGTGTTTGCGCGTGTTGTCTTAACTGCTGGGATTATCGCGGGGAGGGCGGAAATTAAATTAATGGCGGCTGTGGTTTTTTGTACGATTATTGAGCGATGACGTCAGGCCTCACGTGACTGTTTTTCTGACCACCGATTGGCTGATGATGAACACTTGGACAATAAAAGGAGTATGTTCAGAAGATCAAGGGAGTGTCTATCAACTGCATCAGTGTGATTAGACGTCCGACGTGCGTGTGTTAATCAACTGCCGTAGTTGCGTAGTTGCGAAACGAATACAGGTTTACTAAAAAAAAGATGGTGAACAAAGTAATTTAGCAATCGCTAGATAAAGCTAGCAAGTCTTGTTAAATATCTGGGCTGGGTGTACCGAAAATGTCACCTGGTTAGAATAAAATGTACTTGACATAAACATGCACCTGGGTGGAAGAAACAAAACACGATTGATTGTCGAAAATAAAATAATAGTTGAGTGCTTCTAAACCGTAAGGTTATCTTTATCCAAAGGTTAGCTCAGATGGAAATACCCCGTCAAAAATTATTATATAAACTTACTAGAAATTGAGATTGAGAGTTGACTGGCGATCAGATATGAGAAAACCACCACGTCAATTCCTATGCGTCCTCTCCTTCCTCACTAAGCCCGCTCATTCACTGCCACCGACAATAAAGATATATCATTATTTGTTGTCATTCTTTTAAGCACAGCAAAAATACAACATTGGGAAACATGTTTTGTTCCTTATAAAATATGCTTTATTATAACTTAACTAACACTGTGGATCCAATACCTGCATTCTCTTTCCTCACTAACCCACACTCGTTCATCGCCATCAATAATAAAGATGTATGATTGTATTTTTATACATCAGTGTTTGTTGTCATTCTTTTAAGCATAGCAGAAATACAACATTGGGATACATGTTTTGTTTCTTATAAAATATGCTTTATTATAACTTAACTAACACTGTGGATCCAATACCTGCATTCTCTTTCCTCACTAACCCGCACTCGTTCACCGCCACCAACAATAAAGATGTATGATTATATTTTTATGCATCAGTGTTTGTTGTCATTCTTTTAAGCACAGCAAAAATACAACACTGGTATACATGTTTTGTTCCTTATAAAATATGCTTTATTATAACTTAACTAACACTGTGGATCCAATACCTGCATTCTCTTTCCTCACTAACCCACACTCGTTCACCGCCACCAACAATAAAGATGTATGACTATATTTTTATACATCAGTGTTTGTTGTCATTTTTTTAAGCATAGCAAAAATACAACACTGGGATACAAGTTTTGAGTTCTAATTCTACTTATTTAATTAATCTATGACAATTGGTCGGTTTGCCATATAAATTAAGTATAAAAATGGCTAACTCTTGGCTCTGACTCCCCATTTCAGAGGTGAGGAGTCAGCAGAAAAACATGACTATGACTCCTGACTCCGACTCCTGCCAAAATTTCCGACACCCAACATCTGCTTAACTACAGTAAAGTTGTTACATTTATTTATGAACATTGGCCATCCGTGCTGAAATGCTCGAGTATACTCAGTGGGCGGAGTCACACCAGCTCCCAGAAGGATGGTAGTGGGCTTTGTAAGCTCTCGCAGAACCCACAGACTGAAAAAAAATTATGTTAGCTGGTATGTGGTTCCTTAACCTTGAACACTTGTAAAAATATTCAGTTTCGAGTCTGTTTGGTTAAGTGTTTCATTCTTAATGAAACACAATTTTTTGTGTCTTTATTTTTTGTTTCTTTTTTTTTTGTTTCTCTGAAGAAAATTGTTTTTTCTCCAATAGCTTATCCCTAAAATAAATGGAAAGACCTCTACTTTTTCTCTATAAAATTAAAAATAAAGCGTCGATATATCGACGATTGTCGTTTACCGATAAAATTTAATTTTTGTTTTTGTAAAAAAAAAAACTACTTGTTCAATTTACATGATTTTTTTGTATACGATATGGGTATGTACATTATTAAGATATTTCTTAATTTTTCTTAATTTTTTTTTTCATGTCGTCCCAATTCTAAACCTTGTCGTAATTATTTAATTTGGATGATTTGTGTTATTCTAACTACTATTCTCTCTCTCTCTCTCTCTCTCTCTCTCTCACTATTTGTCTCTCTCTCACTATTTGTCTCTCTCTCTCTCTCTCTCTCTATATATATATATATATATATATATATATATATATATATAATTTCTTTGCTTAACTCCATTATTCCTGGAATTCAGCGACCGGGTTGGATCATAAAAAACTTTCTGCCTGATGAGACCTTAGCTTTTGATAGCTGTAGATCGATAACATCGACATGCCAGTGTAGCAGACCTTGTACATGTTTGAATAAAAGCATTCACAACACACACATATATATATATATATATATGTGTGTGTATAAAAAATCAATGTGAAAAATATATTTTTATATATTTTCACAATTTATTTTCTGTATTTTGACATTAGGAATATCAATTTTCCCTTATATATAAAAAAAATTTTTTTCCAAGAAAGGAGAGCAAAATTTTCGGCCGCAATCCTTCGGCCTTCGTCAGTGTACTGAGGAATTGTGGGTGCACGGTGGGAGGTGGGTAGTGGCAGGAGAGGAAAAAAAAAAAAATGGGAAAAAACAGTGAAATGATGATCACGCAGGTGTCTGTCTCTATGGTCGAGTAGGCCATAAATTTATTCCATGTGTGACCTGGCATGAGGGTGTGCACAGATGGATAAGCAGATAAAAATACGATACACGTATCCACGCATACACACAAACACACCGGCACACTGACCCGCACCCATCAATTCACACATACACATGCGCACACACAGGCATATCTCCATACAAACACATAGCAGGGGAGAGAGAAGGGAGAAGAGAGATTGGGATGGTCAGACAAATTGTCTGGAGTAATTTAAAATTAGAGTAGGGGTGTAAAGTTTAGTAGGCGGAGTGTGCGTGAACTTTATATATATATATATATATATATATATTAAATACTGTCTTGTTTTTAAATTCCCGAAACAGTTTTTCATGGTAAACAACTGATGATCCCTTAAAATAGTGTTAGAAACTAACTAATATAATAACTTTAAAAAATAAATTGACATACATGAGTGATTTTCCACTGGAAGACTTGAGACTATAAGTTATTTTTGTTTTTTTTATTTTTTTATTTTTTATATATATATTTTTTTTTATATAGTTTTAATGGTTGAGAAACTTCCGAGACTATATATATATATAATTTATAAATAAATGTAATGTGATGTCTAAAGGACAAAATAAGGGGACGTGAGAATTACGAGGCTGACGAAAAGAAAACTGCTCACTTTCTGCTCTTCATATTTACCCCTGATGTTAATGAGAAGGGACCTTCTTTGGCCTTTTGGCTAGGAGCAAAGTGTAATATCTATTCTGATACTACTCTTCATCTTTTCTGTCCTCTGTCAGTGAAGGAGAAATCCTTTTAGACTGAGATAATTTTTATTTTGTCCCAATCCAGAGTGCCCCTTTTGGGGAAGTTGTTTTTTTCCCCACATTAAAAACTGACCTTGTGTCTAACTCTGCCATTTTGATGAGGCAAGTAAATAAGAACTGGAAATTAAGCTGATTCTCAAAATTTTAGAAAATTCTGATGATTTTAAAAGCCTTAATTTTGTAACTTAGTTTTGGGTGTTCTTCGATCTCAGACTGTCACAAAATATCTCTGGTCGGCGTCATTTATGAAGTTTATTCTGTTGACATGTCGTAAGTTCTTCTGTGGATATTTATGCCCCTCAGCTTTTTTTTCTCTCCTCCTTTTCTGGTAGCTGTAAAGCTGAATTTAAAAAACCAACAACAAATGACACCATTATTTGCTTCTGGGGTTTAGTTTACTTTTTTCATCAATTTACAGCAAGGTTCATCTAGATGAGATGCAATTTTGCCAACCCATCCCCTTAGGAGTGGTGGCCCTCAAAAAAAGACGTCTGGTCACTTTGACATCGTACATTCAAAAAGACAGAATCGATTTCGCTTCTCTGCCGCATACTTCCTCCCACGACGTCATATCCTGTAACATAGCCATCTCTCTAGTGTGTTAACTTCGAATGGAATTTTCCACTAGTCTAACCTTATGTAAAAAAAAATACCGTTTTAACCTTATTTTTACGCACTCACTAATTTTGTTACAATTAGAGCTCAACTTAATAAACTGTAACGCATTTATTTAGTGTGTAACCATGAAAGTAAAATGTGACACAGTGTTTAGTTTAATGTGCTTTGAAAAAGGGCAATTAAAAAAAAAAAAAAAAAAAAAAAAAAAAAAAAAACATTTTGGCATTCTCCTACGTGTAGGGGTGCCGCAAGCTTACGGGGTTGATGCAGACAATCTTCTTGTTATTGCATTGAAGGATGCCCTGCCTCCTGGTGTTTGGTTGATTAATTGTACGCACTTTATTTTCTGCGTATGACTTTCTGTCACAACAACCAAAAGCTATAAATAGAATGCTTCAGCGGATCTACCGCATGGTTTCGTCTGGGAATGATACGCGGAGGGGGGAGGGCCCGGGGAGAGGGGAGGGTCCCCTTCTCCCATCTTCAGTCAATGGGGTTTCAGACTGCCAGCTGTTCTGAGCAGCTTATCACACCTACCGCAACTTAAGTTTTAGAAAACATCAATGGTAGATAACACCACCAGGTGCAGCATGTATTTTTATATGATCCGATTTAGAAAGCCAGACCCTGCAAATAGACTAGGCCCTTACTATCAAGAACTTCAACTTCATGCAAATATATATATATATATATATATATATATATATATATATATGTCAGTTTATATTATATTCCAATAACCATGGTTTTTATTTTATTATTTTTATTTTTTCACATTTCCAAAAATATAAAATTTCTGTGAGATATATTTTTTACGGTCCGTTTCATTTGTCTTGTGCCAAACAACATTTTTATGTCAATATCGTCTCTGCAACACTACAAAATCATCAGAAAAATTCGCAAAGAGTAAAAAGTTCTTGGATTAAAGTCTCTCGAAAACACCTACACTATACAGTACAGGACCGGTGGGACAGTTATAAAAGTGGGGGGCTCTCCTAAAAAGTGGGGGGGGGCGGTTAAACACATGCATATATAACTTCATTATTGATGACCGTAAAGTGGGGGGGGGGGCAAGTAAAAAAGTGGGGGGGGGGCTCAACCCGGTTCACAGAGAAACCGTGAATCTGTAAGCGTTCACCGAGTCCCATAGTCCATGGGAGGTTGTCACGTGACAACGGTGAAATTAAGTTATAATTAACACTGAAAATGGCGAGTGTAAACATAAAGACATTCGATAGGACTCAACGACAGAACCAGAGTCTGGCACTGGGGCTTCAGGTGAATGTCATTTTTTAATCTTTCCGACAGTGCGCTTACTTTAATTTTACTTAAAGGAACTTCTAATAGTCTTGAAATAAAGACAAAATTATTTCCATAATTATCATATATATATATATATATATATATATATATATATATATGGTAATTATGGAAATAATAATCCAACGTAATGAAAAAGGAAAAACCAAAAATTCTTTATATATTAATCAATGTTTTGTCTTTATTTCAAGACTTTCTCAAGATGACTGAGATACATAAGAGTCAATATTTAAAAATACATGGTGTGTCTATGACATGAAAAGAATGTTCTTGTTCTTTTGTTCGAACGAAACATAGACTTTAGAATTTAAAATATGTGGTGCGTTTATGAAATATGAAACAACTATTTTAATGTCTTAAACAAACTGCATTTTAAAGTTTTTTTAGCTTTCATTCTTTTTCTGCATACATATTTATTCACTTCCAATAGCAAAAACAATATTTTATTTTTAAAACATGTTATATTCGTAAACGTTATAGCGAAATAATCATGTAATGAGTCCATTCCCTTGATTTCTGCAAAAATAAATATCTGAAAACACATTATATTTTTAAAACATTAAAGGAAAGTTATCATGTGCAATTATACTGAATTCACTTTTTCAGTTCCTAAAAATCAATATATATATCGCGGGATTGAGCACTTTAAGTAAGTTAACAATAAGCTGTTATTATAGCGTAATATAATACTCTAGACCCTGCCTATTGAGTTCTCTTGACAGCTTGCTGATATGGCCGCTAAATTTGCCATTTAGACGTTAAGTTACTCTCCCATTTCTATGGCAATGCATGGTTGACACATCGGTACGCGCTCTGACTACTGAGTCAAATATGACTTTCGTATTGGGGTTCGAATTGTGCGATTGGTAAGGATTGTTTCCTCTCATACTGGTGATTGCAGGTTTGATATGAAAATATTATTTATAAATAATTATATATATATATATAATTATTTATAAATAATTATATATATATATATATATATATATATATATATATATATATGTATTTATATTTAAAATTTTTATATTTAAAAATAAATTTTATAACATAAAGCAATTATAATAGCTCAATAGTGTGATACTAGAGCTATGGTATAAAATATTTTTATTTAATTTAAACCACGTCAAATGTTAGGAAGAACAGATTCACGCCATTTCCACAAAAAACTGTTTTTATTTCCAGTATACAATTGTTTCGGCTTCCTACCAGGATATTTATAAAATGTTCCTGTATCTTATGCCTCTATTTCCTGGGGTGGCTATCTTCAGTGCTTGTATATAAACAATGAAAAAAAGAAAAACGGAAATTTTCAGGCAAGTAAAGCCTAGATTAACGTTTGTACTCATCTTCATTTTTTTTATATACTAATGGAGTTGTTAACTTCTAAAGGTCCAAATGGCATAACGATGTTTCGATCGGTAGCCATTAAAAACTACAATCTCCTCAGGCAAAGAAAGTCGGTCTATTCTTTAGTTGTTCATATTGAAGAAAGAAGAAGGAAAAAGAAAAACATGAGATTCAAAACTATATAATTATTTTTTTAATAAATATTTATTATCCACAGACATGTTTCATGTTCACTAACAATCATCAGTATGGTCGCAAGATTCTAACCCTGGATCCGTGTCATCATGGACTCCAATCCAACATCCTTATCCATTTGCCCGTTATTTTTAAAGAGGAGAGAAATAAACTTCATATTTATTTACAAATATTGTAATTCTCAGAGAATATTCAACATAGTGAATGAATACAAATGCAGTTGTGTTTCAATCCAAGATCTCATCAGGCCATTAACTTGATAACTTTGAGAAGTTAATCTTTTTATATACACTTTAGTTCTCTCCTCGTTTTTATCAGCTCTGTGTATTTTCACATTTGTAGGTATTGAGCACTTTTTGATAATATCTTCTGCCCTTGTTTTATAAAAGTAATTCTCATTTATTTATTCTTATTTTATTTTCCTTTTACTCACTAGGAGTTCTTCACATGAGTTAGCGTCAGTGATCGCCCACTGGTAACAACGGGTTGTGTTCCCTGGAATCTGAGTGACAACAAGTCTCTCCAGATTTCCAGTATTCTCCGTTTCTTTCGATAACCATTTCAAATCACTTTGTATTCTTGCAAAATTGATTTCCCGCTGACAATGACAATTAGCTTTCCCTGGAATCTGAGTGACAACAAGTCTCTCCAGATTTCCAGTACTCTCCGTTTCTTTCGATAACCATTTCAAATCACTTTGTATTCTTGCAAAATTGATTTCCCGCTGACAATGACAATTAGCTTTCTCTGGAATCTGAGTGACAACAAGTCTCTCCAGATTTCCAGTACTTTCCATGCATTTCCAGTGGAGGTCTGGATGGTGCTCTTCCCCCTCGGTCTTTTCATGCTTTCCGGACCCTTCACAATTATTTTGTGTGATACCGACTTAGGCTAGTTCCACTTTTTTAAGGAAGTGGGTGTATGTCAGATCATGGGATTTTTTTTACAGTTTCAGCCTAAATAAATCTGTTGTTTACGCAAGGAAATTATTTCACGTTAATCTTTTGTTTAACTTGTGTTAATTTATCGTATAATTAAAAAAAAAAAAAATTAAATATATTTTATTTTGTATTAAAACTAGAACACCCGTCCCAGGACGGTTAAAATTAATTCCCCGAATAAAACAACAGTTTTGCACCATTTTTATGTGTCCTTACGAAGATTAAAATCAAAATATGATACTAAACCTTATGTCTAGAATCCTTTTTCTAATTTTGATCAAAATCCAATACGTGATTTTTATTTTCGAAAATGTCTAAAATTGAAGGCATAAGCTTAAGGGATCTTAAGAAATTGAAATAAAGGAAATTTTGATTAATTGGTGTCTAATGACGATGGGTCAAATTCAATGCAAATCTGAAATATTTGAATTTTCAGATAGGAGGTTGTGTCAATATTATGCTCCTTAAAACACCCTTTAAAACCCCTGAAATTTGGACACTATTAACTGATGTCTAATACCTATTGTAAAATTTCACAAAAATCGGAGGGATCTGAATTTTCATGAAGGGATTCCACTTCCTTTTTACCCCCTTTACATAAAACTAAATTAAACTAAATATAGCCCACATTACGACTCCTTACGCCTAGCAGCTGTGTTCCCAAATTCATTATGATCGGTTAATTAGTTTAGGAGTGAATCCTGCACATACAAATATATAAACATATAAACACACCTATGTTTATATATTTTTATTAATTTTATACGTACATAAAAGTAATCCATGGACTATCAGTTGTCATCAACATGGCTGACTTGGACAAGGATCGAACCTTCGATATCATTGTCTATAGTCTGGAGTTTTACCACCGGACCATGACGCCTTGCCCAGAAATATGTACAGTTTTTATCAGCTAAATATTTAAATTATGTATTTTTGTAATTGTTTTCTTTTTTGTGATATTAGCGTCCAGCTTGTTTTCTTTGTTTTTCACTTGCTAAATTCATATAGATAGAGATAAACTTAATTATTGAAAAGAAAATTCACAATTAAACATTTATTTATTCGTATCGAACTGATTAAATTGGTTATGTCAATTTATCGAATCATTTTAAAGTTCCGTTTTGGCTTAATCATAAAAATCAAAGCAAGTAGGATTTCATTTTTAAGCGAACTCGATAAATTTAACTCTTACATTCTTCCGGGAGAAAAGATTGAAAAAGAAAAAATAAGAACAATAAATTTTCAAGCTAAGCATTAGTCTGATTTCATAAACTTTTTGCAAAGTGGAGTTTGCGAACCTTCAATTACGGAAGGATTTTCAAAAAATGAACTTTTGGACTCATCTATGAATTGTACTGGCCTGTTTAGCACACTGGTTAGAGTATGTATAATTTGGATTATTCGGACTACTGTTCTCATCTTGAGTGTTATTCTCACAACGTTTCGACCGATGTAACCTCTGACCTTCTTCAGGTGTATCTTGTCGAACTCGTGAATCTTTCTTCGAACTTGGGGAATCTGTACAGAATTTCGAACGGAACCCTTTATTTAATCCACGGGGGTAGCATGATCTCGTTCCGTCAGCCATGACCGGGTAGAACTCTTCAGTAATTCGCAATTCCTAGTATCGCCCGCACTGAGGATTGAACCTTCAACCTTCAGAAGACTGCACCGAGAACTGAATTTCACTTAGTACTTTATCCGTAACGCCACGGGGTCCTTGGTTGGAGTGTGTTTATTAATGGACCGGGAGACTGGGGTTCAATCTTCGGTCAAGTCATACCAAAGACTCAAAAAATGATACTTGATTCTTCCTTGTTAAACACTATAAGGTAGGAATGAAGGGTAAGTGGTATTATCCTTGGAAAGGAGTGGCGCCCTCCCCTACATCTTGGTGTAGTAGCTACTTAAAAAGGGAGCCTTCGGGTCACCCTTGATTATGGTCGACCGCTTTACTTATTTTTATGAATGGTGCAAAGTTGAGTTTCCAGAGTTGTTCTCACATTCTTAAAGTCTTGAAATGGCAATCAGGTTAACCACAGCCGCTTCCTAATCGGTGTATCGGCTCGAAACAAGAGACAGGCATATAATTAAAAAAAAGTCTTCTCATACAATGAGGCCGTCCTTTGCTTTTAAAGAATTTTAAATGGAGCAATTTAACACTGTTAAGTTTTACAGTTTTTGCAAGGAGGTGTCGGCATCCTTTCACATACAGCACATACTATTCCCAAATGGTCACCCATCTGGAACTGACCAAACTCAACGTTGCTTAACTTCGGTGATCTAACGAGAACCGGTGTGTCAACGTGATTATGTTGTGCATATAAATAACACCTGCTATTCCCAAAATATCACAGTTAGGGGAGATGACGATATTAGGTTTTGGCAGTTCTTGCCGGTAGGTGTCGAGGTCCTCCCACATCCAACGCCTGGTATTCCCAAATGGTCACCCATCTGGTACTGACCAGACTCAACGTTGCTTAACTTCGGTGTGTCAACGTGATTACGTCAAAGTCTTAAGTGCTAAGAATACGTAGAACTGATTATTACTTAGCACTTATATCCGTTGCGCCACAGGTCCTTGCGGACCTTGTGAATGAGAACAAGCTACGCCTGTGGGTTAAATAAAAGGTTCCGTTACAAAATTCCGTACAGATTCCCGAATTCGACAAGACGCACCTGAAGAAGGTTGGGGGTTTACATTGACTGAAATGTATTGAAAATAATATCAGAGGTGAGAACAGTAGTACGAATAATCCAAATAATACAAATTATCAATCCTTATCTAAAGAATAAAATTAACACTGTGTGGATCAATACTCACAATTATATAAAATGTAAATTTTCATGGCTGACAATTACTAGAGAAACGTTTGTGCTTAATTTTTATTTTCAAGTCTCCCAATAGGTTTTTCGAGAGGGGTTCAAATTAAAATTTTGGTTTATAAATCAAATGAACTCTTAATTTAAAACCCAGCAATATACATACATGTCTGTTTTTTTTTGTTTTTTTTTTGTCTCATTTATGACAGAAAAAAAATCAGCTTTTTTTTTTTAATTAAAAAAAAAAGTTATTACTGTTACAGCTTAATTAATATGTTAAAAGAATATCAGAGGTGTTGGTGGTGGTTGGGGGGGGGGAGGGATCATATTTTCAATTTTTTAATTCTAGCTATATTTTATTTGTTTCATTTTATTTTAATAATAAAATAAAATGACAACGTTTTCTTGTTTGAATATTTCTATTGCGAAAATTTCTGTCAAAACCCTAACCCTAACCCTGTGCTAATTCTTTTAAAAATAAAAATGAGATTCTACTATTTTTAGGCGATTACATGTAAACAGCCTGCAACAGTTAGCGGTAAAAAGAAATTAAAAAAGACAAAACACAACAATATTTTAGACTTAAGAGTGGGGTATCACTTTTGCATATAAATTTAACGTATAATGATCACTCACTTCCTGGCCACCATGTGGTAATGATCGCCCACTTCCGAACCAGATAGCATTTGATAGATTTTTTTTTCTTTTATTCTTATTTACTCCAAACAAAGCGCATTGTCATTGGGATGCAAGGGGCTACTATTAGGGGCCATACCTACAGGAACACTCTAAGTAGGTAGTTGAGCAGCAAGATGTTTGTTCGCATTATATTTAAATGTCTGCATGTTAGTACGGTCAGAGAAGCAGGAAACATGGAGAGAATTGCAAAGGCTAGCAGTTCGAGGGAAGAAACGATTAGAGTAAAAAGCTTTCTGGCATCTGGGGACCTCTACAGTGAAGGGGTGGGATTTTGCTGCTTGTCGGGTTAGTTGACGGTATTTACGTTGAGGGCGCACAAGTGTTACGAGTTTGTCAGAGCACATTCGATTAAAGTACTTGTAAAACAAGCAATGGGATGCAACATTGTGGTGATGGGACAGGGGTTGGAGCGTGGTTGACAGTGCGGGACCTATTAGATTAGAGATCCTAAAAAACGTTATCTGGTCATCAAGTGGCTTCATGTCTTGTCTGGAGCGATTTCCATAGAAAAAAAAAATTGAAATTCTTAAATCGACCTACCCTACTAATCATAGTGAAAGACAGTTTTAAGCTAATTAAACAGATTTGTTCGTTAGAGGGTGAGCAAGTGCTTGAGTGGCGACAAATGAGAGTCAAGTCTGGTATAATTTGACAATGTTAGCAATAGAAAATGACGCTAGATTTCTCTATTGAAAAGGACAGAAGAATCTGGCTTTAGAAGGCAAACGGTATGTCGGTAATAATTTTGACTCGGAATAAAGCGTTACAACTTTCATATGGGCTTTTAATTTTGAGTACATCATTGTATTTTTTTTTCTTTTTCTTTTTAATTAAAAATATTTATATGTATGGGGGAGGATAAAAAAAAAGTTTTTTGGGGGGGGGGCGAAAAAAAAATTTTTTTTTTCTTTTCTAAACTAAAAATATTTCTATGCATGGGGAAGGGTAAAAAAAAAAAAATTGGGGAGGGGCAAAAATTTTTTTTAATTTTTTGACTAAAAATATTTCTATTTATGAAAAAAATTGGGGTGGGGGTCGAAATTTTTTTCTTTTTTTTTTTAACTAAAAATATTCTTGGTCCGAAACAAATAAGATCAATGTCTAACCACCCAAGAAATATGACTGGGGTTCCATCAGTTTACGGGTGAGCGTTCATTTCTGACGCGGCAGCCTAACAAAAATAGACGACCGTAGGGAGGCTATTTTGGCTAGTCATTGTATTGAATAGGAGAACTGAATTGTTGGGGGGAGGGTCATTTCAAAGATAGAGCTGGGGCAGTTTGGCTGCTGGTGCCTTAGTATAAGTTGCGTGAGCAAAGAGTTCCTTAGCTTGTTTAAGTATTGAGAGGGCTTCTCCCATTCATGGGACTCTTAGCTCTTTAATATGGCTCGACCCATCATTTGTAGGTTCTCCTTTGTCAGCTTCTCATTTGCAAATGTGACAGCATAGGTTTGAGCTGAGCTAGCAGAGATTCCTGCCTTGACAAGATAAGTTCTCAATCTTCAGGCTCCATATATCCTGTTCGTAGTACCGTATAGAATTCAGTACTAAGTGCTCAACTGTGACCCGTTGAGTAACATAATAAATAAAAGACCTGAAAGAACACCAAAAAGCCAGTTTATATGAAAGCTGGAATGTTTCACTATGCCAAGATGGGCAAGTCCATTATCTGAGCTCTGATTGGCTGCCAGTTCATGAGTGGACAATTCACCATATAAGTATTGCTCTATTCAAGCATATTGAATATTGAAGCCTGTTATGTCGGTAAGTGTCAATTCGATTCTATAGATTTTTGGCAGTGGCTGGCATACAGCACACATGATTAATATTAACTTTTGTCAGGATTTTTACCCCCCCCCCCCACCGAAAGAAAGTCCAGTTCTCACACAAGAAAAAATCAAGGGAGGCGCGATAGCGCTCTATCCCTTAATAGACTTCAAAAACGACCTATGCTAGAAATCTCATTTCTTTGATCAATCATAACTCAAAAACCAATAAACCAAATTAGTTAAAAACTTTTCACAAAATTTTCATTTGATAGGTTCTATAAGTGTGTAGAATTTCAGCATCATTAGTCAAGGCAACCCAGAGATCCAGAAAGGTCAGGAGTGATTTTGTGTTATCCGTGTGTACGTACGTACGTGTGTGCCACCCTGTATCTCATCAACTATTTGATGGATTCAGCTGATTTTTGGCAGAGATAGAGGTTCTAGGGCCTAGTTGATGGCATTTTAATTTCAGTTTACCATATACCTTAGTTTTCCAGAAAATTCCAAAAAACC
The DNA here is from genome assembly GCA_963556195.1 of Sepiola atlantica. Classification (NCBI taxonomy): domain Eukaryota; kingdom Metazoa; phylum Mollusca; class Cephalopoda; order Sepiida; family Sepiolidae; genus Sepiola; species Sepiola atlantica. The sequence continues at coordinate 10,778,284 of OY744547.1, read as the reverse complement.
TTAAAAATGACCATGGTCTTGAGGCATAGTCTTTACAAAAGTAGTGACATTCCATGAAAAATGCCAGTATACTGAAATCATATGCTCTTAATAGGGTTAAGATGAAAATTCATATACACTAAATGTACAAAAGCAAGGAAATTCCCCAATTTTTACACTTTTATTGTCATTAATTAAGGGTATGACTACATATCAACCAAACCATTTCATTATCACATCACTACAGTATAAATCTCTATGCATGAGTGGATGAAGTGTGTGAGGTGCGCTGAAGAAAAATTCCTACCAGTAAAATACATAGCCCTGTTGTGCTCGCATACCCTTAATGATAATAAAAGTGTAAAAATTTGTGAATTTCCTTGCTTTTGTACATTTAGTGTATATGAATTTTCATCTTAACCCTATTAAGGGCATATGATTTCAGTGTACTGGCATTTTCCATGGAATAGAAATTATACTCGAATATAAACGCTGAAAGTTTAATTAGGAGCGACAGCTTTCGAAGAAAGGGAACAACCACTGTGTATATTAATTAAACAATTTTACTTAGGCAAGTAATAAAGAATGATAAACATTAGAAGGTAAATATATAGAATGAGGGTTTGCAAATATGTGCATATTGCATAAACTTATCTGATGCGAAGAGTGGGTACTGGTCCAACTTTTGAACCAGACACAACCGACTTTACGTTCGTTTTTTTTCTGACTGTTTACGTAAACAGCCAGAAGATGCCAAAGCGCTTATCCAATCAGAAGGCGAGAAGAAAAGACAAGTTAAATTGTAAATTGATTGAATCGTAAATTAATTTTATACAGCGAAAGAGTTTGTAGCTGACAAACAAGTTAAGGCAATTGATTAAAGTGAAAATGAATTTCATCACGTTAGGACAAATTTATTTAAGAACCCCTTGACATAAGGTTAGATATGTTTATATATGTCTATGTACAGGATTCACTCCTAAACTAATTAACCGATCATTATAAATTTTGGAACACAGCTGCTAGCTGTGATGATGGGTAATGTGGGCTATATTTAGTTTAATTTGTTTTTATGTAAAGGGGGCAAAAAAGGGGTGAAAGCCCTTTGAAAAATCAGATATTTTTTGTGAAATTTAAACAATAGGTATTAGACATTAATTAATGAATATTCCTCAAATTTTGGTTTCTTTAGAGTATTTTAAAGAGCTTCTAGGAAGCATAACGATGGGTACAACCTTCTGTTTAAAAATCTAAATATTTCAGATTTGCATTAAATTTGATCCATAGTGATTAGACACCAATTAAGCAAGATTCCCTGAATTTCAATTTCTTTCTTAAGATTCCTTAAGCTTAAGCCTTAAATTTTAGACATTTTCAAGAATCAAAATCATGTAATGGATTTTGATCAAAATTGGAATAAGGATCCTAATAAATTAATATTCGAAAATATACACTCATAATTGTTTTTGCAGATTTCCAGATGTATTTAAAATATTTTTCTCGATAATAATCTTAATAAAAATTATAAATAGAATTAATTAAAGACGTTTTTTTTAAAAATCTATATAATTGGGTTACATAATTAAATTAGATTGTAATGGAATATGATGGAACAGCCGGCAGCCATTCCAACATTTGGTTACCCGCCCTCTGATTATTAAGTATAACGTTCTATTTCGAAAGCACAGAAAGTTCTATTTCAAGAAAGAGAAAGAGAGAAAGAGAGAGAGGGAGGGAGAAAGAGAGAGAGAGAGAGCAATTAAATAAAATAATTAGCAAAAATATGCAAATATGCAACCGGAGGGAGCATATACTTGCTAGTATATATAAGTATAACATTCTTCTGTCGTTGAGTGCTATCGAATGTTTAGGTGGGTATACTTGCCACTTTCAGTATAAATATCACTTAATTTCTCCGTTATTACGTGGCAATCTCCCGTGGCCTAATGAGACTAGGTGAACGGTTACGGATTCAAGGTGTATCTGTGAACCGGGTTCGCGCCCTGTGACCATCTGAGATTGTTGTTTCCCTGCGCTGATGAGAGCCATAAGCTCGAAATGACGTCGTACGTAGGTAAAAAATATATAAAAAATATATATATAAAAAAAAAAATTTAATCTCCTATATAAGGGCCAGTTGTCTGTATGTCTGTCTGTTTGTCTGTTTGTTTGTATGTCCAGATACTCCTCCGAGAGTACCCAACAAACAGTCACACGGTTGACATCATCATGACCGGCCAGCCCCGGGACGTGTAATATCTCAGAACCGGAAATAGAAATTGACTCTTTGGGGGTCGACTGAGCACTTTTCTCCAATGGGGGTGTGGTTTTTTCCTCGATTTTCAACGTTGTTTAGTACTAATTTGAGAAAAAAACAATGATATCATGTAGAATTTGAGAAATAATGCACTGTCACGCTTTTATTTAACAGGAAATGACGTCATAGGAAAAGAGTGTAGGGAAGAAAATCCCTCACACTAAAACTCTTCTTTCCCTCTCACTCCCACCCTTTCTACCTTCCCTTCCTCCCCTACGCCCGTTCTGTTGTTATGATACCACCCTCCTAGGCATTACCTCCTCCTTTTTGAGAGTTGTGGAGATAGTGCGGTGATGTGACTGCTTCAGGTCAAATTAGGGGGGGGGTGTCGGCATTCGCCAAATTTGGGGGAGCGGCGCGTCAGGCGAAATTATGGGAGGGGGGAGTGTCGGAAAAAAAAATTGACTCTTGGGGGGGGGGGGGGCTTTTTCCATCACTTGTTTAGTACTAATTTGAGAAAAAAACAATGCTATCATCGTCACGCTTTTAACAAGAAATGACGTCAGAGGAAATCCCTAACGGCACTTTTTTGAACATGAGTTTATAGTGAAGCAAGGGTTGCTTAACTACTAACGGCATTTTTTGAAACATGCGTTTATAGTGACGCAAGTGTTGTTTAATCAATAACGGCACTTTTTTGAACATGAGTTTATAGTGAAGCAAGAGTTGCTTATACTAACCGCATTTCTTCTGTTGACATGATACCATCCTCCCAGGTATTACCTCCTCCTTTTTGAGAGGTGTGAAGTTAGTGTATTATTAGTAAAATTAAAGTAATAAATAATTATGCACCACCATTGTTTTCACTAATATTTGTATACATATTAAATAACGTCTAAATAAGTAAAATAAGAAGAGAAAAATTATGCTCCGCCATTGTTTTCACTAATATTTGTATACATGTTAAATAACGTGTCAATAAGTAAAGAAAGAAGAGAAATAATTATGCTCCACCATTGTTTTCATTTATATTTGTATACATGTTAAATAACGTGTCAATAAGTAAAGTAAGAAGAGAAATAATTATGCTCCACCATTGTTTTAACTAATATTTGTATACATGTTAAATAACGTGTCAATAAGTAAAGAAGAGAAATAATTATGCTCCACCATTGTTTTCACTAATATTTGTATACATGTTAAATAACGTGTCAATAAGTAAAAAAAGAAGAGAAATAATTATGCTCCACCATTGTTTTCACTTATATTTGTATACATGTTAAATAACGTGTCAATAAGTAAAGTAAGAAGAGAAAAATTATGCTCCGCCATTGTTTTCACTAATATTTGTATACATGTTAAATAACGTGTCAATAAGTAAAGTAAGAAAAATAATTATGCTCCACCATTGTTTTCACTTATATTTGTATACATGTTAAATAACGTGTCAATAAGTAAAGTAAGAAGAGAAATAATTATGCTCCGCCATTGTTTTCACTAATATTTGTATACATGTTAAATAACGTGTCAATAAGTAAAGAAAGAAGAGAAATAATTATGCTCCACCATTGTTTTCACTTATATTTGTATACATGTTAAATAACGTGCCAATAAGAAAGTAAGAAGAGAAAAATTATGCTCCGCCATTGTTTTCACTTATATTTGTATACATGTTAAATAACGTGTCAATAAGTAAAGTAAGAAGAGAAATAATTATGCTCCGCCATTGTTTTCACTTATATTTGTATACATGTTAAATAACGTGTCAATAAGTAAAGTAAGAAGAGAAATAATTATGCTCCACCATTGTTTTCACTTATATTTGTATACATGTTAAATAACGTGTCAATAAGTAAAGTAAGAAGAGAAAAATTATGCTCCGCCATTGTTTTCACTTATATTTGTATACATGTTAAATAACGTGTCAATAAGTAAAGTAAGAAGAGAAATAATTATGCTCCGCCATTGTTTTCACTTATATTTGTATACATGTTAAATAACGTGTCAATAAGTAAAGTAAGAAGAGAAAAATTATGCTCCGCCATTGTTTTCACTTATATTTGTATACATGTTAAATAACGTGTCAATAAGTAAAGTAAGAAGAGAAATAATTATGCTCCGCCATTGTTTTCACTTATATTTGTATACATGTTAAATAACGTGTCAATAAGTAAAGTAAGAAGAGAAATAATTATGCTCCACCATTGTTTTCACTTATATTTGTATACATGTTAAATAACGTGTCAATAAGTAAAGAAAGAAGAGAAATAATTATGCTCCACCATTGTTTTCACTTATATTTGTATACATGTTAAATAACGTGCCAATAAGAAAGTAAGAAGAGAAAAATTATGCTCCGCCATTGTTTTCACTTATATTTGTATACATGTTAAATAACGTGTCAATAAGTAAAGTAAGAAGAGAAATAATTATGCTCCGCCATTGTTTTCACTTATATTTGTATACATGTTAAATAACGTGTCAATAAGTAAAGTAAGAAGAGAAATAATTATGCTCCACCATTGTTTTCACTTATATTTGTATACATGTTAAATAACGTGCCAATAAGAAAGTAAGAAGAGAAAAATTATGCTCCGCCATTGTTTTCACTTATATTTGTATACATGTTAAATAACGTGTCAATAAGTAAAGTAAGAAGAGAAATAATTATGCTCCGCCATTGTTTTCACTTATATTTGTATACATGTTAAATAACGTGTCAATAAGTAAAGTAAGAAGAGAAATAATTATGCTCCACCATTGTTTTCACTTATATTTGTATACATGTTAAATAACGTGTCAATAAGTAAGTAAGAACAGAAAAATTATGCTCCGCCATTGTTTTCACTAATATTTGTATACATGTTAAATAACGTGTCAATAAGTAAAGTAAGAAGAGAAATAATTATGCTCCACCATTGTTTTCACTTATATTTGTATACATGTTAAATAACGTGTCAATAAGTAAAGTAAGAAGAAAAATAATTATGCTCCACAACTGTTTTCACTAATATGTGTATACATGTTAAATAACGTGTCAATAAGTAAAGTAAGAAGAAAAATAATTATGCTCCGCCATTGTTTTCACTTATATTTGTATACATATTAAATAACGTATCAATAAGTGAAGTAAGAAGAGAAATAATTATGCTCCACCATTGTTTTCACTTATATTTGTATACATGTTAAATCACGTGTCAAGAAGTAAAGTAAGAAGAGAAATAATTATGCTCCACCATTGTTTTCACTAATATTTGTATACATGTTAAATAACGTCTCAATAAGTAAAGTAAGAAAAGAGATAATTATGCTCCGCCATTGTTTTCACAAATATTTGTATACATATTAAATAACGTGTCAATAAGTAAAGAAAGAAGAAAAATAATTATGCTCCACAACTGTTTTCACTAATATTTGTATACATGTTAAATAACGTGTCAATAAGTAAAGAAAGAAGAGAAATAATTATGCTCCACCATTGTTTTCACTTATATTTGTATACATGTTAAATAACGTGTCAATAAGTAAAGTAAGAAGAAAAATAATTATGCCTCACAACTGTTTTCACTAATATGTGTATACATGTTAAATAACGTGTCAATAAGTAAAGTAAGAAGAAAAATAATTATGCTCCACCATTGTTTTCACTTATATTTGTATACATATTAAATAACGTATCAATAAGTGAAGTAAGAAGAGAAATAATTATGCTCCACCATTGTTTTCACTTATATTTGTATACATGTTAAATCACGTGTCAAGAAGTAAAGTAAGAAGAGAAATAATTATGCTCCACCATTGTTTTCACTAATATTTGTATACATGTTAAATAACGTCTCAATAAGTAAAGTAAGAAAAGAGATAATTATGCTCCGCCATTGTTTTCACTAATATTTGTATACATATTAAATAACGTGTCAATAAGTAAAGAAAGAAGAAAAATAATTATGCTCCACAACTGTTTTCACTAATATTTGTATACATGTTAAATAACGTGTCAATAAGTAAGTAAGAACAGAAAAATTATGCTCCGCCGTTGTTTTCACTAATATTTGTATACATGTTAAATAACGTGTCAATAAGTAAAGTAAGAAGAGAAATAATTATGCTTCGCCATTGTTTTCTCTAATATTTGTATACATGTTAAATAACGTGTCAATAAGTAAAGTAAGAAGAGAAATAATTATGCTCCGCCATTGTTTTCACTAATATTTGTATACATGTTAAATAACGTATCAATAAGTGAAGTAAGAAGAAAAATAATGATGCTCCGCCATTGTTTTCACTTATATTTGTATACATATTAAATAACGTATCAATAAGTGAAGTAAGAAGAGAAATAATTATGCTCCACCATTGTTTTCACTTATATTTGTATACATGTTAAATCACGTGTCAAGAAGTAAAGTAAGAAGAGAAATAATTATGCTCCACCACTGTTTTCACTAATATTTGTATACATGTTAAATAACGTCTCAATAAGTAAAGTAAGAAAAGAGATAATTATGCTCCGCCATTGTTTTCACTAATATTTGTATACATATTAAATAACGTCTCAAGAAGTAAAGTAAGAAGAGAAATAATTATGCTCCGCCATTGTTTTCACTAATATTTGTATACATGTTAAATAACGTGTCAATAAGTAAGTAAGAACAGAAAAATTATGCTCCGCCGTTGTTTTCACTAATATTTGTATACATGTTAAATAACGTGTCAATAAGTAAAGTAAGAAGAGAAATAATTATGCTTCGCCATTGTTTTCTCTAATATTTGTATACATGTTAAATAACGTGTCAATAAGTAAAGTAAGAAGAGAAATAATTATGCTCCGCCATTGTTTTCACTAATATTTGTATACATGTTAAATAACGTATCAATAAGTGAAGTAAGAAGAAAAATAATGATGCTCCGCCATTGTTTTCACTTATATTTGTATACATATTAAATAACGTATCAATAAGTGAAGTAAGAAGAGAAATAATTATGCTCCACCATTGTTTTCACTTATATTTGTATACATGTTAAATCACGTGTCAAGAAGTAAAGTAAGAAGAGAAATAATTATGCTCCACCACTGTTTTCACTAATATTTGTATACATGTTAAATAACGTCTCAATAATTAAAGTAAGAAAAGAGATAATTATGCTCCGCCATTGTTTTCACTAATATTTGTATACATATTAAATAACGTCTCAAGAAGTAAAGTAAGAAGAGAAATAATTATGCTCCGCCATTGTTTTCACTAATATTTGTATACATGTTAAATAACATTTTTTGTTTTGAACTCAAAATATTTCGCAGGGTTGGGAGAGAGTGAAAAATTAGTTGGGAGTAGGGGGCTGGAGACATTGAGGGGTCGGTGAAAATTTTAGGGGATAATCCGAACTTTTTAGGGGTCAGGCAAAATTTGTTCATTTTTATTTTGTTTTTAACTCAAAATATTTCTCAGGGTTGGGGGAGAGTGAAAAATTAGTTGGGATGTGGGGCTGGAGAGATTTAGGGATCAGGCCGAACTTTTTAGGGGTCAGGCCGAACTTTTTATGTGTCATGCCAATTTTTTTTTTGTTTTTTGTTTTTAAGTCAAAATATTTCTCAGGGTTGCAGGAGAGGGAAAAATCAGGGGGCTGGAGAGATTGACGGGTCGGGGAAAATTTTAGAGGTCAGGCCGAACTTTTTAGGGGTCAGGCAAAATTTTTTTTTTTTTTTTTTTTTGAACTCAAAATATTTCTCAGGGTTAGGGGAGAGTTAAAAGTAAGGGGGTTGGAGAGATTGAGGGGACGGGAAAAATTTTAGGGGTCAGGCCGAACTTTTTAGGGGTCAAGCCAAATTTTTTTGTTTTTTTTTTGTTTTGAAGTCAAAATATTTCTCATGGTTGGGGGAGAGTGAAAAATTAGGGGGCTGGAGAGATTTAGGGGTCGGGGAAAATTTTAGGGATCAGGCCGAACTTTTTAGGGGTCAGGCCAAATTTTTTTGTTTTGAAGTCAAAATATTTCTCATGGTTGGGGGAGAGTGAAAAATTAGGGGGCTGGAGAGATTCAGGGGTCGGGGAAAATTTTAGGGATCAGGCCGAACTTTTTAGGGGTCAGGCCAAATTTTTTTGTTTTTTTTTGTTTTGAAGTCAAAATATTTCTCATGGTTGGGGGAGAGTGAAAAATTAGGGGGCTAGAGAGATTTAGGGGTCGGGGAAATTTTTAGGGGTCAGGCGGAACTTTTTAGGGGTCAGGCCAATTTTTTTTTGTATTGAAGTCAAAATATTTCTCATCGTTGGGGGAGAGTGAAAAATTAGGGGGATGGAGAGATTCAGGGGTCGGGGAAAATTTTAGGGGTCAGGACGAACTTTTTAGGGGTCAGGCCAAATTTTTTTCTTTTTTTTTGTTTTGAAGTCAAAATATTTCTCATGGTTAGGGGAGAGTGAAAAATTAGGGGGCTAGAGAGATTTAGGGGTCGGGGAAAATTTTAGGGGTTAGGCGGAACTTTTTATGGGTCAGGCCAATTTTTTTTGTTTTTTTTTGTTTTGAAGTCAAAATATTTCTCATCGTTGGGGGAGAGTGAAAAATTAGGGGGCTGGAGAAATTCAGGGTCGGGAAATTTTTAGGGGTCAGGCGGAACTTTTTAGGGGTCAGGCCAAATTTTTTTCTTTTTTTTTTGGTTTTGAACTCAAAATATTTCTCATGGTTGGGGGAGAGTTAAAAGTTAGGGGGCTGGAGAGATTTAGGGTCGGGAAAATTTTAGGGGTCAGGCGGAACTTTTTAGGGGTCAGGCCAAATTTTTTTGTTTTTTTTTGTTTTGAAGTCAAAATATTTCTCAGGGTTGGAGGAGAGTGAAAAATTAGGGGGCTGGAGAGATTGAAAGGTTCGGGAAAATTTTAGGGGTCAGGCCGAACTTTTTAGGGGTCAAGCCAAATTTTTTTGTTTTTTTTTGTTTTGAAGTCAAAATATTTCTCATGGTTGGAGGAGAGTGAAAAATTAGGGGGCTGGAGAGATTAAAAGGTTCAGGAAAATTTTAGGGGTCAGGCCGAATTTTTTAGGGGTCAGGCAAAAAATTTTTTTTTCTTTTGAACTCAAAATATTTCTCAGGGTTGGGGGAGAGTGAAAAATTAGTTGGGAGGGGTGCTTGATAGAGTAAGGGGTCGGGGAAAATTTTAGGGGTCAGGCCGAATTTTTAAGGGTCAGGCAAAGAATTTTTTCTTTTTTTTTGTTTTGAGCTCAAAATATCTCTCAGGGTTGGGGGAAAGTGAAAAATTAGTTGGGAGGGGGGCTGTAGAGATTTAGGGGTATGGGAAAATTTTAGGGGTCAGGCCGAACTTTTTAGGGGTCAGGCCAAATTTTTTTGTTTTTTTTATTTTAAACTCAAAATATTTCTCAGGGTTAGGGGAGAGTGAAAAATTAGGGGGCTTGAGAGATTGAGGGGACGGGAAAAATTTTAGGGGTCAGGCCGAACTTTTTAGGGGTCAAGCCAAATTTTTTTTTTTTTTTTTTGAACTCAAAATATTTCTCAGGGTTAGTGGAGAGTGAAAAACAAGTAAGGATGTGGGGTGCTGGAGAGATTGAGGGGTCCGGTAAAATTTTAGGGGCAGGCCGAACTTTTTAGAGGTCAGGTTAGTTTTATTGTTTTTTTTTGTTTTGAACTCAAAATATTTCTCAGGGTTGGGGAGAGTAAAAAAAATTAGAGGGTGCGGCTTGAGATATTAGGGGTCGAGGAAATTGTAGGGGTCGGGCGAAAGTTTTTTGTTTTTTCAACTTAAAATATTTCGTAGGAAAATATATAGTATGCACACCGGGGCGGCGATAGATACGAATATAGTATGCGCACCGGGGGGGCGATAAGTATATATATAGTATGTGCACCAGGGTGGCAATAGGTACGTGTATAGTAGTGCATAGAGGTAGCGATAGGTACTATATAGCATGTGCACAGGGATGGCAGTGAGTATCTATATAGAATGCGCACCAGGGCAGTTATAGGTATATATTTAGCATGCGCTCCGGGGAGTTTATCAGTACGTATATAGCACGCACACCAGGGCGACGATAGGTACATATTTAGCACGCGCACCGGAACGACAATAGGAACATATTTAGCATTCGCATCAGGCTGGCGATAGTGACGTATTTAGCATTTTCACCGGGGCGGCGATAAGTACGTATGTAGCATTTGCAACGGGGCGGCGATAGGTACATATGCAGCATTCGCACTGGGGCGGCAATAGGTACGCATGTAGCATGTGCACTGGGGCAGCGATAGGTACTTATTTAGTATGCATACAGGGGCGGCAATAGGTACTTATATAGTATCTGCCTGGGGCGGCAATAGGTACGTATATTGTATGTGCACCGTGGTGGCGATAGATATGTATATAGTATGAACACCGGGGCGGAGATAAGTACCTATATAGAAGGAGCAGATAGATGTGGTACTTTTTATAGAAATATGTCATACTATTTCCCTGCGCAACGTAGGAGAAATGGTGAGGAAGAATCAGCTTTCGCAAAAGGCAAAATTAGAAAGTAGCGGTGAAATGGGGCGACCAAGGAAGAGAAGGTTGAAAGATGAAGAGACGGCTACAGAGGAGGGGGAGAAATAGAAGTTTGAATATTAAGATGTTACACACGCGATTTTTCTTCAATTATGTCTTTATGACCCCGAGCAACGCCGGGTAGCCCCGCTAGTATTATATATGAGAAGAATCTTATACTTCTGCTCTGGTGCCCCCACGACGTAGATTCACTAGACCAACCCGAAAATCTGTCCAATCCCATCCATACACTGTGGAGGTCCCCAGATGCCGAAGAGCTTTCCACTCCAAAAACTTCTTTCCTCGTGCTGCTGAACTTTGGAACTCCCTCCCTGCTCCCTGCTTTCCTGACGTTACTGACATGCAGAAATTTAAAACTAATCTAAACAGACCCCCCCCCCCCACCAAATAAAAAGAAACAAAACAAAAAAAACCGTCACCTTTTTTTTCTCAGTAGCTCCTTACGTCTACAGTGGCAGCCAGCTTTATTTGGGGTCAACTATGTTAAAAATATATATATATATATATATATATATATATATATATATATATATATATATATATATATATATATATATGTATGTACTTCCATCCCATCACACAAAAGTTAACGAGTAAAACCCATGTCTTTTTCTAGCCCTTGGAGGAAACCATTTCAAGTGGTGAGGGGAGACGAGAAAGCAAATAGCAAGTCAGGCAACCACCTCAGATTTACCCCACCACCTGAAATGAATTTGGAAAGATATTCTCCACTCCATAACAAAAAGTGTGTTTATTTTTCTATCGGTCATCAGAAATGATAATAGTAATTTATATATGAAAAATTAAATTACTGACGTGATTATATAATTTTGTATGAATATATTAGTAATATATCTAGGTAGATAGCAAGTGCTAACACTGGCGAAGCATACTTTTTGTTTTCGTCATTTTTGATGTAGAATATACACTAGTTAATATAGTTATATATATTTTTTGTCAAAAAACATTAAATATATTTGTTTTATACAATAAAGTGTACACTCGTTAAATTTTATTATATATATTTATTGTCAAAAAACATTAAATATATTTGTTTTATACAATAAAGTGTACACTAGTTAAATTCTATTATATATATTTTTTGTCAAAAAACATAAAATATATTTGTTTTATACAATAAAGTGTACACTAGTTAAATTCTATTATATATATTTTTTGTCAAAAAACATTAAATATATTTGTTTTATACAATAAAGTGTACACTAGTTAAATTCTATTATATATATTGTTTGTCAAAAAACATTAAATATATTTGTTTTATACAATAAAGTGTACACTAGTTAAATTCTATTATATATATTTTTTGTCAAAAAACATAAAATATATTTGTTTTATACAATAAAGTGTACACTAGTTAAATTCTATTATATATATTTTTTGTCAAAAAACATTAAATATATTTGTTTTATACAATAAAGTGTACACTAGTTAAATTCTATTATATATATTGTTTGTCAAAAAACATTAAATATATTTGTTTTATACAATAAAGTGTACACTAGTTAAATTCTATTATATATATTTTTTGTCAAAAAACATAAAATATATTTGTTTTATACAATAAAGTGTACACTAGTTAAATTCTATTATATATATTTTTTGTCAAAAAACATTAAATATATTTGTTTTATACAATAAAGTGTACACTAGTTAAATTCTATTATATATATTTTTTGTCAAAAAACATTAAATATATTTGTTTTATACAATAAAGTGTACACTAGTTAAATTCTATTATATATATTTTTTGTCAAAAAACATTAAATATATTTGTTTTATACAATAAAGTGTACACTAGTTAAATTCTATTATATATATTGTTTGTCAAAAAACATTAAATATATTTGTTTTATACAATAAAGTGTACACTAGTTAAATTCTATTATATATATTGTTTGTCAAAAAACATTAAATATATTTGTTTTATACAATAAAGTGTACACTAGTTAAATTCTATTATATATATTTTTTGTCAAAAAACATAAAATATATTTGTTTTATACAATAAAGTGTACACTAGTTAAATTCTATTATATATATTTTTTGTCAAAAAACATAAAATATATTTGTTTTATACAATAAAGTGTACACTAGTTAAATTCTATTATATATATTTTTTGTCCAAAAACCATAAAATATATTTGTTTTATACAATAAAGTGTACACTAGTTAAATTCTATTATATATATTTTTTGTCAAAAAACATTAAATATATTTGTTTTATACAATAAAGTGTACACTAGTTAAATTCTATTATATATATTGTTTGTCAAAAAACATTAAATATATTTGTTTTATACAATAAAGTGTACACTAGTTAAATTCTATTATATATATTTTTTGTCAAAAACCATAAAATATATTTGTTTTATACAATAAAGTGTACACTAGTTAAATTCTATTATATATATTTTTTGTCAAAAAACATTAAATATATTTGTTTTATACAATAAAGTGTACACTAGTTAAATTCTATTATATATATTTTTTGTCAAAAAACATAAAATATATTTGTTTTATACAATAAAGTGTACACTAGTTAAATTCTATTATATATATTTTTTGTCAAAAAACATTAAATATATTTGTTTTATACAATAAAGTGTACACTAGTTAAATTCTATTATATATATTGTTTGTCAAAAAACATTAAATATATTTGTTTTATACAATAAAGTGTACACTAGTTAAATTCTATTATATATATTGTTTGTCAAAAAACATTAAATATATTTGTTTTATACAATAAAGTGTACACTAATTAAATTCTATTATATATATTTTTTGTCAAAAAACATAAAATATATTTGTTTTATACAATAAAGTGTACACTAGTTAAATTCTATTATATATATTGTTGGTCAAAAAACATTAAATATATTTGTTTTATACAATAAAGTGTACACTAGTTAAATTTTATTATATATATTTTTTGTCAAAAAACATAAAATATATTTGTTTTATACAATAAAGTGTACACTAGTTAAATTCTATTATATATATTTTTTGTCAAAAAACATAAAATATATTTGTTTTATACAATAAAGTGTACACTAGTTAAATTCTATTATATATATTGTTTGTCAAAAACCATAAAATATATTTGTTTTATACAATAAAGTGTACACTAGTTAAATTCTATTATATATATTTTTTGTCAAAAAACATTAAATATATTTGTTTTATACAATAAAGTGTACACTAGTTAAATTCTATTATATATATTTTTTGTCAAAAAACATAAAATATATTTGTTTTATACAATAAAGTGTACACTAGTTAAATTCTATTATATATATTTTTTGTCAAAAAACATTAAATATATTTGTTTTATACAATAAAGTGTACACTAGTTAAATTCTATTATATATATTGTTTGTCAAAAAACATTAAATATATTTGTTTTATACAATAAAGTGTACACTAGTTAAATTCTATTATATATATTGTTTGTCAAAAAACATTAAATATATTTGTTTTATACAATAAAGTGTACACTAGTTAAATTCTATTATATATATTTTTTGTCAAAAAACATAAAATATATTTGTTTTATACAATAAAGTGTACACTAGTTAAATTCTATTATATATATTTTTTGTCAAAAAACATAAAATATATTTGTTTTATACAATAAAGTGTACACTAGTTAAATTCTATTATATATATTTTTTGTCCAAAAACCATAAAATATATTTGTTTTATACAATAAAGTGTACACTAGTTAAATTCTATTATATATATTTTTTGTCAAAAAACATTAAATATATTTGTTTTATACAATAAAGTGTACACTAGTTAAATTCTATTATATATATTTTTTGTCAAAAAACATTAAATATATTTGTTTTATACAATAAAGTGTACACTAGTTAAATTCTATTATATATATTTTTTGTCAAAAAACATTAAATATATTTGTTTTATACAATAAAGTGTACAATGGTTCCAAGTGGTATTTTTTTCGGATTTCCCTAAAATATTGGAATTTATAAAATACTCACTGATTGATCGGTGCAATTGTCTTCTCTTGTCCCTTTAAAGGGTATTGATTTACTCCTCTCCAGGAGTTAGGCACAAGGCCAGTTTTTATCTTACTCCCACAAGTAAGATGTGACCCAAGGTCGGGTCGGGAAAGTGGGGTTTAAAAATTACCTGGGCAGCCCTGTCGGCATTCACTGGTAGGGGCGCCTCAGGCAGTAAGCAATAAACTTACTCCTCCCCAAAGAGAGGAGGCGAAGCCTGGGAGGGTGGACCTCCTAGAACTGCACAGGACAGACCCATAGACAGGCGTGAATCAAGCCCCGAAGGCCAAGACAATACCAGTCTATGGGGTGCAGTATCCATCGGAACAGATACTACACTTTGATCTTAGCCAAAAGGAAAGGGTAGCATGAATTGGCTAAAAGGTATACCCAATCATTGTTCCCTTAGGGGATCACATGAGCCAGTCCATATAAACCCAAACACTCAGGACTTCCACCTCGGAGCTCTGGTAGCAGCACAGTACCAAATTGAAAAGAGGATTTGGAACGCTAAAACCTACACAATCGAAAAATGGTCTCAAATCCACGGTCCATCATTTGAAAGAGCCAGCAACTTTTCGGTCTGAAGCATGTTCATCTGTTTGTAGAACACTCTTTGGAACGGATCTGGCTTTTGAACCAGATAAAACAGCCTTTTGATTCTAGCCCCAGGTCCATCCAGATAAAAATGTCATTTGTGAATGAAAAACGAAGCGGCATCGAAATCGAAAAAAAAAAATAATGAAACCACTTTTAAAAAGTAAAATGACTCCGATATTAATGGTTATCATTATTTTAAGGAAAAGGTTTACCCCATGAAAGTGTACATTTGCTTATTATTATACTAAAGCTGAGTTGATCAACGTTTGTTTCCCTAAAATATTTTTTCTTATGTATATTTTAATCACACAAAAGGCATGCTAAAATATTCCTCAGTTTTGGGATTGAGTTATGTTTGTAAAAACTTCCATCTTAATTGTTCTAATGAGCTGTAATCTGAAACAAAAATCATCAAGTGAACCATCTCTAACTTTCTGTCTATCACTTTCACCCTCTCTCAAAGTACGTGGTTTGACCATGATACCCCCGCTCTTATTTATTCTATACGTTGTCTATTAGTCTCGATCCCGTTTCTCTCTCTCTGTGCTTATTAACAATCGAAGGTAATAAAGAAAGGAAAGAATAAAAAGATTGGAATAGTCAAAAGGAAATATCACCATAAGTAATAATATAATTTAACCCATAGCCGTAGAGAGAAAGAGAGAGGGGGAGGCGAATATAGTGAGCAGAAAAAGCCTAATTTTCGATATAATTTTTTTTTTTTCATTTGTAATATATTTCAATTTCTATTAATTCTTACATATGTTAAATAAATATTAAATCAATAAATAAATATTAAATCAATAAATAAATATTAAATCAATAAATAAATATTAAATCAATAAATTTCAACGAAAAAAATTCAATGAAAAATTTTGGATTTGCCATTTTATTTTTTTAATGTTTAACTGGTCTTGCAAACTCGCATTTTCCTGATTCAGACAATTTAACCGGGTCACATTTTTGTTAGTTTTAAAGTAGAATTAAGAATTGTAATTAGAGCCCTTTTTAAAAAAAATTTTTTTTTACTTTTTTTTTTTTTCTCCGCATCTGCTTTCATTTTACTTCTGTTCTTGACTGCGTGATTTTAGGCCATCTTTTAAGAAAGTTGAATTTTTTGCCCGTTTCTCCAGTTGTTAGAACAATTCTTTAGATTTTGTGAATTTGACCTGCCGAGGTGTAAAATTATAAAAGTGTTATAGTTCGGTTAAAGCATTATGTGTAGTATAGAAATCCTCCATTCTATAATAAAGAGCAGTGTGTGTGTGTGTGTGTGTGTGTGTGTGTGTGTGTGTGTGTGTGTGTGTGTGTGTGTGTGTGTATCATGACCTCTTCTTGGCCTTTTGGCTAAGATCAAAGTGTAGTATCTGTTCCGATTGATACTACACCCCATAGACTGGTATTGTCTTGGCCTTCGGGGCTTGACTTACGCCAGTCAATGGGTCTGTCCTGTGCAGTTCTAGGAGGTCCACCCTCCCAGCCCTCTTTGGGGAGGAGTAAGTTTATTGCTTACTGCCTGAGGCGCCCCTACCGGGGAATGCCGACGGGGCTGCCCAGGCAATTTTTAAACCCCACTTTCCCGACCCGACCTTGGGTCACATCTTACTTGTGGGAGTAAGATAAAAACTGGCCTTGTGCCTAACTCCTGGAGAGGAGTAAATCAATACTCCCTGTAAGGGTGGCTGCATGTGTAATTGTAAAGCAAGGGTAGCGCAATCCCTATCCTGAGTCGGCATTGCTTGATTCCAGTAGCAAGGAGAAGTGCAAGACGACTGGAAACAATGCCGAGATAAGCGGAGAGCACATACAGAACCTGGTATTCCCAAATGGTCACCAATTTAGTACTGACCAGGGTCAATGCTGCTTAACTTCGATGATCTAACGGGAACCGGTGTGTCAACGTGATTATGCCCGAGATATATATATATATATATATATATATATATATAATATTGTTTAATATAAGAGACAACTCATGTCTAGATATCCTTTGGTAGATCCTTTCAATAGTCCGAATCAGGATCTTAGTTTCGGAGGGGAATATTCTAAAATGTTTATAGCTCCAAATATAGTTTCGTACTTAGTACATAATTCCCGCCAAAAACCTTCTATAAATACTAACACATGGTTTAGACCTGATTAACCTCATTCCCCCGAAGATGGGTCCGAACATACTTGGGAGACAAACCCAAACTATAGCAAATTCATCAGCCAATTCCCCTCCGAAACTAAGATCCTGATTCGGACTATTGAAAGGATCTACCAAAGGATATCTAGACATGAGTTGTCTCTTATATTCAACAATACTTGCCTGCAAGAGAAGATGCTGCCTATATATATATATATATATATATATATATATACATCCCGTCAGGGAGTAAAAAAAACTACCAACCAAATCCGTTTCAAGTATTTAGGGGAATTGAGAAAGCAAATAGCAAGTCAGACACCCTCGTCTTCAATCTATTTCCATAATGAGACTTTTTCTTTTTTTCTTCTGTTTTCTATACTGATTTATACATTCTTTCTTTTCTTTTTTTTTTTTTAAAACTTTTCACTTTGAGACACTTTCTTTCTTATTTCTTTTCTTTGATATAGATATTAGTGCGAACACTGGTAAAGCATACTGTTTTAAAAAAAAAAAGGGTATTATATATTTTTCTGGCATATTCTCCTTTGAAGGATCACCCAACATTAGTGTGTCAATATTGGATCTGTCTTCCTTGAACTCTTCGAGAAAGGACAAAGAAGTTCTCAGTTTGAAAAATTATACAAGACAAACTTTCAAAAACCAAAAATAAACTAACAGCAGATTTTACTTACTGCTCCGAACGATGAGGTAGTCAGCCATCTTGAAAAACTCAATGCAGAGCTATTACAAATACGCATAACCTTTGACCGGTAATCATTATTCTGGTATTATTATCCAGAACTGTCTCAATGATAATTATTGTTTACCTATAAAATACTTAAATTAAGTGGAAAATAATTCTCATTATACAATTTGCGTCATTTAAATTGTGAGTATCTATTCAAATCATCTGAATACGAAACTAAATGCAGAGTTAATAAAAAATATGTACCCCATTTGGCTGAGACTTTTTCCTTAGGGCTTAATATTCAAACGGAGTAAAAGGCAATAACAGTTTTGATTTAAAATAAAATACTTTTCTTAACCTGTAGATAAATCTCCCTATATAATTTGCGCAACTTATACTGGGAGTATTAATTCAAAATATCGGGGTACGAAACTTATCGATGTGAGTTAAATTTGTTTTAGTATTTATTATATTTTTTAACCAAATTTATTTTAATTCTTTTCACCGTCGGGTCGCGTTACCTTC
The DNA here is from genome assembly GCA_963556195.1 of Sepiola atlantica. NCBI lineage: Eukaryota > Metazoa > Mollusca > Cephalopoda > Sepiida > Sepiolidae > Sepiola > Sepiola atlantica. The sequence continues at coordinate 10,759,521 of OY744547.1, read as the reverse complement.
TAACGGATAGCATTCAAACAATTAGTTCGATGTTTTTTAACGCAGAATATTTATTTTATTACTTCTTAAAACTATGTGTAAGTTTAATCAAAACAATTTCAGCCAGCAAAAATTTGAGTATAGGGGACGTAACTCAAGTCGGAAGAATACGCTTTTACTTCCTTTGATTAAAATTGCCTGGAAAGAATCTATAACAGTTGAATGATAATCTATCTAATGTTGGAGAACTTTTTTGTCCTTTCTAAAGAGTTCACGGAAGACAGATCCGATATTGACATACTAATGTTGGTTGGTCACCCTGTAAACGAAACGAGTTCGTAAAAAATTGTACTTAAGATTGACTGTTTTGAGAATGTTTTGTGAGATAAATAAAATCTTGGTCTTTGGAATGTAACAAAATCTTGTTTATTTATATATGCTCTGTTGTTACTAGCTAACAATCATCGAGCTTTTAAATTATAGCTTTCGCTAACTATTTTTTTGTGATTATCGTATCTTGTTTTCAAATCAAGTGCGGTTTCACCGATATAACATTTTTTATTATTCGAGTTTTCATTGGTAGATATTGTGGCGTGATAGACTATGCCTCTTTGCTAAACATTTATTTTGTTGATAGCAATGTTTCCTTATTTTGCAGTCAGATTTTGTTTTCCATTTTTACCTTTCTTATTTCTATTTGGGTTATTCCTGTTTCTATCTGTCATTACCATGTATCTACATTATTAAGAAGTGTAGAAGATTGGTAATGATCAATAATAATGATCAGGTCATGAAGACGGAATAGTGAATTTCTTTAATATTGATATTGGTCCCCCTATTTATAAAATCGGGGGACTTATGTTTTGAGGCATGTCCGTCCGTCCATCCGTCCGTCTGTCCGTCCGGATTTTTCTCCGCAACCATCCATTGAATTTCTCTGAAATTTTGCATCAAGTTGTAACTTTGGTCAGGTTAGAAAGTGACATTCTCCGATTTTTGAAAAAAAATCTGGTTAGCCCCCCAGGGGATCAAAAGGCCTCGAAATGGCAAAAAATGACATTTTTTGCTCCATAACTTTTCATCCATCCATTTAATTTCTCTGAAACTTGGCCAAAATGTGGAAGCAATTGTTCCTAATAGAAAATAAGTATCGCTGACCTTGGAAAAAATCTGGTTCGCGCCCCCAGGGGGTCAAAAGCCCCCAAAATGGCAAAAAATGACCTTTTTCTCCCATAACGTTCGATCCATCCATTCAATTTTTCTGAAACTTGGCCAAAATGTAGAGGCAATTGTTCTGGATATAAAATGAGCATCCTTGACCTCAGAAAAATTCTGGTTCGCGCCCCCAAAGGGTCAAAGGGGGGGTCAAAAGTGCCCCAAATTGCCCAAAATTGCCCAAATTTATTGCATTTTACACTCGCTACATCAAGTCACATACAGAGGGGGACCACGCATGCGCTGCTTGTTATTAATATTATTATTATTTATTATTGTCACCTTTTCTTCGAATTTTATTTTTACTATTGCCATTTAATATTTTATTGTGAGCTTTGATGATCATTTCCAAATTCTAACAGCAGCTGTAAGGCAGTTTTAATTAAGTTTTATTGAATATTTTATGTAGAGTTACGAGAAAAAGTTTATGGATAAGATTTAGGAATTTTTTACCTACTTTAGTTTTCAGCATCTGAATATATGGGGGAGTGAACCAAATGATATTTCTCTTTCTTCTATTTTTGTTATTATTTTTACTATCTTGTTTGTTATTTAATTTAAATTTTAGTATACCTAATGTTTTTTTACAGCTGTTATAAACGTTATTTAAATTCTTAAATATCTTTACGTTAGTAGAATTATTATTGAAACTATATTAAATAGAACTCGGAATATGTTTTATAATGGATGGGCAGTGTTTTTTGGGTGCCCGTATATTGTGCTATCTTTTTTTTATCTAAATTGAAAGTGATATCCCTTTAAAAAATTTTTTTTTAACGTAGTTCACCCCAAACAAGGCAGGCCACCATTGTAGACGTAAAGGGGTTACTGAAAAAAAGGGAGAAGGTTTTTTTGGGGGAGGGGAGGGGGTCAACCTAAATTGGGAGCTGCGCAGCGAGATGTCTGTTTACATTAGTTTTAAATTTCTGCATGTCAGTACCGTCGGGGAAACAGGGGGCAGGGAGGGACTTCCAGAGGCCAGCAGCACGAGGAAAGAAGCTTATTGGAGTAGAAAGCTCTATGGCATCTGGGGACCTCCACAGTGAATAGATGGGATTTGCTGATTGTCGAGTTGGTCTAGTGAATTTACGCCGAGAAGGCACCAGAGTAGCCAGTTCATCAGAGCATAATCCATTGAAGTATTTGTAAAACAAGCACAAGGATACTACAAGGGGCTGGAGCTTGGTTGATAGTGAGGGACCTATTAGGTTGGCAACTCTTTTTTGGACCTTGTCAAGGAGGGAGAGACTAGTAGATGATGCCCAAGCCCAGATGTGGCAACAATACTCCATGCATGGGCGGATGGTGGCTTTGTAGAGATACATGATAATGTCAGGTGTAAGGAGTTTACTAGCATGGTAGAGGGAGCCAACCTTTTTTGCTGCAGCCTTGGCAATGTCTTCAATGTTTTTGTTCCAATTCATGTTACCTGTGAAGTTTGTTATATTTATATTTTTAATACTTCGACTCTTAGGCCTAATTCTTTCAAAAGTTTTCACCCCTGACCTTCTTTGAGACCCTTAACCAATCAATCATCTCCATATAGGCCGACTGGTGATACCAGATCAGGCTGCCCTGTGGCTCCCTGAGACGAAATTCACCTACATTGACGTTTTTTTTTTTTTTTTTTTTTTTGTAAAACTTAATTATGTTCTACAAAACCAAAACCAAAAACAACAGCCCCTCTCCCTTTCTCCCTCCCCTTTTTTATTTTATTTTTAGAACTTGAAGCATAAATCTTTTACTATAATGACCAGATTCGGCATTAAATAACCCAAAAAGGGTTGATATGCCGTAAAACAAAACTACCAAACCAAAAACGATGATTAAACATTTGAAGATATAAAGAACTTGAAGCATAAAAACTTTTACTATAATGACCAGATTCGGCATTAAATAACCCAAAAAGGGTTGATATGCCGTAAAACAAAACTACCAAACCAAAAACGATGATTAAACATTTGAAGATATAAAGAACTTGAAGCATAAAAACTTTTACTATAATAACCAGATTCGGCATTAAATAACCCAAAAAGGGTTGATATGCCGTAAAACAAAACTACCAAACCAAACTACCATATAGGCCGATATGACTGTTTTCAAGTATATTTGTCAGAGTGTACAGAATATATAAACTTACAAGGTCTGCTGCAATGTTTAAGGCCCTTATCGCCAGATCAAAGGAATTCCTCATCATGTCTTTATCCACTGATCATTATTATTGATATTTACAAATCTTCTACACTTCCAAATAATGTGGAGTTCATGTCTTTAAAACTCTTAGCAAATCCCCACATATTAAAATGAGCCATAATACTTGACTTTGTCTTAAAATTTTAATTCAAGATTATTTTCTGTTCAGTAAACAAAGGTTTAAAAATTACTTTGAATTTCGAGGTTTCTTGAAAACTCTTAGCAAATCTTCACATATTAAAATGAACCATAATACTTGACTTTTTCTTAAAACTTTAATTCAAGATTATTTTCTGTTCAGTAAACAAAGGTTTAAAAATTACTTTGAATTTCGAGGTGTCTTGAAAACTCTTAGCAAATCTTCACATATTAAAATGAACCATAATACTTGACTTTTTCTTAAAACTTTAATTCAAGATTATTTTCTGTTCAGTAAACAAAGGTTTAAAAATTACTTTGAATTTCGAGGTGTCACGATAATAAACACACGCCAACTATTTTTAATCTATTAGTAAACAATCCATGAACCGTTATGTCAGTATTTTTTTATATATATTATTAAATATTTTCTCTTCCTCTTTATCTCTTTCCTCTTCTCTTCATCTATCTCTTCTTTCCCCCCCCTCCTCTCACTTCAGAATGAAAACAAGAAAGAAATCTATATATACGAATGTACACCCTCTGCCAAAAATGACAAAAATATATATATATATACTTCGCTATTTATCTAGATATATTACTAAAATATTCATATAAAATCTTAGAATTACGTCAGTAATTTAATTTTTTAGATAAAAATTGCTATTATCATTTCTGATGACCTAAAAAAATCACACACACACATCGTTGACTTTTTATTATAGAGTAGAGGATTGCTTTCTGAATTCATTTCAGACAGCAGAGTAAGTCTAGGAGGGTTGTCTGACTTGCTATTTGCTTTCTCGCTTCCCCTCACCACTTGAAATGGTTTCGTCCAGAGGCTAGAAAAAGGCATGTGTTTTACTCGCTAACTTTTGCATGACGGGATGGAAGTACCTATATATGGGTAAACAAACAAGATAAAAAGCGAGAGTTTTAGTAGTATATAGATATTGAGCACTCTTTCAAATCGAAAGACATTTCTTCAAATGGATTTACATATCTGATGAGAGCGCACCACGCTTGAAACGCGTTATATAAAATGATAAAATGATAAAATAACAAAATAATAAATAAATGTTGAAAAAAACTTTTTACAAATGTTGGTAGCCTTACTCCTTTACATGGATATAGATGTATAGATTAATCGATTCAAAAATGGTTGACATGTGTTTACTATCGTGACACTTTGAAATTCGAAAGTAATTTTGAAACCTTTGTTTGTTGAATGGAAAGTAATCTGTGGTTTGAATTAAAATTCAAAGACAAAAGTCAAAGATTATGGTTCAGTTAGGCTCCTAAACAAAAGAAGAAAAAAATCAATTTTCGAAGGTGTCATTGTTGTATCAAATAACCTTACTTTTTTACTTACTCCGACTTCAGAAACCCAAGAATTACTTCCGACAAAAACTTCACATTCCTGTTTTCATTAGTTCTTGGATTGTTTCATCCACTTACAAATATGGTATTTGAAATCCAACCTTTTAAAGCTTTAAATATTAAAGTTACAGGAAATATCTTGTTACTTATACCTTTTTTGTTATTCTACCCCCCCCCCCATTTTTACACACGACTTTATTTCATGAGCTATCATTATCCCTCTTTCCTCCCCTCTCTCATTTTTCTTTCCCTCTTTCTCTCTCTTGCTCTTCCTGTTTCTTTCTTTCTCTCTCTTTCTTGCTTTCTCTGTTTCTTTCTTTCTTTCTCTCTCTCTCTCTTGCTTTTCCTGTTTCTCTCTCTCTCTCTTGCTTTCCCCGTTTCTTTTTCTTTCTCTCTTTCTCACTTTCTGTGTTTCTCTCTTTTCTACTCTCTAGTCTGCTTCTCTCTCTCTGTTACACTTTCTCTGTTTCTATCTCGTTTTCTCTTGCCCTCTCTGTTTCTTGCTCTCTCTCTCTCTCTCATTTTCGCTCTCTCTGTTCCTTTTTATTTCTCGCTCTCTTTGTTTCACTCTCTCTCTCTCACTCTCTCTCTCACTCTCTCTCTCTCTCACTCTCTCTCTCTCTCACTCTCTCTCTCACTCTCTCTCTCTCACTCTCTCTCTCCCTCTCTCACTCTCCCTCTCTCACTCTCTCACTCTCTCTCTCACTCTCTCTCTCACTCTCTCTCTCTCTCTCTCACTCTCTCTCTCTCACTCTCTCTCACTCTCTCTCTCACTCTCTCTCTCTCACTCTCTCTCTCACTCTCTCTCTCTCACTCTCTCTCTCACTCACTCTCACTCTCTCTCTCTCTCACTCTCTCTCTCTCTCACTCTCTCTCTCTCTCTCTCTCTCTCACTCTCTCTGTCTTTTCCTCTCTCAATACATCTTCATTTGTAGTAGCTTTAATGTTTTGTGCTCATACATAACACAAAAAAGCAAATGGTTTATAATTGGGAAAAGCTCATATCTGAAAAGTGAAGAAATATTAGAAATTACTTTGTTACCGGCGATGCAGTGATTATTGTGGACTCAGAAAATATTGAGAGAAAACATTGGTCGCATGATTGGATCCTGAGCTTCGAATTAATGGTTGGCAGGGAATTTGCCAAAATTGCTTTAAAGAAATGCATCATGCAAAAAGTCTGGGACGATCTTCTAACTGGGTACAATACTTGGTAGACACGGCTTAGGAAAGAAAGGTGACACACTGTCTGGTTCGTCTTGGATAAACTCCTTTCGTTTGTTGGGATTTTACTCAATTAAGTGCATGGTTTTAGAAATATATGAAACGTCAGATAAACGTGACAACAACAGGGGGAAATATATACACACAGCTTTTGAAATCGAAGCACTTTTATAGAAGAAAGAGAAAGAAAAGAAAGAGTAAGAAGAAAGAAAGATGTGTCGTTTTGCAAAGAATCGTATTTGAACTTATCTGCGATTGAATTATCCAAATAGCAGTTCTAAAAGTTCTTTCGTATAATTCTGTGGAGATATATGGATGAGGAGAAAAATGTCTTAAAGGTGGCCATTGTTTTTTGCTATATCTATTTGTAGCTTCCCTACACACTCTGAACGTCTGCTATAGCAGCCGGGAGCTTGTTGTAGCCGACTTTCCTTTCCGAAAGGCCAGAATGGCAGAAGAGTTTTTTTTCAAACACACATGACTCGTTGGCTGAACTGCTTTTGCTAGGCAACCTGTGATTGGTTCTTTCTCGACGCACCACAGGGGATGATCAAAGAGAAGTAACTGATGCCTAAGAGTTTTTATACATTAGTAGTCGATTTCCACTTAAGGATAAATAAACCCAGACCCAAATTTATCACAAAATTCATTTTTCAATTTGCTATAATTAATTTAATGCATAGACAGAAAATTTGAAGTTATTTCTAAGGTACATCATAACATGTTTTCAAAACATCAAATCGCGAATGCAATCGTTTTATCATAATCTTCATCACAAATTCTGTTATTTCTAAGGTACATCATGACATGTTATTTCTAAGGTACATCATGACATGTTTTTTCTAAGGTACATCATGACATGTTATTTCTAAGGTACATCATGACATGTTTTTTCTAAGGTACATCATGACATGTTTTTTCTAAGGTACGTCAAGACATGTTATTTCTAAGGTACGTCAAGACATGTTATTTCTAAGGTACATCATGACATGTTTTTTCTAAGGTACGTCAAGACATGTTATTTCTAAGGTACGTCAAGACATGTTATTTCTAAGGTACATCATGACATCTTATTTCTAAGGTACATCATGACATGTTTTTTCTAAGGTACGTCAAGACATGTTATTTCTAAGGTACGTCAAGACATGTTATTTCTAAGGTACATCATGACATGTTTTTTCTAAGGTACATCATGACATGTTTTTTCTAAGGTAAATCATGACATGTTTTTTCTAAGGTACATCATGACATGTTATTTCTAAGGTACATCATGACATGTTATTTCTAAGGTACATCATGACATGTTATTTCGAAGGTACATCATGACATGTTATTTCGAAGGTACATCATGACATGTTATTTCTAAGGTACATCATGACATGTTATTTCGAAGGTACATCATGACATGTTATTTCTAAGGTACATCATGACATGTTATTTCTAAGGTACATCATGACATGTTATTTCGAAGGTACATCATGACATGTTATTTCGAAGGTACATCATGACATGTTTTCAAAACATCAAATCATGAATGCAGCAATTTTTTTGTCATAATCTTCATCACAAATTCTCATCCAAAAATGAAGTCTTGTTCTTTTTCCATTATTTCACAATTTAACTTGAAAAAAAAAACAACAAAAAAACTGACATTTTTTTTTTAATTGCGACACATTGCGACCATGTTGTCTTGCTATTTCCTCTGGAGAATAAGTAAACCCAGACTCAAATTTATCACAAAATTCATTTTTCAATTTGCTATAATTAATTTAATGCATAGACGTAAAATTAAAAGTTATTTATAAGGTACATCCTAACATGTTTTCCAAACATCAAATTGCGAATGCAATCGTTTTATCATAATCTTCATCACAAATTCTGTTATTTCTAAGTTACATCATAACATGTTTTCCAAACATCAAATCGTGAATGAAGTTTTGCAAACGCAGCAAATTTTTTTTTTATCATAATCTTCATCACAGATTCTGTAAGTTCTTTCAGTGGTTGTAGTAGGTGCCTATATAGCACATAAAATGTTTTTTATAGGAACATAGCACATATAATGTTTTTTATAGGGACGTAGCAGCTATCACAACCTTCTGGCCAGTTGAATGTTTTCGTGATCCATGGGGGTGCATTAATTGGACAGAAAATTTGAAGTTATTTCTAAGGTACATCATAACATGTTTTCAAAACATCAAATCGCGAATGCAATCGTTTTATCATAATCTTCATTACAGATTCTGTAAGTTCTTCCAGTGGTTCCAGTAGGTGCCTATACAGCACATATGATGTTTTTTATAGGGACATAGCAGCTATCACAACCTTCTGGTCAGTTGAATGTTTTCCGTGGTCCATGGGGGGGTGCATTGATTGGACATCTATTTCACTTTGCTCTTCATCAACTTTGTTCACCAAACTGACCAACCACAACGAATTGCACATGCAAGAGATGCAAGAGATGGTGCACTGTTACCAATATCAACTTGAGTTGGATTTTTGAAATCATGAATGTCCATAAACGAGCTCTCCTCGCTGCGCAGTTTGTGTCCAGTTTGTTATGCTGACTAAGGAATGAAATGATGACGGCTTCTTGTACCGGGTACCATTTTTATCTTCTCGGAACTTCTTCTTTCTCATCTCGATCATGTCTTTGTCAATGCCAAAGAAGATAATTAGCTTAATTTCTTCTTGGCATACTTCCAGCACCGTACGATAGTCCAGAATTTGGTTGTTGAGTGATCTCTGCAAACTTTGTTTTCAGCATGGCGTTTCACCGCATCACCAATTCCATCACACAGTGATTTCCTGTGACTAATTGCAAAGAAAATCCACTCTGCTTTGATGGAAAAGTCCTTTTCATGGGAATATAAATTAAGGAAGTTCTTGAAATTTTCGTACTGCCCACCACGACCATCAGAAACGTAATATTGTGATGTTTGAGAACCTCTGCTTCAAGTATTCTACCAGTAATGTTTGAATCTTGTAAACAAAGCTGGTGTCGTGTGTGTTGTCATCTGAAATGAAATAGAGGGAATGATCTTTGAGGTTTCCATCGGCATCGTTTTAATAGATGACTAGCGGATGCAATGTACAGTTCTCATTGCTCCAGTGGAAGCTTTGTATCTCGTCTTGGATCAGATACTGGTGGCTCTCTGCAAAGCCCCCTAGCACCAAACCCTCATTCACACTGAGAGATTCCTTCGTCAATTTCACGTATCTTGCTTGGGCTTTCACCAGGTATGAGTGCCGAGTAAGGTTGTTGATGAGGAATTTTTTGTATTCTTCAAATGTCGTTGTAAGTGTGGCATGTGCAGCATGATTTGTAGTTTGCCACTGACAATAATGGAATTCAGAGTTCATATGACCGAGCTCATCATCCAGGAACTTTTTGATCCCCCGATTTTATAAATCGGGGGACTTATGTTTTGAGGCATGTCCGTCCGTCCGGATTTTTCTCCGTAACCATCCATTGAATTTCTCTGAAATTTTGCATGAAGTTGTAACTTTGGTCAGGTTAGAAAGTGACATTCTCCAATTTTTTGAAAAAAAATCTGGTTAGCCGTCCAGGGGGTCAAAAGGCCCCGAAATGGCAAAAAATGACATTTTTTGCCCCATAACTTTTCATCCATCCATTGAATTTCTCTGAAACTTGGCCAAAATGTGGAGGCAATTATTCCTAATAGAAAATAAGTATCGCTGACCTTGGAAAAAATCTGGTTCGCGCCCCCAGGGGGTCAAAAGCCCCCAAAATGGCAAAAAATAACCCTTTTCTCCCATAACGTTTGATCCATCCATTCAATTTATCAGAAACTTGGCCAAAATGTAGTGGCAATTGTTCTGGATGTAAAATGAGCATCCTTGACCTCAGAAAAAATCTGATTCGCGCCCCCAGGGGGTTAAAAGCCCTCAAAATGGCAAAAAATGACCCTTTTCTCCCATAACGTTTGATCCATCCATTCAATTTTTCTGAAACTTGGCCAAAATGTAGAGGCAATTGTTCTGGATATAAAATGAGCATCCTTGACCTCAGAAAAATTCTGGTTCACGATCCCAAGGGGTCAAAGGGGGGGTCAGAAATGCCCCAAATTTATTGCATTTTACACTCGCCACATCGAATCACATACAGAGGGGAACCACGCATGCACAGCTTGTCAAAGCAGCACTACCTGGACATGAATCACAGCGATGCATCACACACACTTTGTTATCTGGCTCACAGACAACTTTATTGATTAGGTCTTTATATGTATATTCCCAATCAATTGCACCCTAACCCTAACCATTGTAATGAATGCTACAAACAGAATGGATGCCTGATGATCCAGTAAATACCAAGAAGGCGTAAACAGATGAGAAAGAAATTCGTGCAGTTGGAAAAGCGTTTTGGTATTTTTTTTTTTTTTAATGGAAATCGCTCCGGACAAGGCATGAAGCCACTTGATGTAAGGAGCTAAAAAAGAAAAATACCACTTCAAGGTCAAAAACTAGGTAACAATAAGTATTAGATGGATAGATTCCGACCTAAAAAACAGCACTTCTTTCCTCCTTTGTCAGAAACATCGCTCATGGAATGTGAGGACTAAAGGACAAAATAAGGGAAGCGAGAGTTACGAGGCTACCGAAAGTTCACTTTCTACTCACCTTGATTTTGGTAGTGTTGCTCCCGTGTTGACCGAACAAGAGTTTCTTCTAAGTTGTAAACCATTGCTGACCCCTTTATTTGGTTTGGTAGTTTGGTTTGGTAGTTTTGTTTTACGGCATATCAACCCTTTTTGGGTTATTTAATGCCGAATCTGGTCATTATAGTAAAAGTTTTTATGCTTCAAGTTCTTTATATCTTCAAATGTTTAATCATCGTTTTTGGTTTGGTAGTTTTGTTTTACGGCATATCAACCCTTTTTGGGTTATTTAATGCCGAATCTGGTCATTATAGTAAAAGATTTATGCTTCAAGTTCTAAAAATAAAATAAAAAAGGGGAGGGAGAAAGGGAGAGGGGCTGTTGTTTTTGTTTTTGGTTTTGTAGAACATAATTAAGTTTTACAAAAACAAAAAACAAAAAAAAAAAAAAAAAAAAAAAAACGTCAATGTAGGTGAATTTCGTCTCAGGGAGCCACAGGGCAGCCTGATCTGGTATCACCAGCCCTTTATTTGGTACTTTTGAACTTGCGTGACTGGAGGAATTTCGTTTCGGTTAATTTGGGGTTTTGTATTGTCTATTAACATGGTGTTACATTATTTTTGTTACCTTAAAACAAACAACAAGACAATAACGAGAAAGATGTCTTTTTTGTATATTTGTAGATTAACACTCTTTAGCTAGGATCAATACGTAGTATCTGTTCTGATGCTATACTTAGTCTATTCTGTCTCCGGTCAGTTGAGGGGGGAAATCTTTCTAGATTGTGGCAATTTTTATTTTTGTTCCAATCCAGAGTTCCCGTTTTCGGAGAGTTAGATTTTCCCCATATTAAAAACCGACCTTGTGCCTAACTCTGCCCTCGTGAGGAGACAAGTAAAGAGGAACACTCTCTCACTCTCTGCTGACCCCCCCCCCCCCACCCCCACAAAAAAAAAGATTCTACTTTTATTTTAGAAGATTACATGTGAACACCTTGAAAAAACTTGACGGAAACAAGCAATAGAATTTAGAGTGGGGGATCAGTTTCATATATAAATTTAACATGATCCCCTATTTCCAGCCCATTCTAGCGTTTTAGGGCAGTGCACAAATTTATTTTACCACTAACCCGTAAATGTTTTATTTTTTATATTGGTTTAAAAGAAATGTTATCATTGAAGATACTGATTACCTAATTAGCGCGTGTGCTGATGCAACATCATACTAATACCTACTCACACTTGCCAACAGGTTCGTTGCAGATGTGAAACAAGTTGCAGTTTGACATATTTTTGTTGAATTTAATATTAAATAGGCATTTTGTTGGGATGTGTCATATTTGAAACTAAAAGCATTTAAGGGTTAAGTCCGAGTGGCTGCCAGTTAGGGTTAGGTGAGCAGAACGTAACGAATATTTTGAAAAAATAATTTATTTGAGAAAAATAATTGATTGGAACGTTTTAAAAAAATAATTGATTGGTGAGAACATGATTGCAATAAATATATAGGAATAAAGAATAATATTGGCTATGAAAGAGTTTAAAATGTCTCGTACAAACGAGTGCTCTGGAAGCGTTAAAGATATCAGGTAAAGGTAACATCGGTAGGAGCAGACAATACAAAATGGAGACTAACCGAAACGAAATTACCTCAATCAAGAAAGTTCAAATAGATTTTTAGTTTATTACAATAGCGGTGGTACGTAATGGGTGAAAATTTCAGATTCATGCGAGTAGTATTTTTTTGCGTTCATTTATACATATATAACACTAAACAATCAAACATTTTGAAAATTTTGCAAAATTCAGAAGGTGCCGGCCAAAAATAGCTGTTAGGGCTCCACGGGACTCAAAATCCATCATTTTTCGGTGAAAAAGTGGTTTCATGCGACATTGCAGGTCCTAAAACATCCTCAAAAGCTATGAATGGATATAGATGGTTAAATCTGATATAGTACTTTAATTTAGGACCATTTTCAGGCTGTGAAAAGGTTTTCATGAATGTAGAATAGCCAAAAACTAGTGAAAAATAGCCAAAATTTCCAACATCAAAAGCTTCACATGTGTGGGACACACATAGGAGATGTAGAGGTACATGATTGGAAGAGAGAGACGCAGCGATCAGCTGTTCAATTTGGAGATTTTTCTGAACGGAGTCTGTCATGACAGCTGTCAGTTTTTTCCCAAATCAAAGCTTTATTGCACCCTACTGTCAGAGACAAACGATTAAGTGGTGCCAAAAAAAGATTTACAATGTTCCTTCGATCTTCAACTGCCATGAAAGTTCAAAAGGATCTTTCAGTTTATTACAATAGTTTATTTGAAAAAAATTACCGTTTTTTAATTGCTATTTTATTTAATCTTAATTCTTTCACCAATCTAAGCTAATCCCTTTATAATTGCCACAAGAATAATTATGGTGTCTACTGTAAAAAATGTTAATCTTCTTATCCAATAAATAAAAAAGAATCATATTACAACATTTCCGATTAATTTAATAACTAGATCCTGACCTTCAATTTGAATTGATCGATTTTATCGATAGACCCTTTCGTATTTCGTATTATAGTAAAAAGAAGAAGAAAGAAAAACGTCCCATTCATTTCATATAATCTACACTCCTCCTGCTATGACGACTATTACTACTACATTGTCGTCTCTCCTCTTCCTACAACGACTATTACTACTACATTGTCGTCTCTCCTCTTCCTACAACGACTATTACTACTACATTGTCGTCTCTCCTCTTCCTACAACGACTATTACTACTACATTGTCGTCTCTCCTCTTCCTACAACGACTATTACTACTACATTGTCGTCTCTCCTCTTCCTACAACGACTATTACTACTACATTGTCGTCTCTCCTCTTCCTACAACGACTATTACTACTACATTGTCGTCTCTCCTCTTCCTACAACGACTATTACTACTACATTGTCGTCTCTCCTCTTCCTACAACGACTATTACTACTACATTGTCGTCTCTCCTCTTCCTACAACGACTATTACTACTACATTGTCGTCTCTCCTCTTCCTACAACGACTATTACTACTACATTGTCGTCTCTCCTCTTCCTACAACGACTATTACTACTACATTGTCGCCCCTCCTTCTATACTCCTCCTGCTATGACGACTATTACTACTACATTGTCGTCTCTCCTCTTCCTACAACGACTATTACTACTACATTGTCGTCTCTCCTCTTCCTACAACGACTATTACTACTACATTGTCGTCTCTCCTCTTCCTACAACGACTATTACTACTACATTGTCGTCTCTCCTCTTCCTACAACGACTATAACTACTACATTGTCGTCTCTCCTCTTCCTACAACGACTATTACTACTACATTGTCGCCCCTCCTTCTATACTCCTCCTGCTATGACGACTATTACTACTACATTGTCGTCTCTCCTCTTCCTACAATGACTATTACTACTACATTGTCGTCTCTCCTCTTCCTACAACGACTATTACTACTACATTGTCGCCCCTCCTTCTATACTCCTCCTGCTATGACGACTATTACTACTACATTGTCGTCTCTCTTCTTCCTACAACGACTATTACTACTACATTGTCGCCCCTCCTTCTATACTCCTCCTGCTATGACGACTATTACTACTACATTGTCGTCTCTCCTCTTCCTACAACGACTATTACTACTACATTGTCGTCTCTCCTCTTCCTACAACGACTATTACTACTACATTGTCGTCTCTCCTCTTCCTACAACGACTATTACTACTACATTGTCGTCTCTCCTCTTCCTACAACGACTATTACTACTACATTGTCGTCTCTCCTCTTCCTACAACGACTATTACTACTACATTGTCGCCCCTCCTTCTATACTCCTCCTGCTATGACGACTATTACTACTACATTGTCGTCTCTCCTCTTCCTACAACGACTATTACTACTACATTGTCGTCTCTCCTCTTCCTACAACGACTATTACTACTACATTGTCGTCTCTCCTCTTCCTACAACGACTATTACTACTACATTGTCGTCTCTCCTCTTCCTACAACGACTATAACTACTACATTGTCGTCTCTCCTCTTCCTACAACGACTATTACTACTACATTGTCGCCCCTCCTTCTATACTCCTCCTGCTATGACGACTATTACTACTACATTGTCGTCTCTCCTCTTCCTACAATGACTATTACTACTACATTGTCGTCTCTCCTCTTCCTACAACGACTATTACTACTACATTGTCGCCCCTCCTTCTATACTCCTCCTGCTATGACGACTATTACTACTACATTGTCGTCTCTCCTCTTCCTACAACGACTATTACTACTACATTGTCGCCCCTCCTTCTATACTCCTCCTGCTATGACGACTATTACTACTACATTGTCGTCTCTCCTCTTCCTACAACGACTATTACTACTACATTGTCGTCTCTCCTCTTCCTACAACGACTATTACTACTACATTGTCGTCTCTCCTCTTCCTACAACGACTATTACTACTACATTGTCGTCTCTCCTCTTCCTACAACGACTATTACTACTACATTGTCGCCCCTCCTTCTATACTCCTCCTGCTATGACGACTATTACTACTACATTGTCGTCTCTCCTCTTCCTACAACGACTATTACTACTACATTGTCGTCTCTCCTCTTCCTACAACGACTATTACTACTACATTGTCGTCTCTCCTCTTCCTACAACGACTATTACTACTACATTGTCGTCTCTCCTCTTCCTACAACGACTATAACTACTACATTGTCGTCTCTCCTCTTCCTACAACGACTATTACTACTACATTGTCGCCCCTCCTTCTATACTCCTCCTGCTATGACGACTATTACTACTACATTGTCGTCTCTCCTCTTCCTACAATGACTATTACTACTACATTGTCGTCTCTCCTCTTCCTACAACGACTATTACTACTACATTGTCGCCCCTCCTTCTATACTCCTCCTGCTATGACGACTATTACTACTACATTGTCGTCTCTCCTCTTCCTACAACGACTATTACTACTACATTGTCGTCTCTCCTCTTCCTACAACGACTATTACTACTACATTGTCGTCTCTCCTCTTCCTACAACGACTATTACTACTACATTGTCGTCTCTCCTCTTCCTACAACGACTATTACTACTACATTGTCGTCTCTCCTCTTCCTACAACGACTATTACTACTACATTGTCGCCCCTCCTTCTATACTCCTCCTGCTATGACGACTATTACTACTACATTGTCGTCTCTCCTCTTCCTACAACGACTATTACTACTACATTGTCGTCTCTCCTCTTCCTACAACGACTATTACTACTACATTGTCGTCTCTCCTCTTCCTACAACGACTATTACTACTACATTGTCGTCTCTCCTCTTCCTACAACGACTATAACTACTACATTGTCGTCTCTCCTCTTCCTACAACGACTATTACTACTACATTGTCGCCCCTCCTTCTATACTCCTCCTGCTATGACGACTATTACTACTACATTGTCGTCTCTCCTCTTCCTACAATGACTATTACTACTACATTGTCGTCTCTCCTCTTCCTACAACGACTATTACTACTACATTGTCGCCCCTCCTTCTATACTCCTCCTGCTATGACGACTATTACTACTACATTGTCGTCTCTCCTCTTCCTACAACGACTATTACTACTACATTGTCGCCCCTCCTTCTATACTCCTCCTGCTATCACGACTATTACTACTACATTGTCGTCTCTCCTCTTCCTACAACGACTATTACTACTACATTGTCGTCTCTCCTCTTCCTACAACGACTATTACTACTACATTGTCGTCTCTCCTCTTCCTACAACGACTATTACTACTACATTGTCGTCTCTCCTCTTCCTACAACGACTATTACTACTACATTGTCGTCTCTCCTCTTCCTACAACGACTATTACTACTACATTGTCGCCCCTCCTTCTATACTCCTCCTGCTATGACGACTATTACTACTACATTGTCGTCTCTCCTCTTCCTACAACGACTATTACTACTACATTGTCGTCTCTCCTCTTCCTACAACGACTATTACTACTACATTGTCGTCTCTCCTCTTCCTACAACGACTATTACTACTACATTGTCGTCTCTCCTCTTCCTACAACGACTATAACTACTACATTGTCGTCTCTCCTCTTCCTACAACGACTATTACTACTACATTGTCGCCCCTCCTTCTATACTCCTCCTGCTATGACGACTATTACTACTACATTGTCGTCTCTCCTCTTCCTACAATGACTATTACTACTACATTGTCGTCTCTCCTCTTCCTACAACGACTATTACTACTACATTGTCGCCCCTCCTTCTATACTCCTCCTGCTATGACGACTATTACTACTACATTGTCGTCTCTCCTCTTCCTACAACGACTATTACTACTACATTGTCGCCCCTCCTTCTATACTCCTCCTGCTATCACGACTATTACTACTACATTGTCGTCTCTCCTCTTCCTACAACGACTATTACTACTACATTGTCGTCTCTCCTCTTCCTACAACGACTATTACTACTACATTGTCGCCCCTCCTTCTATACTCCTCCTGCTATGACGACTATTACTACTACATTGTCGTCTCTCCTCTTCCTACAATGACTATTACTACTACATTGTCGTCTCTCCTCTTCCTACAACGACTATTACTACTACATTGTCGCCCCTCCTTCTATACTCCTCCTGCTATCACGACTATTACTACTACATTGTCGTCTCTCCTCTTCCTACAACGACTATTACTACTACATTGTCGTCTCTCCTCTTCCTACAACGACTATTACTACTACATTGTCGTCTCTCCTCTTCCTACAACGACTATTACTACTACATTGTCGCCCCTCCTTCTATACTCCTCCTGCTATGACGACTATTACTACTACATTGTCGTCTCTCCTCTTCCTACAACGACTATTACTACTACATTGTCGTCTCTCCTCTTCCTACAACGACTATTACTACTACATTGTCGTCTCTCCTCTTCCTACAACGACTATTACTACTACATTGTCGCCCCTCCTTCTATACTCCTCCTGCTATGACGACTATTACTACTACATTGTCGTCTCTCCTCTTCCTACAACGACTATTACTACTACATTGTCGTCTCTCCTTTTCCTACAACGACTATTACTACTACATTGTCGCCCCTCCTTCTATACTCCTCCTGCTATGACGACTATTACTACTACATTGTCGTCTCTCCTCTTCCTACAACGACTATTACTACTACATTGTCGTCTCTCCTCTTCCTACAACGACTATTACTACTACATTGTCGTCTCTCCTCTTCCTACAACGACTATTACTACTACATTGTCGTCTCTCCTCTTCCTACAACGACTATTACTACTACATTGTCGCCCCTCCTTCTATACTCCTCCTGCTATGACGACTATTACTACTACATTGTCGTCTCTCCTCTTCCTACAACGACTATTACTACTACATTGTCGCCCCTCCTTCTATACTCCTCGTGCTACGATGACTATTACTACTACATTGTCGTCTCTCCTCTGGTTTTCAGTAATCAATTAAAACTTTCATTTTTAGTTGATATTTAATTTTCATTTAAAAAAATTATTCCAACAAATTGTAATAAATTTCAATTATACAATTTTTCATTGAACCTTTTTACATGTAAATCAATACTAAAGGTTATTAAATCACACAAAATCTTTTTCATGAAAAATTTTTTTTTATTAAATATTATGGACACCTTTAGTTTCCTTTTTATTTATTATCAAATTTGAACTTTGACACCAGCTTTTAATATTTTTTCAATTGAAAATTTTATAATTTAAAATGTATTAAAATTTGCTGGAATAATTTTTTAAATTTGTTTTATTATCAAATTTGAACTTTGACATCAGCTTTTAATATTTTCTCATTTGAAAATTTTATAATTTAAAATGTATTAAAATTTGCTGGAATAATTTAAAAAATTAAAATTAAATTTATTTCCACTTGATTACTGAAAACCATCAAATCATTCGAATAAACCGTCTAAATTACGGAATAGGAGCGTGTGAGCGTGGCCACAAATTGGGGACTAAACAAATACATCAGATTCAGAAATTCAACTACGATTCACAGTCCGTAATTTTTAGCAATTATCGGAGATTTTCGCTTTAGTTAATGTAACTGAGTCACTGATTGTCTCCCCCTTGGACACATTTTCTTTGTAAGATTTATTCTTTTGGGAGTCACCAGGAACAAAGTTAGTCGAGGGAGGCAAGTAAATAGCTGCAACATATCGAATCCTGCAGCAATATTTGTAATAGGGTTGGGACGTAATGGGGGAAAATTTCAGATTCATGCGAGTAGTATTTTTTTGTGTTCATTTATACATAAATAACACTAAACAATCAAACATTTTGAAAATTTTGCAAAATTCAGAAGGTGCAGGCCAAAAATAGCCGTTAGGGCTCCACGGGACTCAAAATCCATTATTTTTCGGTGAAAAAGTGGTTTCATGCGACATTGCAGGTCCTAAAACATCCTCAAAAGCTATGAATGGATATGGATGGTTAAATCTGATATAGTACTTTAATTTAGGACCATTTTCAGGCTGTGAAAGGGTTTTCATGAATGTAAAATAGCCAAAAACTAGTGGCCTGCACCTTCTGAATTTTGCAAAATTTTCAAAATGTTTGATTGTTTAGTGTTATTTATGAATAAATGAACACAAAAAAATACTACTCGCATGAATCTGAAATTTTCACCTATTACGTCCCACCCCTATTGGTAAAGCTTTATATTCTTTATATCGACTTATGTTGCTTTTCGCCATTCTTAAACATTTTATTTCAAAGAAATTGAGCCTTGCCAGTATAGTCAGAGTTTCACTTGCATATACAGCAGTAGAAACTATCAATGCATTGTAAAACTTTAACTTCAGGGATGTTGAATATCTCCTTCCTACTCCATATCTGTTCTTTTAGTCTTCTAGATGCAGAAGTTGCTATTTCTATTCTTCTGTTAGTGCAGAGGCTGGAAACCTCCGGCCCGCGGGCCACATCCAGCCCGCGAAGGCTTAGCGTCCGCCCCGCCACCCTACTATGCTTTATTATTGCAATCCAGCCCGCGGACCTCCCAGTAAAACTCATCTCATTTTGTGACATAGACGTAAAAGTAGGTTTCAATTAAGATTTACAGTGGGATAAAAATGTATAAATATCAGTGAGTGATGATGCATGTATATTTTCTTTTTCTTTAACTATTAATTTCAAATATCCTGAGATAATAAAAAAAGAGAGAGACAAATAGGAAACAAGAGACGAGGAAATGGCATGAAACATAGAACCTATGTGAGATGTGTCAAAACGAATGCTGGATCAACTTGCTACTTCCCCCGTCATTATTTTTTATGATTCCAAAATGGCTCTTCGTCGGCGCCTTTTATAACATCACATACAGAAGTCTCTTGAGAAAAAATATCAGATTTGTAGAGTGTTCAATGCAATTTTTGTACAATTTATTCATATAAACAAAATATAGTAATTCTGAGATTTCGTTTTTCACTCCGGCCCGCGATCTCCTTCCAAAAGTCTCATCTGGCCCTCACTCTGAAAAGGTTGCCCGCCCCTGTGTTAGTGTCAGATGAGGATCACTGAGTCAAGAAACACAAAATCTTCTTTTCAACCGTTTTTGAGAGATAATCGTTAAAGTATGCCTGGGTTCAACTTTCATCCACCATTTCTCGCAAGTAGTAAAATAGCTTCAACATATCGAAGACAGCAGCAATATTTAAAAATTTTTTTAATGGAAATCGCTCCAGGCAAGGCATGAAGCCACTCGATGTAAGGAGCTAAAGAGATACTACTTAAAGGTTAAAAACTAGCCAACAATAAGTGTTTTATGGATAGGTTCAGACCCAGAAAACAGCAATTCTTCGCCCTTTTTCAGAAACATCGCTCATTGAATGTGAGGACCGAAGGACAAAAAAAAGCGAGAGTTACAAGGTTGCCGAAAGTAAACCGAAAGTTCACTTGGTAATATTAGTAACGCTTTATATTCTTTATATCAACTTATGTTGTTTTTTTTGCCATTGGCGTCTTTTGACTAAGATCAAAGTGTAGTATCTGTTCCGATGGATACTGCACCCCATAGACTGGTATTGTCTTGGCCTTCGGGGCTTGATTTACGCTGGTCTATGGGTCTGTCCTGTGCAGTTCTAGGAGGTCCACCCTCCCAGGCTTTGCCTCCCCTCTTTGGGGAGGAGTAAGTTTATTGCTTACTGCCTGAGGCGCCCCTACCGGGGAATGCCGACGGGGCTGCCCAGGCAATTTTTAATGGCCAGAGTGCTCACTTTCTCGGGCGCTGGCTTTTCAAACCCCACTTTCCCGACCCGACCTTGGGTCACATCTTACTTGTGGGAGTAGGATAAAACTGGCCTTGTGCCTAACCTCCTGGAGAGGAGGTAAATAAATACTCAGTATTATGCGTCTGCTTACAAGTTCAACGTGCGTGAACGAATAACCGGAAGTGAAAGCAACCAGCGTCAACCGGAATCTGCTCTTTTCATATGTGCTTTGTTTTGGGGTGCCTTAAATCTATTTGATCCCGTTTAGTTATGTAAGAAAATAAAACTTAGACGAAGGCACAAGCGGTTGATGTAGGTATGTTGTGTTTTGCCATTGGCGGCTCACATCCTCGATTTATAGAGCAGGTTGTGGTTAACGCTATTAATATATCGATTGACACTTGGAGATCTTTTGGTTACTCTATGCAATGTTTGTCTCCTTGACTGAAGAAGTTAAGTGCAGAAGTTGATATTTAAACAAGTCGGATACATAATTAACTGATCAGCTGACAAGAATGACCTACATCCTTTTAAAATAAACAAATAGATTGATTATCTCATCGGCAAAAATTGTATAATAAAAACGGAATAAATGATGGCAGTCTACCAAATAGGCTAATTCCAATCGATCAAGAGAATTATCGATTTTCGAAAAGAATGGGATTTAAGCTATTTAAGACATAATCAGGTTGATTTGTTCCGGGATTAACTTTTTGACATGTGAAATGTCTACACCTGACAGAGGGAAAGCGAGTATCTTAATTTGTCTTTGAGTTATTCTATTAAGCTTATTATGTAAGTTGGATTAATAAGTATTACATAAATTGGTTTTATATTTCACTAGCTAACCTACCCATCTGCGTAGGATTTGTCAAATTTTCTATTATATTTTGACTCAACTGGAACTTTCAGTATTACATAAATTGATTTTATATTTCACTAGCTAACCTACCCATCTGCATAGGATTTGTCAAATTTTCTATCATATTTTGACTCAGTTTCAGTTTAAAATAGATAAGAAGATAGGATGGCCCAGAGGAGAGGGTAAGAAAGGTGTTGGGCAGGAAAAGGGGAGAGAGAGGGAAAAAAAGAAATTATAGAATCAAACTAACACTTAGCGGCATAAACGCCTCAACTGGCATCCATCTCGTAGACGAATACTTATTCGAATGAATGAACATTTATACACTAGAATGGCCACTTATGAATCTCAGCCAATCAGAACACAGAGAATGGACTTTCCCTTCTGAGCATAATGGAACATTCTAGCCTCATTATAAACCGGCATTTTGATGTGCTTGGCACTCTGACTTATCTTGCTGCTCAACTGGTCGTACAGTTGAACCCTAAGCATTGACTCTATATGGCGCTACGAACAGGATATATGGATCCTGAAGATTGGGAGCAGTACCTCCTTAAAGCAGGGATCTCTGCTAGCTCAGCTCGAACTTATGCTGCCACATTTGCAAGTGAAAAGCTGACAAAGAAGAACCTGCAAATGATGGATTGGGCGATGTTGAAAGAGCTAGGATGGCCCAGAGGAGAGGGTAAGGAACCGAAAGGTGTTGAGCAGGAAAAGGGGAGAGAGAGGGAAAAAAAGAAATTATAGAATCAAACTAACACTTAGCGGCATAAACGCCTCAACTGGCATCCATCCCATAGACGAATACTTATTCGAATGAATGAACATTTATACACTAGAATGGCCACTTATGAATCTCAGCCAATCAGAACACAGAGAATGGACTTTCCCTTCTGAGCATAATGGAACATTCTAGCCTTATTATAAACCGGCATTTTGATGTGCTCAACAGTTTGACTTATCTTGCTGCTCAACTGGTCGTACAGTTGAGACCTAAGCATCGACTCTATATGGCGCTACGAACAGGATATATGGATCCTGAAGATTGGGAGCAGTACCTCCTCAAAGCAGGGACCTCTGCTAGCTCAGCTCGAACTTATGCTGCAACATTTGCAAGTGAAAAGCTGACAAAAAAGAACCTGCAAATGATGGATCGGACCATGTTGAAAGAGCTAGGGATCTATGAAATGAAGAAAACCAATATGATTTGTGGGTTGGGGTTTGAGGTGAATCAGGAGATCAACGACTCGCATGAAAGAGACGGGGGTCAAACTATTTTAATAAAACTGCAGTAAATTGCGCAATTTAAAAAAAAAAAATGTTTTTCCGTCATTCTGAAACAAAAACGTAGTCAATTTAAAAAAAAAAAGACATTTAATTTAATAAAATTTCAAAGTTTTTATCCTTACATGTATATAGAACATACATCAGCCATTTCTGTTCTTATACTTATTGCGGTATTCACTTCGGTCTGGCATGCATCACATCTCGACCTATAGCAGCACACACGTGGTCACATAAGATGACTAGCCACGCATAATTTCACCGCTGAAGACCAACTACTTGTTGCCCAGAGAGCATTTGTAAGGTCCTCCTTGGTGGTTGTCGCCTATGTCTTCTGCTGCACACCAACACATTTGGGCTAACCAGGCAGAGGTGAAGGGAAAAGTACATCACATATGAGCTCTTCTTCCAGGCAACGATCTGCGTATAAAGGCAGATCCACCGGCACTTATGCAGTGGTCGAATGACTCCACGTCTTCCAAACCAATGCTGTCTAACACGAACAGCCGCCATTCGTGCATGCCGATCAGTGAGAACTGCATTTTCTAGAATCAAAATCATGTAATAGATTAGTATCAAAATTGGAATAAGTATTCTAGACATAATGTTTAATAACATATCTTGATTGTAATCTTTGTAAGTGGACATTTATGCCCCCTTTATGTTGTGTAAGTGGACATTTAAGTAAAAATTTTAATCTTTGTAAGTGGACATTTATCAGGACCGGCGGGACAGTTATAAAAGTGGGGGGCCTCTCCTAAAAAGTGGGGGGGGGGGCAGTTAAACACATGCATATATAACTTCATTACTGATGACCGTAAAGTGGGGGGCCCAAGTCAAAAAGCCTCCCTCTCCCCCCTGCCCCCCCTCCCCGGTGCCGCCGTCCATGTTTATGCCCCCTTTATGTTGTGTAAGTGGACGTTTAAGTGGGCATTTTGTTGCATAGCCCCTCTCCTGCCTGGACCGCGGCAGTACGCGTTTCGTATACTCGTCGTGTAGAGGGTTGGTCGTGTCGTCTAGTGGATGAATTCTTTCTTCTCTGCCGTGAACCACGCCGTCTGTTGTCTGCAATAAAAGCCATGTTCTGCACTCCGAAGACAAACTCTTCTTTTGAATTTAATTCATTTATTACAAGCGTTGTTATTTCAACTGGGAGTCATTCACTACGTCTAGAGAGAGAGCAATTACTACTTTATCGTAGTTAGTTAACACTGTTTTCTTAACTATTCATAGAGAGGGCGAGGGGAGAATTTCTCGCGCCTGCATTCCCCTAAGGGAAATATCCCCTATCTTTACATTGTGAATCGCACGTCCTCTCGGTTCGCTCTCCGAATCAGACTGACGAAAACTCGCTTCTCACGAGAACAAGTGACATCACAGAGCCTCTGTTTCCCACGTAAGGGCCTGTGACGTCACAGCCTCTCCAGGTGCAGGCTGACCCTTGATCTGGGGTTTCGTCACACGGTAACCTTGTCACGTCTGCCAGCTCCGACTGTGAGAACAAGCCCTGCTCTGCACTCGACTGCCCCGCGTTAATTCGCGCAAGTCAAATCAACGATTCCCAACAGATACGTCCATTCCCATAGGGCCATTATCCAACAATTTTAATCTTTGTAAGTGGACATTTATGCTGTGTAAGGGGAAGTAATTTTACCTGCCCTGGGACAGGTATTCTAGTATAAATATACATTTGAATTGATAATATAATTTGACTTAATAATATAAATATGCATTTGAATTAACTATCAGAAAGTATACTTTGCGTTCACATCGAATAAAATGTCAATCAAATAAATTATAAAACAAACTGACGACTTAAAAATTAATATTTTGTATTTTTAAGTTTCATTAAGATTTCTGCAATTGTAAATATTTCGGTTGTTAATTCACTTTAACATGAGCAGCCGCCATGCGTCCATATCAATCAGGGAAAACTGCAGACAACTACAAGTTACTATTTTTAATTAATAAATATTAATTACTTTTTATCACTTAGCAAATAACGCTTATTGATAACTAGCATAGCTATCCGGTGTTGCCCGGGCATGGATAACACAATACAAAAGTTGAAAAAGTGTGTGTAACATCTTTCTTTTAAAACTTCTCTATCTATCTCCCCTCTCTATGTCTCTCTCTCTCCTCCCTCCACTCTCTCTCTCTCTTTCTCAACTCCCCCTTTCTCTAGTCAAGAAGGATTTCCACTCCTCCGACTGAGGACAGAACAGATACTACACTTTGATCTTTACCCGAAGGTCAAAAAAGTTGCTTTAAATGCTCCCCCCCCTCTTTGGACTAATTTTGTTCTTTGTGACCCCCAAAAGAATGAATCGTACAAAGAAAATGTGTCCATATTCTTATGGAGGCAATTGACGATGAGGATGATATCCCATAACGTCAAGGGACGGCGTCAGGGAGTCAGGCAGATACTCTAACTGTCCTAACTTTTCAGTGGGCATGATACAACCTGGTGGAGCCCATGTTCTCTCCAGGCCACATACATCACCTGGTATTCCCAAATAGTCACCCATTTAGTACTGGCCAGGCTCAACGTCGCTTAACTTTGATGATTATGCCATAGAATTATGGAGGGAATACTTATAGCTAGACTCAATCCAGAAATTAATAACGCATTAGGACTCAACACAGAATTTTACACACTCATGCATAACTCACACACACGGCAGCATTTATGCTCAAATTCGAATGAATTAGGTTTATCAGTTTCACACATGACAACATTCTGACAATAATGTTCAACCAACATTTAAAAACCTATTGATTTGAAATGACGTATCCAATAGCAATAAATACAAAATAAAATAATTGTAATTTTCTGTTGAAGAAGAGATGTTTCTCGAAATATTGGTCATTTAAAAGATATAAGAGGAAAAAAGAAATAACTGCAATCTATATTAACGCATTATAACAGCATCAAACCAAAATATTCTTCTATATAATCACAATGCTTCAGGAATATCATATATATATATCTATATATATATATATATATATATATATATATGAAGACATGTACAGAGTCTGCTACACTGGCATGTCGATGTTATCGATCTACAGCTATCAAGAGCTGAGGTCTCATCAGACAGAAGGTTTTTGTGATCCAACCCGGTCGATGAAATCCAGATTGGATCACAAAAAAACCTTCTGCCTGATGTGACCTCAGCTCTTGATAGCTGTAGATCGATAACATCGACATGCCAGTGTAGCAGACTCTGTACATGTTTGAATAAAAAATCATTCATAATACAGCTCTATATTTTTATTGAGCACTTTTTTATAGGCCCGGTTTGATTCCCTTTGGATTTCTACCCTGTGGATTTTTACCCTAGCTGGATAATAATATATATCTATATATATATATATCTATATCTATATATATATATATATATATATATATATATATATAATTATTTCCACAATCAGACAACGCCGCAGTCCGCATCCCATGAAAGAAACAAACTGGAAGTCCTAGACCCTAGTTTTGCCCTCCTTTGTGCTCATCAGTAGAACACATCCAAACTCAAGATTCGAAACTGGAGTCACTTGCATGCGAGTACTCTGCCACTGAGCTACCTCGCCACATACAAGAATGTCTATTAATTTACACAGACTAAGCAAACCGCGGCGAATGCCGACTGTGGAATGTGCCTACTCTTCTCAACAAGGAGTATAGTCATCCAACTACTGAGAACCCAAGTCGATGTCTCACAAGTAGGATTTTATACTCGCTAGGACGATGTCATCCAACAAGCTAACCAAGCAAGCAAATAAATACTAGATTGTAAAGTACTCCTTGGTGGTTGTCGCCTATGTCTTCAGCTTCACACCAACACATTTGGGCTAGCCGGGCAGAGGTGAAAAAAAAACAATATAAAGTTAGGTATGTTAATATGTTTATATATTTGTATGTATATGATTCGCGCCTAAACTAATTAACAAATCATTATGAATTTTTTAACACAGCTGCTAGATGTAAGAGTGGGTGATGTGGGCTATATTTAGTTTAATTTAGTTTTATGCAAAGGGAGTAAAGAGCGTGTGGAAGCCCTTTGTAAAAATTAAGATATCTTCAATTTTTTTGAAATTTTAACAATAAGTATCAGACATCAATTAATTATTCTCAAAATTTCACTTTCTTTGAAGTATTTTAAACAGTTTTTAGGGGCATAATATGGGCACAACCTCCAATTTGAAAATTTGAATATTTCAGATTTACATTAAATTTGATTCATACTCATTAGGCACCGATTAAGCAAGATTCCCTGAATTTCAATTTCTTCTTAAGACTCCTTAAGCTTTTGCCTTAAATTTTAGACATTTTCTAGAATCAAAACATATAATGCTGGTGCTACCAGATCAGGCTGTCTGAAGATATCAGCTTCCTGACCAAAAATGCACCAAACATTGATGTTTTATTGTTCTTTTTTTTCTCTTTGCGAAAATCAATCACGTTCTTCAATACCAAAAACAAAAAAACAACAACAATCCCCCCTTCCTTCCTCCTCTCCTTTTCTTCCCCCAAACTTTTACCAAAATGACCGGATTCAGCATAAAATAACCCGAAAAGGGGTGATATGCCGTAAAACAAACCGGCCAAACCAAACCAAGTTAAACACCATGAATATACATTTGAAAATATAAAGAACTTGAAGCATAAAAACTTTTGCCAAAATGACCAGATTCGGCATAAAATAACCCGAAAAGGGTTGATATGCCGTAAAACAAAACAACCAACCAACCAAAACATGTAATGGATATTTATGAACATTGGAATAAGAATTCTAGACATAAGTTTTAGTCTCATTATATCTTGATTTTAATCTTCATAAGGGGACATAAACGTGATGCAAAACTGTTCTGTTCATGGAATTAATTTTACCCATCCTGGGACGGGTATTCTAGTATATATATATATATATATATATATATATATATATATATATATAAAAACTCTCTGCAATGGTTGTGACAGACGATCTTTTGAACTGGTTGAAATCCTTCAATTTTCCGTTGAAAACAAGTAGGACAGCATTCTTCATCGTATGAGTTGTCACCTGGTGTACCGCAGGGACCTGTTCTTGGTCCCCTTCCGGTTTTTGCATATGTTAATGACATAAATGCCAACTCAAACAATCCTACAGTACTGAAATATGCAGATTACATCAAGCTCTACCTTGGGATAAAAAAAGACAGATCCTTCTCTATATAAAACTTTCCTTCAATCAGACCTGGATCAGCATATCAGATCAGCATTGTGTCACAGACTGGCAATTGAAGCTGAATGCTGTGGACAAGAAGTGTACAATGCATTCTGGGAGTAAAAATCCAGCGTCCACATACTCCCGCCACAACACTAATATCAAGAAATCTTCTTGCGAACATAACCTGACCATTTCTGTCAGCAGCGATTTTCATTTGACAAAGCACATCTCTAAAATTGTCAAGAAGACCGCGGGTGTGTTGGCATCACTTACCAACTCTTGTTAGCCACTCTTCAGCCATCTATTTACAACTGAATACAGCTATGGTGCGACCACGCTTAGCATTCACATCATCTGCCTGGTGTAAGACCATTTCCGTCCCCTCGACACACACCGACTCCAATGCTTGTGTGCCATGGTTTTCTTCTCTTTCATCTTCTTCATGTTCTCGTTCTGGCCGTGTCGTCCCGGCAGTCGCCGAGCTAACGTGCGCTCGTTTACAAGTTGAGAAAAACAAAACAACGCAAACTCACAAAAAAAAACACTGCTCATCTACTCTGAGCTGCTCTCGCCCGAGTTTGACTCCCATTTGATCGTCTCCTCTTCGAGCCGCTAACTGCCCTAAACTAAGGTAAACTCATCATAAAACTCAAACTATCGCGAAAGCTATCGCAAACAACTCTCACATCTAAATATATTTAGTCATACCAGAAATCCTATGTCCGGTCTTTTGTCTCCTCGGTCACTCCCCAACTGACTACCCATTTTATTTTCCGATCACCTTTGTGCAACTTGCTGAATCAGTTTCTCAGCTCTGGAAAAGGAGGGGGCGGCCCATAGTATCACGTGAGACCCCCCCCCCCCCTCTTACTCAGAACATTGATCACCTGTAAACCATTTAGAGACGTACAACCAAGAGAATACCTGCCATCAGACACCTGCCATAATCTGAATGATTTGCTTCTCTGGGATTGGATTCATTGGAGTTCTGATGCCTTGCAACTGCCTTAGAACGCATTCACAAAATTATTAACCGTCTTAATAAAAAAACAATCTAATGTGTCTAACACAGCACAGCTCTCATGACTTTCGGAAACCTTTTTTTTTTACATTCAAAGTTGTTGAAGCATGGAACAAACTGCGTGCATCAGTTGTTGGCTGCTGAGACATTGCATCCTTTAAAACCCTTTATGCTTCCTGAAATTCGCCAAAACAACACCTGATGTCGCCTTCGCCTCGATACATATGCACACGTGAACTTTTGATGAGTTGTAGTGCACCTGTTGAACACCTGTTGAACACAATGATTTCATCATAGAGAAGGGAACAATAATATAAGGTTATAATTTGCCTAAATAAAATATCCATATTGAAACTAGTCATCAACCTAATAAAAAAAAAGGCACTATTTCCAGGAAGCAAATCCTTTCGGTTACTCTCGGAAATATATAGAAGATTATAATTTATAATAAATCCGATAATGTATTAGTATTTACTATTATTACTAAAAATTTGCTGCTGATAATAAAGATGGAGTCCATTGTGATTGACATTTGCTGCTAACAGCAAGAAATTTATTTTAATATTGAAGTCCACTGAACAAATGGAGATTTTTTTTTTCTCCTAAATAAAATATCCATATTGAAACTAGTAAACGGATAAAAAAAAAAAGAAGCACTATTTCCAGGAAGCAAATCCTTTCGGTTACTCTTGGGAATGATTAATTCAAACGCGTTCCTGTCATT
Organism: Sepiola atlantica; assembly: GCA_963556195.1. Classification (NCBI taxonomy): domain Eukaryota; kingdom Metazoa; phylum Mollusca; class Cephalopoda; order Sepiida; family Sepiolidae; genus Sepiola; species Sepiola atlantica. The sequence continues at coordinate 10,729,330 of OY744547.1, read as the reverse complement.
TTCCTTAGAGCTAGAGGCAAGTTTTGTATTGAAAGGTAACAAACCTAGTAAGTTGCATAATTTCCGATCCGACTGTTGTCTATATTCAAACTTCTGTTCTCAACTCGGATGTTATTCTCACAACATTTTTGATGATATAACCTCCGACCATCTTCAGGTGCACCGTGTCAAACTTGATAATCTGTATAGAGTTTCAAACCCTTTATTTAATCAAAGGGGTAGCTTGTTCTCGTTCCATCAGCCATGTCTGGGGAGACGTCTTAAGTAATTCGCGATTGTATTAGTATCGCCCGTACTGAAGATTAAACCTTCAAGCGTCAGAAGACTGACACTTCGAATTGATTATTACTTAGCACTTTTATCTGTTGCGCCACACATCCTTGTGTGTAACAAAGAGTTAATAAAATAAAGACTGAGTTCAAACGGGACGCCGAATTGTCTTTTTTGGTCTTTTCACTACCAAAACTCACGAGAACGATGCGACGTTTACAATCAAACTTTTCGTCCTGAATTTGATTCCTTTTTTCTTTTCTTTTTCTTCTTTCTTTTTCTCTTTGCACTCGACGTAGTCACAACGTCAACCTTTCTCACTCTCTGCCCAGAGTAAAGTGTCTAAGCTTTTTATCACGACGATGGACAATGCACGGTGCAACCCTCACTCTTTTTCCTTCTGGACCTGCATGATGGCTGCTTCAGTTAAGATAATAAAGAAACAATAATATAAGGTGACAACAAAGATGTACACAATAATTTCATCATCATCATCATCATCATCATCCTCCTCATCCTCCTCCTCCTCCTCCTCCATTTAAACAAAAAACAAATAAACACAATTTACTGATGCTGAATCAACGCATCGTGACAATCTCTAATTTTAATTTATAAAATTTTGAAAGTATTGAAAAAAAAAAAAATCCAATAATTAATCCTCGAACCAGTTGGCCTTGACAGATGGGGATGACAAACATTCCAATAGTCTGACAGTGTTTCCCTTTGCAAACGGCAAGTCGCTCATATGGGATGTGATTTGTGCTGACACTTCTGCACCCTTGTCAGTAACGGAATTGGGGACTAACCCTGGACATGCATCGGCAGAGAACTGCAAGCGGTCAAATTACGCCGGTCTTCTCGACAGATTTGTGTTTCAATCGATTACTGCGGCGACGAGTGGAGTTATAGGGAGGCAAGTATATAGGGACTCATGAGAAATAGTCCATCATTGAACGTAGGTTCAATAAAAATTAAAATGAGAAAAATGCCGAAGATGAGAAGAGGAGAGAAGTAAAAAAAGAAAAAGAAACAGGATACAAATTTAATATCTAAATTATTAGAAGAGGCAGAAAGGCAATATTACTTTTCAAGTATATTTTAAAGATATCGACTACTACTACTACTACTACTACTACTACTATTACTACTACTACTGTTGCTGCTAGAAGGTTCTTTATTTCTGGTAGGTTGTTTCTAAATGAGGCAAAAATGGCGCAGCGTTCCCTGCAATATTGAATTAAGATGCATATGAAATGCGATAACTTAATAAATAAAAATTCTGTGTGATTTTCAACTTCGTGGCGATAATTGAATTAAACTCTATATCTATTTAGGCACACGCTAGGAAGTAAGTGTAGTATCTGTTCCGATGGATACTGCACCCCTATAGACGGATGTCGTCTTGTCCTTCGGGGCTTGATTCCACCTGTCTGTGGGTTTGTCCTGTGCAGTTCTAGGAGGTCCACCCTCCCAGGCTTCGCCTCCCCTCTTTGGGGAGGAGTAAGTTTATTGCTTACTGCTTGAGGCGCCCCTACCGGGGAATGCCGACGGGGCTGCCCAGGCAATTTTTAAATGGCCAGAGTGCTCACCTCTCGAGCGCTGGCTTTTAACCCCACTTACTCGACCCAAGCTGTGGTCACATCTTACTTGTGGGAGTAAGATAAAACTGGCCTTGTGCCTAACTCCTGCAGAGGAGTAAATAAATATATCTATTTAGGTATCTACTACTAAAACTCTGCTTTGCTTGCTTGTTGTCTTGTATGTTTGTCTCCATGCACACTGTATGACATCATCCCACTAAAACAGGTGGAAGACATCGGGGAAAATCCTTTAGACTTTCACAAAGGGATGACATCATCTATTTTAACTGAACATAGTCGACCTGAACAGTGACTATATATGTATATATATATAATATATGTATATATATATAATATATGTATATATATAATATATATATATATATATTTTAAAGAAGGAAAGATGAAGATAAAAAATTGCATAAAATTGATACAAATTTTATTACATTGAAAGTTCAGATGCAAGGAGTTACATTAATCCTTAAACCATTTATTTCTTTATCCCTAACCTTTTCTGTTTTTTATCCTTCAATTTTTCAAAGTGAAATGGAACTAGGTAATATTTATTTATTATAAATACCACATTACCGAATTTTATCCTCTGACTAGAAGAGTTTTATCTTTGAAAAACCATGGTTTAAAGATTAATGTAACTCCTTGCATCTGAACTTTCGATGTACTAAAATTTGTATCAATTTTATGTAATTTTATGCAATTTTTTATCATCTTTCTTCAAAATTGATTGCTCTACTCAACATATTGAGCTTTAGTTTATCACGATAGATCACTTTACGATACTTCACTTATCGTTAATTCTATTATCATTATATATATATGTATATATATATATATATATATATATATATGTATGTATGTATATATATATATATATATATATGTATATATTAATTAATTAGTTTATAAATTAATGTTTTTGCATGCATAAGAAGAAGACATGGACACGTGTTTCTGGCTATGAGCCGTCATAAGCATGACTACCATGCCCGGGCAGAGTAGTCATGCTGATGACGGCTCATAGCCAGAAACACGTGTCAATCTCTTCTTTTTATGCATATAAAAAATTTATTAAAAACTGCTCAGGGAGCGAAAAATAATAAACATACTGATGCCCTATCGCTAGTAAAAACAATAAAAAACAAAACAAAAATCTGCACACATATATATATATATATATATATATATATATATTTATTATTATTATTAGGTTTCTATAAGGAAAATATGTTTTCAATTTTATACTTCTAACAGTATCCAAAAATTTCCGATTACAAGCTCAATGAAGATTTATTACAAAATTTAGAGCATATAAATTATATTGATTGAATTCCAAACACCGTGTAAAAGGCAACCCAAAAACATCAATTTGCCCAATCATACACTACGTTTTTTGGGGGAGTGTAGAAATGGGTGTCAGGAACTGAATCTATTTATATCCATTTGTCGCAAGCAGTCTGTTCTTCTGGATAAAATCTATTGGTCAAATATTTTTTGACCTTTTTTCTTTTCTCGGAGGATTAATTTAAAGATTGGGCATTTCAGATCCAATTTTTTATTTCCGCATTTCAGTGGAGATTTATCATTTACAATTTCATCTTACATGACAAAACCATCAATTTTTTCCATATTAATCTATTTTTTCTGACCGCCAAGAAACACATGTAGGTCTACCAATAAACCCGGAGTATATATATATATATATGTATATATATATATATGAAGCAATCCAACAAAAGATATAAGCGTCAACTAATATCTTATAATTAGTGAAACATCCGGATAAAAAACTGAAGCTCAATATACTGGATAGAGCATTAATATTATAATATAAAATGAAGTAATAAAATAAGGTGTCAATCAAATTTTATTAGAATTCAAAGTTCATGCAAAGCATCCTTAAGTCCTTAGCTCATGAGTTTTCAAAGATAATTCTTCTCTTCAGAGGACCATTACCGCAGTTATACTACTACAGGCAATAAAATTACGCTTTGAAAATATATAAAATTATATACACAAATATATAAAAGTACATAACATCAAACATATCAATCCAAAAACATACTTTTGTTGAATCCATACAGTCCATCCAGGTCATACAAGTTGAGAAGCATAATCAGGAAGGACATTACTCCAAGATACAAACAGCAGTCCAAATACGTGAAATTGAAGGGGCCGGCAAAGTTATCCAGTCGCGAAATGTGTCCATATTCAATGTTAATGATAAATAAATCAATCAAAATAATACAAAAAGTTCAATCAAAGTTCCGAAATCCCAACATGTGCAACTCAAATCAAATCCAAATTCGTTGTTTAATTAGAAAACCCGCTAAATCCGAATCGAGCAAAATAAGACCGACTCCCATCACATCTAGCCAGAAGAGCGAAAAATATATAATATATATATATAATATATATATATATTAGTACTTCATGTATCCACATAAAATATTATAAGGAGATATAATTTTTTATGTATCAGTTTTCAGTATTTACTTCAACAGTGCTCGATACGTAAGTAGAGCTAGGTAGTAAGCAGTGAAAATATATATGGCAATCAAGCTACACAGAGGCTCCCGTGTTTCATCCCCGGGGGGAATCGTCAGGCTAAATGTATATGCATATTTTCACTGCTTACTATATATATATATATATATATGTTTTCTGTTTTAAATCCTTGAAACGGTTACATGTTAGACAGCTGATGATCCCTCTTTTCTATTTCACTTTTTGGGTTAGGTCCCCTGGTCATGTTTTCCTGACTGATATAGTTGGGTCCCCTTTGGTATTTTGTGAATTTTTCAGCGGCAAAATCGGTTTGGACAAGTTCTAAGTCTGCAATATGTAGATTTAGTTAGTATCCCAAGGATTAAAACCCCTTGAAGTCCGTATATTAATGTTACGATAGAACCACTTGTCACTAGGAATACGGAAGAGGGGACTGCTACTGTATTGTTAGCAGTGGATGGCGTTTCTTGTGGATGGCGTTTCTTGTGGATGACCTGTATAAATTGGTGTCTTTTGGCTTACATCATATTATTAATGTTGAATACATATATATTGTTTTTTCTCCATATATAAATGACTCAAAGACTTTTTGGAAGATTCAGGAACACTTCCATTGTCTTCCCTGATAAATTTTACATAAGAATACACTTTTAGATTTTATGTAGATTCTCTAACTTTTCTTTCTACAGGGAACACACACACACATTGGATTTTAATATATATAGAAGATATACGGTGGGGTTTTCAACATTAATTTGCTTTTTTGATACCTGATTATAATACAGTTTCCTATTCCAGTAGCTTCTTTCCAAAAATTGCAGGCTTGTGGAACTCTCTTCCTGCTGACTGTTTTCCTCTTACTTATAGACTTTACAAGACGAATGCCAATAAGCATCTTCTGTCTTTGCAATAATCATCTTTCGTTCTTGTTAGCTCCTTACATCAAGTGGCTTCATGTCTTGTCTGAACAGACGGACGGACATAAAATGTTCTTTAGTCTTTTGGCTAGGAACAAAGTGTAGTATCTGTTCTGATACCACATTTCATCTGTTCTGTCCTCGGTCAGTGAATGAGAAATAGTTCTAGACTAAGGCAATTGAAATTTTTTTGTCCTAATCCAGAGTGCCCTTTTTTTTTAATGAGCTGGATTTCCCCCACATTATAAACCGACCGTGTATCTTACTTTGCCCTCGTGGGGAGGCAAATAAATAGGGATGTGTCTTTCATCTATATATATATATATATATATATATGAAAGAGAAAGTTTATGGATTTCAGTGTTCAAACTGATTTCCTCATCTTGGCTGCCATGTTCACAACGTTTCGGCCGTTCTGCCCTCCGGCCTTCATCAGGTGTCCTGTATCGAACTCGGGACCCGTCTGTCTGGACTCTCGAACCAAACCCCTTTATTGTAACGAGGGTACCACGCTCGGATTCCATGTTTTGGCTCTGGGACACACTCGTTAATTCTCCGTTGCTTTCAGTTACTGCTGCTGCTACTGCTGCTGCTGCTACTACTGCTGCTAATCGTCGTATTGCTGCTGTCGCTGAATGTTACTTTCACTGCCTTCACCCAGGATTGAACTTAGCATCTCCAGATAACTTGGAACATTCGTACCAACGGCTTAGACCTCACGGCCATGTGTCAATAAGGGGATTAGGTTTGAGAGTCCCGACAGACTGTTCCCGAGTTCGATACAGGACACCTGATGAAGGCTGGAGGTCAGAACGGCCGAAACGTTGTGAGCATGACAGCTAAGATGAAGAAGTCAGTCCGAACACTGAAATCCATAAAGTTATTTGTTGTTTACTTTGTTTAATTTCGATTTCTTGGCTGTTAACTATATTTCACTTTTGCCGTACACCCATGTATCACAAGGACTATTAGTTCGATACAGGACATCTGATGAAGGCCGGAGGACAGAACGGCCGAAACGTTGTGAGCATGGCAGCCAAGATGAGAAAGTCAGTCCGAACATTGACATCGATGATGAAAACACTTCATCTCAGAAATACAGACCAGAAAAAGTTTGTTTATTTATTTTTCTGGCTGTTATAGAAATCAATCAGTGTCGGAGGCTTTTAATCAGTAGCAGATGAATACAGCACGTGTGGAGACTGTCTCAGGCTCTGACTCTGGCTTTTGTATCCGTGTTAGGGTTAGGGTTTTGTTATGTATGCAGGCTCTTCACTCATCACATTCAATGGTGTCTGCGGCTGTATAAAAAACATTTCTGTTTCACTTTCTTTCTGTTTGTCGCAGGTTAGGCGAGTTATTGGCGCTGCTCGTTGGTGGCTCGTGTTATTATAAATATTAATTTTAATAATTAATTCATGCTTTCACGTGTATCTCGTTGCGACCATTGTGCATATGCATTATCTATACGTATAAGAGAAATGTTTGTTTGTTTGTTTTGATGTTATGGAAATCGATATGTTGACAGTCAGAAAATCTAATTTAATTCCAGTAAGGGCTAACACTTTCTCTGATTTCATTTAGGGTCACTAGAGTCCAATTATCGATTCAAATTATCGATTACTGGGGGATACAGCTGAAAACAAAGGTCAATACAAAGATCAAACACAAATTATCTTGAGTAAAATTTTCAGAGAAATCAAAGTGTATGAATTTTGTATTAGTTTTTTTTTTTTTTTACAATAATATTGTGGGGTCTGCATTTGTGCTGGATATCTATAAACAGGAAAGACAACGTCTTACTTTATTTTAGAAATCGAAAAAAAAAAAGAATAAAAGGGGTCAAAGGTTGGGAGCATGAGTACATCACTCTCTCTCTCTCTCTCTCTCTCTCTCTCTCTATATATATATATATATATATATATATATATATATATATATATATATATATATATATATAGTTCTTTCTTCGAAGTGCTTGCCTTTGGAATTCACCCCCCCCCCATCTCCATGTTTCACTCGACTGTACCAGCATGCAGAAATTTAAATGTAATGTGAACAAACATCTTGCTGCCAAAACTCCCTACTCAGGATGCTCCTATTAATCTGACCCCTAATTCACATTAGCCCCTTATGCTTCAGTGGCAATGTGCATTGTTTGGCGTGAATATATATATACTCTTTTGACTCCATTTTTAATAATATTTTTTCAAATGTTTGAACTTTGGCTTTTCCACAGCCAACTTATCTATCTGCATATCTCCTCTGATGATAAGATTTCGATCTTTGAAAAACCTTGGCTTAAGGAAAGAATAATAAACATTAGTTTATTACAGAATATACCTGGCATTGAACAATCGAAGTTTGAAATAAATCTGGACATTCGTACATGTTTATCACTCTTCTTTCATCTATCTTTATAATTGCTCTATCTCGTATATTGAGCTTAAACCATTTCACTATAGGTTCTATCTACTAAAAGTTTACTTTTAGTTTCATATTTGATTCTATATATATATATATATATATATATATATATATATATATATATATGAGATTTAAATGTTACTACAGCTTAGAAATGCTGTTGAAATGATAACTTTGAAATTTTAGAATCAGCCAACATGATTCTAAAATTTCAAAGATATATATATATATATATATATATATATATATATATATTTACTAGCTGGGCTACCCGGCATTGTCCAGGTACATAGATAACAAAAGAGAAGAGTTAGAAATAAAACTCGAATATGATAGAAAGAAAGTAGAAAATGCACTGTGGATGCATTTTCGGCAGCCTTGTAACTCTCGCTTCCCCTACTTTGTCCCGCAGTCCTTACCCTCGATGTACGATATTTCTGACAAAGTGGGAAGAAAATGCTGCTCCCCTGTTGCTCGGTGGCAGCAGAATTTGCAGATGACTTGAGTAATTCTCTCCTTATTTTTGTGGACATGTCACTAATAAGGGTGCTGGAAGTTAACATTTGCCCTGGGCTGATGTTATCCGCCTGATAGCCTAAGGACCCGAACCTTTGTTTAACTCCCAAGGAGGCTGTCCTATCAACAGGTGACAAAATATCGGGACTTCTCTATTGTTATTTGGTGAATGGAGTCTGGACCATGAAAGAGTTTTCGGTGTGGCCTCTCGCTGCCATACTAATGGTAACTGCTACGGCTTTTCTTTTTTCAATGGTTTACAAAGATTATCTTTCTCTTACTCATTCTCTGTTCTGATCTCTTCCACAAAACTTCCAATTCCATCATGAAAACTCATAAAACCAGACATAAGCATAAACCCAGAACTAACCCTAACCCTAACCCAGAACCCCAAATCCTAACATTAGGGGTGGGACATAATGGGTGAAAATTTCAGATTCATGCGAGTAGTATTTTTTTGTGTTCATTTATACATAAATAACACTAAACAATAAAACATTTTGAAAATTTTGCAAAATTCAGAAGGTGCAGGCCAAAAATAGCCGTTATGGCTCCACAGGACTCAAAATCCATCATTTTTCGGTGAAAAAGTGGTTTCATGCGACATTGCAGGTCCTAAAACATCCTCAAAAGCTATGAATGGATATAGATGGTTAAATCTGATATAGTACTTTAATTTAGGACCATTTTCAGGCTGTGAAAGGGTTTTCATGAATGTAAAATAGCCAAAAGCTAGTGGCCGGCACCTTCTGAATTTTGCAAAATTTTCAAAATGTTTGATTGTTTAGTGTTATTTATGTAATAATGAACACAAAAAAAATACTACTCGCATGAATCTGAAATTTTCACCCATTATGTCCCACCCCTTCTGAATTTTGCAAAATTTTCAAAATGTTTGATTGTTTAGTGTTATTTATGTATAAATGAACACAAAAAATACTACTCGCATGAATCTGAAATTTTCACCCATTATGTCCCACTCCTACTAACGTAGAAGGGATTTCTACCAAGTCCCCTTTTCGATCATCAGGGGTCTACATTCCAACCTTCTAGACCAAACCGGACCTGTTGTTTCTGTACGAAACTGGCATTGGCCCATCAGTTTCTATAGATGACTTCATGATCCCAGGTTATTCGAACATAATCTCAAAACCTAATCCTCCCCCAACATCGCTATGGTTATGGAATCTGTGCCTACACAAGAGACGGTTTTCCATGTGGTAAGGACACTTCCAAAGAATACCCTGATTCGTCCTATATCTATTTTCGTGTTGCACTTGCTCACAGCCCTTATTTTATCTTTGCCCTCTATCATCCTCTCACCGATGGTGTTACCACCACTGATAACCTTTCCGACAAAAACTTAAGATCCGTCAGATCTGAAATCCTTCTCAAAACAATTTTCAAAACGAACGTGTCCTGTATTGCTTTGTGCTGCTGCTATTGCCCACAGCAACCCTTATTTCAATTGCTTTCCAGGAAATAAATGTTCTGAAACCAAACCCTCCTTCAAATCTGCCCGAAACCACTGCAAAAGGGTCATAGAAAATAGAAAATATTAAAGAATTCTCTGTTAAATCTAAAGTGGCCGGTCAAAGGCTTGGTATCCCATGAGTTTTAGAGAATAACAAACAGGGGGCTGAACACATGTAAGCTCGCTATCCCAACCATCAGTAACGGGCCAGCATCTGACAAAGCCAACACACACACACAAGTAGCAACCCTTATAAAATTTTATGTGGATACATGAAATAGTAATATATATATATATATATATATATATATATATATATGGGAAAGGAAGGATGAGAGTAATCCGAGTGATGGGAAATGAAAAGGAAAAACCAAAAGATGTTTTATTTTTTTATGTATTCATCAACTTCCCTCAGCCCGGACCTGGGTACTACTTCTCATCAACCCATCATGTCAACCCAATATTTCTATGTACTTGCATGATATTTTTCTTAAAATTATCATCCTGAGGAAGTCTTACAAATAAAGACGAAACGTTGATGAATACATAAAAAAAACAAGAACATCTTTTGGTTTTTCCTTTTCATTTCCCATATATATATATCAAAGAAAACCGTAAATTATTCGTTTCCCAACATGTGCACTCATGCAGCGGAGGAAAATTCAAAATAATGCCAATTTTCCAAAGCCAAGACTACACTTACTTACTCACACAAGAAAAAAACTTCATACTTAAATTTAATCCAACATTAAACAGATCATAACTCTAACAACACACACTTTGATCACACTTTATCCACCTCTAGTTAAGTACAAACATAAATAACTATTTATAGTTATCTATAGACTGGAAAATTCTTATTCAAGGAAGATAATATTAGTACATAACTTCTTATTACGCACTTCTACACAGCTATGAGTCAAATAGCAACTTGTGTTAAATGAATCATTTACAATAGACATTAAATTTGCACATAAAATACCGAACTATGAAATCGGCCAAACCAAGTTCAAATCTATTTGGACCGTTTGCATTAATTTATCTTTTGCAAATATGTGTGTATGTGTGTGTGTATGTATATATGTATGTATATATATATATATATATATATATATATATATATATGTGTGTGTATGTATGTATGTGTATATAATTCAACCTTTATCCCCCTCTCTGTCACTATAACCACACGCCTGTGTGTGCGCGCGCATGGGTGTGTGTGCGTATTTATGTGTGTGTGTGTGTGTGTATGTATCGCTCACCTATTCACAAGACTCAAGATTAGACCACACGCATACGGACACGCGCGCGCACGCAGACACCACTTCATTTTTGGAGACGACAAAAAGCAATAAAAAGTATTAAATTTCAAAAGAAATTCTCCGCACCCTAGGAGGCTGGGATGACCGATGGATCATGGATGGGTAACACGCACTTGACCAAGAGAAGCAGGAAAAATGACAAATAAAAAATAAAAATAAAAATCAAAGATACCCACACACCCGCAAACCCACGCATGCGCAAAAACAATAACAAATTTCTCAAATGAAACAACATTTGCTCGAATCGAAAGACATTTCTTCAAATGGATTTTCATATCTGATGAAAGCGGACCACCGCTTGAAACGCGTTATATGTAAATCATAAAATGGTAAAACAACAAAATAATAAATAAATGTTGAAAAAAACAACAAAATAATAAATAAATGTTGAAAAAAACATTCTACAAATGTTGGTAGCCTTACTCCTTTACATATATACTTTTCTCTCGTTGGAACTGCACTAATACTGCACTACTCTCTTTTCTATATATATATATATATATACACACACACATGTATGTACTTAGTGACCTAGCATTTGTGGTGTCAACAGTGTGATAACTCAAGCATAACATTTCTAAAAAAAAAATAATAAATAAATAAGTAAAACGTTGTCCTTCATTTTAAGCTTCATTGCACAAGATGCAAAGGGTTATCAAATTTACCCCATTTTCTTTTATTCAACAGACCTGATTTTGGTAAAATTCATTATTTTCGTATGAGTCTTCTAATAAGAGGCTTTAAATCGAAATTGCCTAAAAAATCATCTGGAAATTGGAAAATATACATGCATAAATATTTATTTGTTTGTTTTTTCATGACAACAATGATAGCGATATTATCATTATTTGTACTCACTAGAAGTTCTCACACAGGTCATCATCAGAGATTACTCACTGGTAATAACCGGTGGTGTTTCCTGGAGTCTGGGTGACAACATGTCTCCCCAAATTTCAAGTACTCTCCTCCAATAAACTTTGCAAACGATCTCACAAGTATTACAGTAATTTTGTCCGTTATTATTATTAGTAGTAGTAGTAGTTATTTTATTAGTATTATTATTATTATTAGTAGTAGTAGTATAAGTATTATTAGTATTAGTATTGTTAGTAGTAGTATTATTAGTATTATTATTATAAGTATTATTAGTATTATTAGTAGTAGTATTATTAGTATTATTATTAGTATTAGTATTGTTATTATTAGTATTGTTATTATTATTAGTACTGTTATTATTATTAGTAGTAGTATTAGTATTATTATTAGTAGTAGTAGTATTAGTATTAGTATTATTAGTAGTAGTAGTATTAGTAGTACTATTATTATTAGTAGTAGTAGTAGTATAAGTATTATTAGTAGTAGTATTATTAGTACTATTATTATTATTATTATTATTATTATTTGTACTCACTAGGAGTTCTCACAAGTTATCGTCAGTGATTGTTCACCGACCACAACCAGTGGTGTTCCCTGGAGTCTGAGTGACAACAAGCCTCCCTAGATTTCCAGTTCTCTCCACCTCTTTCCATAACTTTGTGTTATCGCAACAGTCGCTTACCATTGATTTCTCGCTAGCAACGACTATTGGTCTTCTCTGGAATTTGAGTGGCAATAAGTCTCTCCAAGGTTCTAGTACTCGTCCAGTGGAGGTCTGGTTAGTGCTCTTCCTCCTCGGTCTTTCCATCCTCCTCGACCTTTCATGACTATTTGGGCGGGGAGAGGGCACAGTTTATAAGATTTCTTGCAGTTTCAGTTCTCTTGGTTTCATGTGGTGTTCCTTCCATCTTTTTGTTTTACTTCTGTTGTAGTTTCCATGTGGCTGGTTAGTGTTTGTAGTTTATGTGAGTTGGTTTCTGTGTTCAAGGATTTTCCTTAAGATTTCAGCTGTTTTCATCATTGTCGTCCGTTGTATAGTCTCAGTCTTCCCTTTGATTCCAATTTCTCCAGTTTTTTTTTGCCAGGTTTTTCGGGACTGTTCCTAGTGCTCCTCCAATTATTGGTATTATATTGACTTTTTTCATGCTCCATATTCCTTTTGATTCTCTTGCAAGCTCCGTGTATTTGCTTCGTTTTTCCGTCTCTTTGATCCAATGTTCTGGCTGGTTTGATCTAATAATTATTGCTTCCATTATTTTTAGTTTTCAAGATGACATTAATTATGTAAGGATTTTTCACTTGTTTGAAGCTTGCAATTTGTAGTTAAACACTGAAAATTGTCTTCTGGACCAATAGCACACAAGACGGCCATTTTCTAATTTCCAACAAACTTTGAACGGTCATAATCTGGTGGCGAATTGAGCTACCAAAATAAATTTGTTATCATTGTTTATGTCCTCCTGTCCTGCTGTGGCAATATACCCTGGACGAGTTGTGCTGGCTTTCTTCGAAGGAGGAAGTTTCTAGGGAATATTAAATTCACAAGCGGTCCTCAGTTACATGTATATCCCGGTCAAGGTTATGTTAGGTTTTTTTTTGTTTTTTTAAAGTTTTTTAATTTTTTTTTTTAATTTTTAATTTTTTTTAATTTTTAATTTTTTTTTTTTTCATTTTAATTTTTTAATTTTTTAAAAAAAAATTTTTAAAATTTAAAATTTTAAAAAATTTAAAATTTTTTTATTTTTTATTTTTTTTAAATTAAAAATTTTTTTTAATTTTTTTTTTTTTTTACTTCAATGTCAGCTATGAGCTACTATTATTGAAAGACATGAGACTTGTTAAAATAAAATGTCTTCACATTTTTAGATGCAAACTGCGATTCTCTATAACTGGATATATCTGTTAGTCTCACTTAAGCTTTGCCTTAACGTTATCCACCAATCTGTTAAGTTACTGCTGCTACTGCTGCTTATTTCTGTTTTCTTAAGTTTTTCTATTTAATTTATCACTAATATTACTTTTATCAGCCATGTGTACGCAGTGTGATGATGTATGGAAGTGAAAACTGGCGAAATGATATGAGAATGATACAATGGATGGGTAATGTGAGTAGTAGGTCCAGTTCACAATGGGAGAGAAGTGATAAAAATGGACTTGAGAGAAAGAGGGATAAATAAAGACCTGGTCAAGATAAGTTAGTTTGGAATCGATGCATGCCAGAATGTAAAACGAATGTTAAACTGGATATGATGATGATGCTGGTGGTGGTGGTGGTGGTGATGATGGTGATGATGATTTCAAATATGAAACACAATGCATATATATATATATATATATATATATTACTTTATATATATATATATATATATATATATATATTACTTTATATATATATATATATATATATATCTTTATATATATATATATATATATATTACTTTATATATATATATATATATATATTACTTTATATATATATATATATATATATATTACTTTATATATATATATATATATATTACTTTATATATATATATATATATATTTCTTTATATATATATATATATATATTACTTTATATATATATATATATATATATATTACTTTATATATATATA
>OY744547.1:10537307-10712307 GCA_963556195.1 Sepiola atlantica | reverse complement strand
TTACTTTATAAATATATATATATATTACTTTATAAATATATATATATATATTTCTTTATAAATATTTGCTCAATATAATGTTCACTAATTATAAGATATTAGTTGACGCTTATATCTTTTGTTGGATTGCTTCATATATTACTTTATAAATATATATATATATATATATATATATATATTTATCAATATATATATATATATATATATATATATATATTACTTTATAAATATATATATATATATATATTACTTTATAAATATATATATATATATATATTACTTTATAGATATATATATATATATATATTACTTTATATATATATATATTACTTTATAAATATATATATATATATATATAAATATTACTTTATAAATATATATATATATATATATTACTTTATAAATATATATATATATATTACCTTATAAATATATATATATATATATATTACTTTATAAATATATATATATATATATATTACTTTATAAATATATATATATATATATTACTTTATATATATATATATATATTACTTTATATATATATATATATATATATTTATAAATATATATATATATTACTTTATAAATATATATATATATTACTTTATAAATATATATATATATTACTTTATAAATATATATATATTACTTTATAAATATATATATATATTACTTTATAAATATATATATATATATATATATATATATATATTACTTTATATATATATATTTTTTTATATATATTTTTTATATTTTTATTATTTTTATTATTATTATTATTATTCTGGGTTAATTCTATATTTTAAATATTTAATTTGCTGTTTCTAATGTATATCCATTGCTATTGTCATTTTTGAGCTGTCTGATGGAGTAATATATGGTTGCATAATGGGAGGTTATGTCTCCAATATTGTCTGAATATATGTTTTTTGAAGTACTACTGAAATCTAATTTTATTTTTATTAAATGACTTCTGTATGTGATGTTGTAAAGGGTGCTGATGAAGAGACAGTTTGGTGTCATCTAAAGTATAATACAAAATAAATTTTTTTTCAAATTTTCTTGGAAACGATCGTACGCCAAATAATCATTGTTTGAATTCTTGAAACTGATACAGATAATGTTCTAATTTTGTTGATCTCAACTCATATATATATATATATATATATATAAAAATATTAATTTTAAATAAATAATATTAAATTATTTTTACCTACATACGCTAGCGTTTCGAGCTTTCGCTCTCATCAGTGCAGGGATGATAATCTCTGACGGTCGCACGGTTCGAACCCCTGCCACAGAGTCAACCTAGACTCCGTAATCAAATGCTGTAACCATTAGGCTACAGACCACATTCAAGAAAGGAATTTAAGTTCTATTTATGCAAAGGGCAGCATATCAAGAAAGACTGATTAAAGATTCTACGAACGTTGTCGGAATATGCCTTATAGCTACGTGTCAGTCTATTTTTTTTAAACTTCTTCGAACAGGGCTCAACTTTAATCTTATTAAAGAGTTCTTATAATATTAATTTTAAATAAATAATTAATTATTTTTACCTACATACGCTAGCGTTTCTAGCTTTAGCTCTCATCAGTGCAGGGATGATAATCTCGGACGGTTGCACGGTTCGAACCCATATATATATATATATATATATATATATGTTGTGCTTTTTAGTATAGGAGAAATTACCAGAGTGCTTAATTATGTAAGTAAGAGCATACATTTTTTTTATTTAAAAAAAACAAAACATAATACATTAGTTTGATCGTCTATCGATACCTGCGGTTTCATAGAAACACTGGAAACTCCGTCCACAGAAGTGTAACCGTTTAGTCGATGCTATCAGCTTGCCATAGCATCGATTGAAGGATGGTTACACTTGGTATCTTTAGCCCTGTGGACTGAGTTTCCAGTGTTTTTGTGAAACCGCAGGTATCGATGGACGAACAAACTAATGTATAGGGTTATTTTAAATAATAGTCATCCAATTACTAAAATACTTAATAATTTCACTTTGCAAGATGATGAGTGTATGCTTGCTTGTTTTTGTTATGTGTATTTTCTTTATTTTACTTCAGTTGAAGTTCTCAGAAATCAAGGGGCCTCTTCCTGGGGCTGACACTTGATCTCTATATGAGATACAGAGATATCCGAATATTCCAATAAAGTTCTCCTTTACCTGTCAAACGTTGAGTTAGGCATGTTAATGTATGTATATATCTTCATGTGTGTGTGTGTGCGCGCATATCCGAGGCCTGTCTAAAAGGTATCCGACCTTAGGTCAGAAAAAATATTTTCAAATACGTGACGGGGTTGGGACCCTAATCCCCTTTCAAAGTAGTCTGCTTGTGCTTCCACCGATCTGGAAGTCTTCTTTTGGAATGGTGTTCATCTCCGCCGTCGCGTTCCGCATTATCTCTTTTTTTCGCACCCTCTTAACAACAGCTGCACTCAGTGCAGTTTGGCGCCTGCCAGAAACGCTGGTCACTCTCTGCTGATGTGCGGCCAATTTTGAATCGGTTGAACCACTCCTTAATTTATGTTACGCCCATCGCGTTTCTTCCAAACACCTGCTGAATCTAACGCGACCGCAGAGATGAACTGCACTTTGTGTATGATTAAAATATATCTAAAAAAAATTCTATGGGGAACAAATGCTGATTGACTCAGCTTTATATATATATATATATATATATATATATATATATATATATATATATATATGGAAAAAGGAAAACCAAAAATATTATTTATGTATTCATCAGTGTTTCGTCTTTATTTCAAGACTTCCTCAGGATGATATAAAAACGAAACGTTGATGAATACATAAATAATATCAATTCCATTTTTTATCATATATATATATATTTATTTATATATGTAATTACAGAAGATTAAGAAAACATCGGTACCGTCGGTTTCGAATCCAAACAAAGAGGACTTATAGTTGGCCTCCAATGCCGGACTCTCTTCAGCCTCTGAGGAGACAGACATAAACAGACGCTGAAGAGAGTCCGGCATAGGAGGCCAACTATAGGTCCTCTTTGTTTGGATTTAAAACCGACGGTACCGATGTTGTCTTAATCTTCTCTAATTACATATATAGATAAATATTACGCTCTTATTTTAAATTTTTTTCTTAATAATCGAGCACTTTGCTGGGGTTCTCTCCCACTAACCTTACATATATATATATATATATATATATATATATATATATAGGAGAGTAGAAAGTGGACCTTGGGTGTACTTTTGGTTGCCTCGTAACTCTCGCTTCCTTTATTTTGTCCTTTAGTCCTCACATTCTATGAGCGATATTTCTGACAAAGGGGGAAGAATTACTGTTTTCTGGATCAGAATCCATCCATCTAACACTTATTGTTGGCTAGATTTTGACCTTGACATAGTTTTTTTTTTTTTTTTTTTTTTTAGCTCCTTACATCAAGTGGCTTCATGCCTTGTCTGGAGCAAATTCCATATATATATATATATATATATATATATATATATATAATCTTGACCCCCAAATACTCAATAATTTCACTTTGTAACAATCAAAACCGATTTCTTTTTTGATTTGATTTCGCTGAGTCACATTCGTGTTTTTGTTGTAGCCACTCTCCCGTGCACTCCTTTCTGAATCCGCGTAGCACCAGTCCTTGTTGCTTGCTGGAACTGCATAGCAAATGTGCTAATCAATAAATTCAGATCTATCCACTTGCAGCATCAGCATCAGCATCCTCAGCCTCCGCATCGGTTCATAGATGCACCTAGCAGTGGTTGTCAGCCTCTCTGAGTCTGGTGATACAACAGTCGAGCGTTCAGCTGATACACGTTGCCGCAAAAAAAAAAAAAAAAAAAAAGGGGGAGAAAAAAGAACATAAAAGGTTCGCTCCTCTGCTTCCTACTGCTAACGTCGTTCTATGTTGGACAGCTGGCGGATAACTGTTGAACGGAGAAGAAGAAGAATTACCTAGAACCGATCATGTATGCTTCGATATTTCTTCGATAATATTTTCGTTTTGTTCTTTTAACTCTAAATCACGATGATTCAAATAATTTTAGCATCTCTCTAAATAATAATAAAAAAAAATAATCGTAAAAATGAAACTAAGGCCAAAAAATAATTCGTACCCAGAGAAACGTTTTTTTTAAATTTTTTTAGAATGTTTGATTTTAGAATTTTATATATATATATATATATATATATATATATGTATATATATGTATATATGTATATATATGTATGTATATTATATATAAGGTTAATACAACAAGATATAAGAGGCAACTAATATCTTTAATTAGTGAAAACGTTTTTTTTTAGAATGTTTGATTTTAGAATTTATATATATATATTTATTTATTTATTTAAAAATCATTAATGATCAATATTTTTTTTTTGATGTTTGACTTTAGAATTTTATATATATATATATATATATATATATATATATATATATATATATATATATATATATATATATATATAATTATTTATTCATTTATTTATTTAAAAATCATTAATGATCAATATTTTTTTATTTTTTTGTAGTATGCAGAGATAGCAGCCTATCAGATGGAATCTTACACCATTTTGGAAGACTGTTATGTACAGTGCCTACCATAATTAAAGTTGATCTAAAATATCGGAATCCTACAAATTTTTTTTTTTTCACAATGGCTGAAATTGAAGCCGAGAAGTTCCAAGCGCTTGACATTGAAGGTAAGACATGTATTTAAATAAATCATGATATTATTGGTTTAAAATGTCGTCAATTATTGTTCAAAGCCAGTTCATACCCTGTTCATTATTATCTAAACTGATACGATTCTGTTGCATTCGAGAAGGTTTTATACTTCCGAACGTATTTGTCAGGTTCTTCCTTTTAACGTTTATTTTCTGCAAGATTTAAATATTGACAACACTTTAGTTAGTAATCTATATATTAATCTTTTCTTAGTTATACTTAATTGTGTTTTAATCGATTGTATTTATTTGCTTAACCCTAACTATAACCGTAAACTATACCGACTGATTTGCCAAGATATAATTCTCAGTAACATTAATAAAATTATTTTATTCTCCATTTTTTTTATTGTAGTTAAATACATCTGTTAGTAGTATTACTAATTAGTACATTGTAGTTAAATACATCTGTTAGTAGTATTACTAATTAGTACATTGTAGTTAAATACATCTGTTAGTAGTATTACTAATTAGTACATTGTAGTTAAATACATCTGTTAGTAGTATTACTAATTAGTACATTGTAGTTAAATACATCTGTTAGTAGTATTACTAATTAGTACATTGTAGTTAAATACATCTGTTAGTAGTATTACTAATTAGTACATTGTAGTTAAATACATCTGTTAGTAGTATTACTAATTAGTACATTGTAGTTAAATACATCTGTTAGTAGTATTACTAATTAGTACATTGTAGTTAAATACATCTGTTAGTAGTATTACTAATTAGTACATTGTAGTTAAATACATCTGTTAGTAGTATTACTAATTAGTACATTGTAGTTAAATACATCTGTTAGTAGTATTACTAATTAGTACATTGTAGTTAAATACATCTGTTAGTAGTATTACTAATTAGTACATTGTAGTTAAATACATCTGTTAGTAGTATTACTAATTAGTACATTGTAGTTAAATACATCTGTTAGTAGTATTACTAATTAGTACATTGTAGTTAAATACATCTGTTAGTAGTATTACTAATTAGTACATTGTAGTTAAATACATCTGTTAGTAGTATTACTAATTAGTACATTGTAGTTAAATACATCTGTTAGTAGTATTACTAATTAGTACATTGTAGTTAAATACATCTGTTAGTAGTATTACTAATTAGTACATTGTAGTTAAATACATCTGTTAGTAGTATTACTAATTAGTACATTGTAGTTAAATACATCTGTTAGTAGTATTACAAATTAGTACACAATTGTATCATTGTGTATTGCTATACGTTTTTTATAATACAGTGCATATTTTTACGTTAATATATGTATAACTTGAATGATTTTAATGCAGTTTAACATGATGAGTTCCTCCGTAAAGATTATTGGTCCCGGGGGGGGGGGGGGGGGTCGGGGGATCTTCAGGATGAAACGCGTGAGCCTCTGTGTAGCTTAATTGCCATAAATATATATTCATAGCTTACTATATATATATATATATATATATATATATATATATCATAATATAAAATGAAATAATAAAATAAGGTGCCAATCAAATTTTATTAGAATTCAAAGTTCAAGCAAAGTATCTTAACGTCCTTAACTCATGAGTTTTCAAAGATAATTCTTCTCCTCAGAGGACCATTACCGCAGTGACATTACATAAAAGTATATAACATCAAATATATCAACCCCAAAACATACTTTTTTGTTAAATGTATACAATCCATCCAAGTCATACAATTTAAAAACATATTGAGGAAAGATATCCAAGAGGTTGACTGAAGATTGATCCAGGTAATGAGTGACAGTCCAAAAATGAAAAATTGAAAAAATTATTAGTTGACTCTTATATCTTTTATTGGATTACTTTATATATATATATATATATATATATATATATATAGTAATCCAGGTAGGGTAAACATCCACAGGGTAGAAATCCAAAGGGAATCAAACCGGGTTTATAAAAGAGTGCTCAATAAAAAATATAGAGCTGTATTGTGAATGCTTTTATTCAAACATGTACAAGGTCTGCTACACTGGCATGTCGATGTTATCGATCTACAGCTCTCAAGAGCTGAGGTCTCATCAGGCAGAAAATTATTTTTTGATCCAACCTGGTTGCTGAATTCCAGGGAGAAACTATATATATATATATATATATCTCTGGCAACCATTTTTTCTTAAAGACTTATTTCATTAAATATTACAGATAATTTGTGTCTGCATATTATCTTTTCTAAATTCCTGATTAATTTTCGAGTAACAGGCTGGAACTGGAACTGGCAGATGTATTTGCCGTACTCGTTGTGTACTCTAGTACTTTCCGTTCCTTCTGGAGCCATCTTCAGGACGGGTTATCGAGTAAAGAACCTTATTGATGGTTTTAGCGGGAATGGTGTGATTGGTTGTAGTATCAATAGAGTATTAGCATTACAAGACTTTTACGACGTTTTCGCTGTTATCGAAATTAATTTTGTTAATGGCTGGCTTTTTAGTTTTTTATGTGCAGAGTTTCTAATATCTGTAGTCTTTGTTTGTTAGGTTCGTGTCCTAATATAATTGTGTCGTCTGCAAGAATTTTTCGAAGCTGAAAGCGGACTTTAGAAAGAATCAAAGAAGACACAAGTAATCTGTAATATTTAATGAAATATATATATATATATATATTAATTGAATGAATGACATAATAAAATGAGAAATTAATCAGATTTTATTAAAGTTCAAAAACAAGGAGTGATATTGTCTTTGAACTTTAATAAAATCTGATTAATTTTTCATTTTATTATGTCATCCATTAATTTTATCAGGCAATCCATTAATATTATTGCTCTATACACTATATTGAGCTTTCTTTTTATCCTGATAGTCTACTGGTTAAAGATATTATTTATATCTTTAAAGTATTATCTTACTTTCTGTCTGTCTGTCTGTCTCTCTCTCTCTCTCTCTCTTTTTCTCTCTCTCTCTCTTATATATATATATATATATATATATATATATATAAATAATCAAATAACATTATAGATTAGTTTTTAATCGTCCATCGATACCGGCAGTTTCACTGAAAGTATTTCAGAGCATCGGCTGAAGAGCAGTCACACTTGGTATTCTGTAGTCCTATGGGCTAGATTTCCAATGTTTCCATGAAACCACTGGTATCAATGGACGATTGAACTAATGTATAGGATTATTTGAAAGAAAAATATTAGGCTCTTACATACATAATTGAACACCTTGCCTTGGTCATTTCTCCCACACGAAAACACATTATACTATATATATATATATATATATATATATTTAATTAAACAAGTTCAAATATGAACTTAAAACGAATATTTTTTTAAAAAGTGCTCAATACAAAGTAGAGCTTCATAATCAACTTTATATGCACTTTTAAATTAGTCTACACAAATTAATTAAGTGCATTACGTCAGAACTAACTAATATATATATATATATACATTCTTCTGAAGATTGTAAATATTATTACCGAAAGCGCTCAAGTTAAAAAAAAAAAAAAAAAAAAAAAATGTTTTTAAGATAAATAAATAATTTATTTTTAAAAACAATAATTTGCGTTGGGAAGGTTTTCTAAATATTTTATAAAAAAAATATTCTCTTTATCTTATATATATATATATATATATATATATATATATATATATATATATATATATATATGTTGATGTTAAGAAAAAAGTAAACATTTTCTTTGTGTTTCTGGTGAACAGTTTCTCACATGGACCGACTTGTACCTTAATACGAAGAATGAACGTTTTACAAATTTGAAAATGTCCAGTTTTACAAATTAAAAAAAAATGCCCTACATTAACTTAGAAACTAACCCTAAGTCCGGGATGGCAACAAAAGTTAAAATATACTAGTGACAATTTTTCTTTTAACTCATCAATCTTCATTTTAAGAAAAGTAATATTTAATGTTTTGGAGATTTGACTAAAATTCGATAATTGGTCGAATTGAGTTATTTTTGAAAAAAAAAAATATGAAGGAATGGTGCACGCATATGTGTGCCTTACCAAATTGAGTTATCGTTCTTGGTCCGTGATAATAGATTTTTACCAAATATAATCCCAAAAGTCATGTTTATGGTAATCACTCGTCAGAAAGTAAAACTGAAATTTTTCAACAAAAATATAAAAAATAAGAAAGAATTATTGGCCTTTTTTTGTCAGTTTTGATTGATGAATATTTGCCTCTAAAAATGGTGTTTTTATATTTTTCTTTTAAATTTACCCTGGTCATAAAGTGGGTGATCGATTTACTATAAACTTACACTGTGAATTGGACCACTCTCTTATTGTACAAGTTACACAAATAATTGATCTCTATGTTACTAAAACTCTTATACTGTTTGCTATCTTGCTTGCTTGTCACCGTACACACTTTTCATCTGTACATGAACATTTTAGATGGTGGGAAGAAAAATGACGTAAATAACTATGTGGAACACAGTGACATGGGGCTGCTTCCCGGCTGACTATAACATTGCCGTAAGAGCCGTATTTATAGTTTTATTATTAGTTATATATCTTAGTAACAATAAGACGGTCGCGAGACCAAAAGCGCTAGAGGAATGGCCCATGACACAACGTTAGGTGCCATACTCCACCAATTAACACCAGAAAACCGAAGAATCGCTCGCCGCGTCGAGAAATTGACAAGAAAGATCGTGAAGAGAGAAAACTCTGTGGTCTTGTATAAGAAATGACTTGCTGCCGAAATATACATATACATATATACACATATATATATATATATATATATAGGATCAAATATAAACCAAAGTAAAACTTTTAGTAGATGGAACCTATTGTGAAGAGGTTTAGCTCAATATACGAGATAGAGCAATTGTAGAGATAGAAGAAAAAAGAGTGATAAACATGTGACGATTGTCCAAATTTATTTCAAATTTCAATTGTTCAATGCAAGGTGTATTCAGTAATAAACTAGTGTTTATTATTCTTTCCTTAAGTCAAGGCTTTTCAAAGATCGAGATCTTATCATCAGAGGAGAAATACAGATAGATAAGTTGGCTTTCGAAAAAAACAAAGTTAAAATATTTGAAAAATATATGAAAAATATTATTAAAAAAACCCTTTTATGGAACTTTTCTTTCACTGGGTTTTTTTAATAATATACATATATATATATATATATACATTATTATTATTATTAGAGAGATCATTGCAGAAAACAATTCGTCTAGTATATATGTTCTATTATCCAACTGAAGATCTCGCCGACCCTTATCCTCGAGTGTCTTTTGGCCTTGCTAAGTGGTGAACCATTAGTATTAAAAAAAAAAAAAGAAAAAGAAATCTACTCTGTTTGTACACACGCATAATGGTTTTAAAGTGGGGGATCAATTTATGTTAACGTTACATAGTGAAGTGAACCACACTCCTAAAAACTAGACAAATATGTTTTTTGATAAATTTAAAAATGTAATGTTTAATCAATCGCAACCTAACAAAATTTTTAGAAAATCAATAAGAAAAGTTTTAGAGCGGGAGTGGTTGCTTGCATGATACAAAATTGCAATGCGCGGGTGATCGATTAACAGTTTTGGAAAGAAAAAAAAGAGATGAATTAACATATGTGAATGGAGCTGGGTCGGTTGGTGTTGGGGTTGTATTAGATTTGGTGCTCTATCAAATGAGGTCTATGCCACCCCATAAATTAAAGTGGAAGTGCCCCCCCCCCCTCCCGCCGAATAAGGGGAGGGTGATATCTCTTGTATTATCGTCTTTTTTTTTTTTTTTAGCACACCCCACCCCCAACCGATGAATTTGTACATATATTTTTTTTGTAAATAAAATTAGGGATAATGTTAAGTAGGTTTTACTCAGAGAGTGAATGTGGTATTTTGGCGACTGAAACTAGTTTATAGAATAGACCAATATGACGAGAGCCAACCCCCATCCCATCCATCCAATTTTGGCCCTGTGTCACATATTATTTTGTAAAGAAAATTTACAATACTGTGAACTTTTTTGCAAAATTTTAAAGATAAATAAAATCCTCACCATTAAAAGGCAAACTTTTGGATTTGTATTGTTAACAACTGGCTTCACTGCCTCTTTTTATGCTGGATTGATTTATGAGCCTTTCGTTGTGGAGTCAAGTTGGGGCAGCTTATACTATTAACTAAAATAGCTCAGTGTTACATCGTTAATTACACATTATGTTTCGGAATTTTTGAGATGAGGGTTGATAATTTGTAGAATTTGGTATATTCAGACTACTGTTCTCATCTTGGGTGTTTTTATAACCTCCGACCATCTCCAGGTGTCGAACTCGGGAATCTGGACGGAATTTCGAACTTTTGGATTTGTATTGTTAACAACTGGCTTCACTGCCTCTTTTATGCTGGATTGATTTATGAGCCTTTCGTTGTGGAGTCAAGTTGGGGCAGCTTATACTATTAACTAAAATAGCTCAGTGTTACATCGTTAATTACACACTATGTTTCGGAATTTTTGAGATGAGGGTTGATAATTTGTAGAATTTGGTATATTCAGACTACTGTTCTCATCTTGGGTGTTTTTATCACAACGTTTCGGCTGATGTAACCTCCGACCTTCTCCAGGTGTACCTTGTCGAACTCGGGAATCTGGACGGAATTTCGAACGGAATCCTTTATTAAATCCACGGGGGTAGCATGCTCTCGTTCCTATTTGCTATGACTGGGAAGAAGTCTTCAGTAATTCGCAATTTTTCGTATCGCCTGCACTGAGGATTGAACCTTCAATTTTACATTTGAACTGAATTTTACTTAGTACTATATCCACTGCGCCACGATGAGAACAGTAGTCGGAATATACCAAATTCTACTAATTACACACTGTTTCGATTCGTATGGTCAGCTAAGTGTGCTTTAGCTAAGTCTTGCCTTTAGGTTCTTCTGGGCTATTTTGGCCAACCAGACCGAATAATTGTGAATAATTGTTACCTTTACAACGTTTGCTTGTTTTTTTTTTTGTTTATTTTTTTTGTTTTTTTTACAAGCGAGTCATCACTTATCAAGGCCCGTAGGCCACTCAAGGATAAAGGTTATTGAGTCGGACATGTAGACGGTGAAACATCGAGCGGATTAGTAACGATGGTTGTAATTGATCAGAAATTGACTATTTAAGAGTACGGCTCAACAAGAATTTGTTCACATTGGACTTGAAAACCGCAATGTTATAGTCAGCCAGGAAGCAGCCCCGTGTTACTGTGTTCCACGTAATTATTTACGTCATTCTTCTTCCCACCATCTAAAAAATATTCATGCACAGATGAAAAGTGTGTACGGTGACAAGCAAGCAAGATAGCAAACAGTATAAGAGTTTTAGTAATATAGAGATCAATTATTTATGTAACTTGTACAATAAGAGAGTGGTCCAATTCACAGTGTAAGTTTATAGTAAATCGATCCCCCACTTTGTGACCAGGGTAAATTTAAAAGAAAAATATAAAAACACCATTTTTAGAGGTAAATATTCATCAATCAAATCTGACCAAAAAAAAAAGAAGACAATAATTCTTTCTTTTTTTATATTCTTGTTGAAAAATTTCAGTTTTACTTTCTGACGGGTGTTTACCGTAAACCTGACTTTTGGGATTATATTTGGTAAAAAATTTATTATCACGGACCGAGAACGATAACTCAATTTGGTAAGGCACGTGCTCGCATCCATCATTCCTTCACTTACCCTCCCCTTTAACCAAAATAACTAGATTTAATATTTGTTATCATCCCAGACTTAGGGTTAGGGTTAGTTTTGGACTTAATGAAGGGCATGTTTTTTTTGTTTTTTGTTTTTTCTGCTGAAAGAAATGAAAAAATCAAAACAAACAAATCATGCCCTTCATTAAATCTCAACACTAACTTTAATGACAACAAAAGTGAGAATCAAGGTAGGCGCAAGAGCGCTCTATCCCGTAATAGACTTCAAGAATGGCCTATGCTAGAAATCTCATTTCTTTGATCAATCATAACTCAAAAACCAATAAACCAAATTATTTAAAACTTTGCACAAAATTTTTATTTGATAGGTTCTATAAGTGTATAGAATTTCAGCATCATTAGTCAAGGCAACCCAGAGATCCAGAAAGTTCAATCATAAATCATGTTATCTGTGTGTACGTATGTACGTACGTACATATGTGCCACCCTGGATCTCATCAACTATTTGATGGATTCAGATGATTTTTGGCAGAGATTGAGGTTCTAGGGTCTAGTTGATAGCATTTTAATTTCAGTTTACCATATACCTTAGTTTTCCAGAAAATTCCAAAAAACCTTAAAAATGACCATTGTATTGAGGCATAGCCTTTACAAAAGTAATGACATTCCATGATAAATGCCAGTATACTGAAATCATATGCCCTTAATAGGGTTAAGATGAAAATTCATATACACTAAATGTACAAAAGCAAGGAAATTCCCAAATTTTTACACTTTTATTGTCATTAAGGGTATGCAAGCACAACAGGGCTATGTATTTTAATGGTAGGAATTTTTTCTTCAGCGCACCTCACACACTTCATCCACTCATGCATAGATATTTATACTGTAGTGATGTGATAATGAAATGGTTTGGGTGATATGTAGTCATACGCTTAATTAATGACAATAAAAGTGTAAACATTTGGGAATTTCCTTGCTTTTATACATTTAGTGTATATGAATTTTCATCTTAACCCTATTAAGGGCATATGATTTCAGTATACTGGCATTTTTCATGGAATATACTAAAAGTTACCAAATTGAGTTATCGTTCTTGGTTCGTGATAATAGATTTTTAACTTATATTCAGAGTGGAAGGGGGGGGGGGTTCTTTTCGTAAACAGAGAAATCAATTTGATAAACATTTTGGTTCACCAAACCATATCTATCTGTCTCGTATGCAAATCTAGTCAAACGATAAAACTCTATTATCAAGTACCAAGAACGATAACTTAACGAATTGAGTTATCATCCTTGGTCCTTGATAATAGATTTTTATCGTTTGACTAGATTTGATAAATTCTAACTCAATTCGGTAAGATATCGTTCTTGGTCCGTAATAATAGATTTTTACCAAACAAACATCTGGAAGAAGTCTTGTCCTCTTGTAAGTAAATTAACAAATTTATTAACAAATTTATTGGCGCTAAGCATGTGAACCACTCTAACCATGATTCCAAATGGGCCGGGAGACCGGAGTTCAATCGTCGGTCGAGTCATACCAAAGACTCAAAAAATGGTACCTGATTCCCCCTTTGCTAAACACTTGGCAGTATAAGTTGAGGATCAAGGGTAAGTAGAGTAATCCTTAGAAAGGAGTGGCGCCCTCCCTTACATCTCGGTGTATTAGTAGCTAATGAAAAAGGAACCTTAGGGTCGCCCTCAACTATTGTCGACCACTTTATTTTTTACTTAAGCATGTGAAATTATGAAAATGTCCTGTTCATCTTGAACTATTCTGGATGGTCAAAGTCAATCTCAGATCAAATTAATGACTGTGAATTCACATTTAGTATTTAACATTAAAAAAGCTCTGTCATCGTTCTGTAAAGATAGCGTCCATGTTCTTGAATGAAGCTAATTCATTGCTTCATCTGCCAGTGTGAATCTGGTTTTGTTTATTTATTTATTGATTCAAATAAAGTAAAATAAAATGATTGATCAAATGATTGATTCAAATAAAGTAAAATAAAATGATTGATCAAACTGTATGTCAACGCTGTTTTTTTTTTTTTTAATTCTCAACTTCAGATTTTGGATTCAAAGGTTGGTCAGCATTTACTTGACAATCTTGCCCTACTAACCAGTGCACGAACGAATGCTTTCAAATCCCGAGTTATGCTTGATCGACTTTTTTCATTTAAAAGTTTTAGAAGCGATTTAAATTTGCCGTCGACTGAGAATTTGGTTTTGCTCGAAATCTTTTAGGGACAGTATCTGGTTTGTTGTATCGGTTTAGCGGCAAATCAACCCCCTTTTTTTTCTGTTATTTAATGCCAAAGAACAAAACCTATTGTAAACGATACGTTGTATACAGGGGGTTGCAACAAAACCCGACATTTGACAAAAAAAAAAAAACGAAGTAGGAAATAAAAACAAAAGTTGTATATGCAGAGACCCGACAGTTTATTTAGCAGCAGTTAGAGTTACATACTACGTTTTTTTATAATTTTTTTTTTTTATCATAGTTCACCCCAAACAAGGCAGGCCGCCACTGTAGATGTAAGGGGCTACTGAGAAATAAGGGGGGGGAATTCAACCTAAATTAGGAGCCGCGCAGCGAGATGTCTGTTTACATTAGTTTTAAATTTCTGCATGTCAGTAACGTCAGGAAGCAGGGAGGGAGTTCCAGAGTCCAGCAGCACGAGGAAAGAAGCTTTTGGAGTAGAAAGCTCTTCGGCATCTGGGGACATCTACAGTGAATGGATGGGATTTGGCAGATTGTCGGGTCGGTCTAGTGAATTTACGTCGTGGGGGCACCAGAGTAGCAAGCTTATCAGAGCACAAACCATTGAAGTACTTGTAAAACATGCACAAGGAAGCAACATCGCGGCGATGGGACAGAGGCTGGAGCTTGGGGATAGTGAAGGACCTATCAAGTTAGCACATTATTTTTCAATGATGATCATCTCAAGGTGAGCGCAAAATGAGTTACATGCTGTGGCGACCATGTCCTTGTCTATAACGGCGAACGCCTCCACAATGGCAGCCTTCAGAGAGTCGATCATGTTGTAGGCGTGCTTGTTAGTCTTGAATAAATAGTCAAGGGGGTTGCAGTCGGGTGAGGAGGGTGGCGAGGAAAATTGTTGAGCAGCAATGCCTGGGTCGTCTTAACCTTGTGTGCAGAATTGGAGTCCTGCTGGAAGACGTAGCGTCGATCTCGTCCATCCAATGCTTCACCACGCTCCTTGGCACCTCCTGGTATTGCGTTTACTTTTTGTCAAGTGTCAGATTTTGCTGCGATACCCGTGTACAGTGGTGTGCAGGGGAGGAGGGGTGGTTACCCCAGGCATCCAAATGGGGGAAAGGAACATCCAATCACATTCAAACTATCTCCCTTTCTAATCATATTTACCAGTACTAAGACTTGTATACTTGAGTCATTAGTTGAACGCAAGCTGCTATTTTACCCATAGCTGGAGGGAAATTGCGGGTTCATATATTTTCCAACAGGAATTAGTGAGTACATGAAGACAATCGATCCGACGTGATTTAAACTTGGAATAACTTTTTACATAATCTGCGATGATATCCATTAAGTTAATTATGCACCTCCTGATTTATATATTAAGACACAAATTGAACAAATTAAAATGCATATTCCCATCTCATTAATGTCATTGTTGTTTCACTTGTAGCGTTTACATTTAAAAAGTTGAACATCATTTACGAGATAGTCAGCGATTAGCATAAACAGGATTATGTTTAAGATCTGATCATATGTAAAATCTGTATTTTGTAGAGCTGATAATTTGACTTATCTTAATTTAAAAGGTCTGATAATTTGACTAATATTAATCTTAATATTTGATCACTTGACAAATCTTTATCTTAATATTTGATCATTTGACAAATCTTTATGTTAAGATTTGATCATTTGACAAAGCTTTATTTTAAGATCTGACCATTGGAAAAATCTTCATTTTAAAATCTGATCATTTGATTTAATTTTTATCTCAAAATTTGATTATGTCACAAATCTTTATTTTAAGATCTGATCATTTGACAAATCTTTATTTTAAGATCTGATCATTTGACAAATCTTTATTTTAAGATCTGATCATTTGACAAATCTTTATTTTAAGATATTTTAAGATCATTGGACAAACAAATCTTCATGTTAATATTTGATTATTTGGCAAATCTTTATTTTAAGATCTTATCATTTGACAAATCTTTATTTTAAGATCTTATCATTTGACAAATCTTTATTTTAAGATCTCATCATTTGACAAATTCTTATCTTAATATTTGATCATTTGCCAAATCTTTATGTTAAGATCTTATCATTTGCCAAATCTTTATTTTAAGATCTGATCATTTGATAAATCTTTAATCTAAATTTTTATCATTTGACAAATCTTTATTTAGATAGTTTATTTTGATGATCTAGTCATTTGACAAATCTTCAAAACTCTTTAGTAAAGGAATAAACGGTTGCCACTTAGGGTAAGGTATAACTCTTCATAAAAGAATAAAGCACTCTAGCTAGCTAGTAATGTGAATGTAAAAATATACAAACATTATAATTTCGATTACTTTCTGGGGCAAGCGTAATGGAATAGGAGTAAAATGCCCGACTGCTGATCACAGCTTCAAGTGATCTAGTAAGCGGCTTTTTAATCTCAGCATGAAAACATTCGCAACATCTAGCCATGATACATCTGTCTGTGAATGAGTAATATGTATATGTACATATACCAAATTCCTGTCCACACATCTACGCACAAAAAAAGAAGCAAAATGGAGTTTAAGATAAAACATACAAACCACGTCTAAACTCTGATGTGGGTCGTTTTTTTTTTTTTTTTCAGTATGACAAAGATCTTGTTTTACCATAAATATTTATTAAATCAAAAACTAATTTGTTCTTAACAGCAACAAGCCGCGCGTGCGTGCCCCCCCCCCCTCTGTATGTGACTCGATGTGGCGAGTGTAAAATGCAATAAATTTGGGCAATTTGAGGCATTTTTGACCCCCCCCCCCCTTTGACCCCCTAGGGGCGCGAACCAGAATTTTTCTGAGGTCAAGGATGCTCATTTTATATCCAGAACAATTGCCTCTACATTTTGGCCAAGTTTCAGAAAACTTGAATGGATGGATCAAACGTTATGGGAGGAAAGGGTCATTTTTGTGCAATTTTGGGGGCTTTTGACCCCCTGTGGGCGCGAACCAGATTTTTTTTTTTTAAATCGGAGAATGTCACTTTCTAACCTGACCAAAGTTACAACTTCATGCAAAATTTCAGAGAAATTCAATGGATGGTTGCGGAGAAAAATCCGGACGGACGGACATGCCTCAAAACATAAGTCCCCCGATTTTATAAATTCGGGGACCAATAAAACTAAGATAGACATGCATACATTGATACTAACAAAAAAAGAAAAAAATCGTTTTGCCGTTCAAACATACAATTTCATGCTGAGCCCACATACACGTTAAGAAAAAGTTTTATCTAAGAACATTTGAAATGAGGGGCTTCTGTATTATTGGGGACAGATGAAATTTTCATTTTTTTTTTTTTTAGAAGAGTCAGTTGAAAGGGGAGATAATTCAAATTGTTTTCTCAACGTATCCTCTGAAGTTTCGTATTAAAAAGTCAGTGTCGAATAACACCGAGCGTTGTGATTGATTGATTGATTGATAAATAATCCTTTCACGTATCTTTTTTTGGTGCTTATGCAGTTTACGAACCGGGCTATTTTTTAGATAGGATAAATTCAATTTTTACGGTATCTTTTGTTTATTAAATTGTTAGGTGAAAGTACTGAATAGTTAATAACCCCCCCCCCCACACCCACCTCCCCATGTTAAGAATGGCTTTCTAAATTATAACGTTATTATTTCATTTTCTTTCAATTTTCTAATCTTTTTGTTTTTACTGGGGATGGGGAATCCTACCAGATGCCAGATATTTACCCGGTATTCAAGAGAGACCCCAACCGAGAGATCTTTTTATGATTCTAACCGTCCCTTTAAGCGCAATTGGTCCATTGGGTATATAGTTTTTGTTATTTTTCTTTCATTAGTCCGGTTGCTCCTATGATTACTGGAATGATGGAGATCTTCCTAAGATTCCAGTTTCTTTTCACGTCGTACATAAGATCATGGGATTTAGTTATCTTCTCATTTTAAGCGCTGTTTAAGCCATCATCATTAGGGACACTGACTTCAACTAGGGTTGCTACTTTCTCCCTCTTGTCCCATATCACTATGTCAGGTTTAACAGCTTTTGTTTTCTAAGTATATAGCTGTAGAGATTGCATAATCATCATATCTGGGGGATGGGCGTGAAGTATTGGTATAATGGATATAAGTGCAGACTTTGGAATCGGATATGCCGAGTTCAAATTCTGTCGGACCTATTGTGTGCAAGTACACACTAATACTATTGGTAAAGTTAAAACTAGCAACTTGTGTTCAACTTATTGTATTTAATGAACTGTTTCAAATAGGTATCATGGTTTGCCATTAAATATTCTTAAAAAGGGTTGATATGTCATAAAACGGACGAAGCAAACCAAATATCCTACCGGAAATCATGTTTTTTTTTTGTTGTTTTATTTATACTTATATTCAACTCAAACAAAACCCATTGCCACTGAGTCAGAAGGGTCTGCTCTGAATTAGGGGCCATTCGCATAGGGTCACCCTAAGTGGGAAGTTGCGCAGTGAGATGTTTGTTCGCATTACATTTAAATTTCTGCATGTTGGTACAGTCGGGGGAAACAGGGAGTAGGGAGGGAATTCCAAAAGGCAAACAGTTTTTTTCCTAAACTCATATTTTGGTTTAATTGTTTTGTTTGTCATATGACCCCTTTTTTGGGGTTATTTAATGCAGAATTTAGTAACCTCACGTGTTTATAGATTAATTTGTTTTGGGATGTATATTTTGTAAGAAAATGATCTTCAAGTGATATGGATTCTATTTAAAACATAGACTGGCAGGTACTACCACGCCTCCGGGTCAGAGTGGACCTGGGAGTGATAACAACTAAGGGGTTACTCTACATCCCCCAAAGTTTAAAAAAGTATCGCACTCCCGACGCAATCCTCTACCTGTATAAGAGTCTAATACGTCCTAAGATGGTTGCTTATTTCTGACATCGTTCGATTCTTAGGTTTTTGCTTTATTGATTTACTATTAAAAAAAAAATCATAGTAAGAAGATTCAATGTGTTAGCTGTTAAAATTAGGGGTGGGACGTAATGGGTGAACATTTCAGATTCATGCGAGTAGTATTTTTTTGTGTTCATTTATACATAAATAACACTAAACAATCAAACATTTTGAAAATTTTGCAAAATTCAGAAGATGCAGGCCAAAAATAGCCGTTAGGGCTCCACGGGACTCAAAATCTATCATTCTTCTTTTTTTTTTTTCAAAATTTTTCAAAATTTTCAAAATGTTTGATTGTTTAGTGTTATTTATGTATAAATGAACACAAAAAAATACTACTCGCACGAATCTGAAATTTTCACCCATTACGTCCCACCCCTATTAAAATGAATCTTATATGAAGCGTCAAAGTTGTTCTTCCATGTCAGTTTTGCACGTTTTTTTCGAGGGATAATCGGATTTTCCTCAATGTTTAGGTTGGTTTGATCTAATAAATATTGCTTCCATTATGATTAATTTTCATTTACCACAAGATGACGTCACATGTGTAAGGACCTTTCACTTGTTCAAAGCCGCCATTTTTAGTTATACACTGTGAAATGTGGCTGATTAACACAAGACAACAAATTTTCTAATTTCCAACAAACTTCGAACAGTCATAATTCGATGGCTAATTGAGCTACAAAATAAACTTGGTATCACTGTTAATGTTTTGCAAAGATCTATGTGTCCACATTAAAATTTATTAGATATAATGAAATAAAATTTTGGTTTGGGATACCTACATGTATATATAATAATGCACTAAGGCATTTCATATTCGTACATATGTTATCACCTTTTACACACATTAAACAAAATGAGATCGTCCGATCAGCAAAGATAATGATTGGTGATTATTCTGACGTCGCTAAGGTAAAAAAAATTCGACTTTACTCATTTTAAAATGAATTGTTCCAAAATCAAATTGTCGTCACGTCGACTAAAACTCGACAATTTAAAATAAATATATTTAAAAAAGTAAAATTCGTTTTATTGATTTGAAGAATATGCAGCTGATAAGTATTTTTACGGTGTGAAGACAGAAAATACTTGTAGCTTTTAAAAGAATTAAATTGCTGAAATTTAAAAAAAATAAAAAATAAATAAGAAAAAAATAAATAAATAAGAAAAAAAAAAAATAAATAAAAAAAATTTAAAAAAATTAAAAAAATTTCAAAAACAATACATTTTAAAATAAATATATTTTAAAAAAGTGACATTCGTTTTATTGATTTGAAGACTGTGCAGCTGATAATTATTTTTACAGTAAAAAGACAGAATATTTATTATAATGAGATTTAAATTTTACTACAGCTTAGAAGCGCCGTTGGAACGATAACTTTGAAATTTTAGAATCAGTTAACATGACGCGAGATTTTGTTAAACAAATGAAATATTTATTAAATCATTTTTTTTTTTTTTTTTTAAATCCAAATTTTCGGTTTTAAAAACCTTATTCATGGTACAGACAATATTTTCCCAAAAAGAAAAAAAAATGATTTAATAAAAATTTCAAAGAATATTTATTGTTTTAAAAAGAATTAAATTGTTACAATTTTAAATAAATAAAGAAATAAAGAAGTGACACATTCGTTTTATTCATTTAAAGACTATTTAGCTGAAAATGACAATAATTTTTACGGAGGAAGAAAGAATAATTTTTTTTTCTTAATGGTATTAATCCTGACAATCGTTTCTCATTTCAAAAGGAATATTATTATTATTAACAGTAAATTATAGATTGATGTAGAAAGCACTGTGGAATTTCCACAGGGATCGGCTAGTATTCTCTTATTATATAGATGATTTAGGGTCAGTAAAGCCTTGCATATTTGACCTCAATTTTATTATTGTTTTTTTTTGAATCTGTAAATTTTCTTCCTTTCAGGGTTTTATATGAAAAGTTTGTATATGTTTGAAATGTTTTATTGAATTTGAATGGCATCATGAATTTGAAAATGTTTTTGTTCAGTTTCATCATCAGTATAATAATAATAATAACAGTACTAACTAAACCTGACTAACCACGACTAACAAATATGCTTCGAGCTAACCTAAGACTTACTCATCCGTTTTCAAAAATATGCATTTTGCTCGCATTTTATTCTGCCATCATTTACAAAATAATTGGTCAAGTAGTTTGTTCACCTTGGTTATCAAATGTATTTAGCCAATGTATTGAATATATATATATATATATATATATATATATATATATATATATATATATATATATATATATATTCATGATTTTTGGGGGAGTACAAAATTTTATTATTGCAAGCATGAAGGGAAGACGAATTCTATCGTTCATGATTAAAAGTTAATCAAGAGAAGAAAAAAATGCCAGCCGACCGGTTTCGCCCTCTCTTAACAAAGGCTGATTTAAAAAAAAAAAAAACGGGTTGAAAAGAGAGAGTACAGAAAATAAAATAGCGTTATGTTATATGTACAACGGACATTCAAAATAACACATACGGGTCTTCCATTACAGACCATTTACTTAAAAATCCGCCGTGCGCTAGGAATTTTAGCATGGACTCCTTCACCATTCTCAGTCATGCTCACTACCATCTAAAAATCTTGGAGACGATCAACGTTCGTCTTAAACGTCCCTCCCTTTGCAAGCAAAGGGAATGTCTATTGGGACTAGATGTGATCAGTCTCTAAGATTCATCCTCCATTGTACATATAACATAACGCTATTTTATTTTCTGTACTCTCTCTTTTCACCCCGTTTTTTTTTTAAATCCCTCGATACAGCCTTTGTTAAGAGAGTGCGAAACCGGTCGGCTGGCATTTAACATTTTTTTTTTCTTCTCTTGATTAACTTTTAATCATGAACGATAGAATTCGTCTTCCCTTCATGCTTGCAATATATATATATATATATATATATATATATATATATATGCTTCTTTTGAAGTATCAATTTCCTTTTATATAAGAATTCTGGTAGATATAGCGACCGAGAAAACGGCAAAAAAACTTTTTAGATAACTTTGACTATTAGTATTAGATGATATATATTTTGAAAATACTATAAAACTGTGAAACCTCAGCAACTCTCACTAAATTAAGAATTTTGAATTAACCAATATATATTTTAAATAGTCATCCACAGACTAGTGTTTCGTCTTTTCAAGACTCATCAGTTCGGCTAGACACAGTTGACACACCAGCCCATGAGTTCTGAACCCCGGACATTAGTCACTAGCTATAATGACAGCACGACGTTTTACTCCCTGAGTTAACTTGCCTGCTGATAAATGGAATATATATACATCGGTTATAAACGAATTTTCGTATTCATTTGTTTACTTTATTGATGACGTTGGTTTACTCATCAGTGCAACTAGACACAGCTGCCGTACCAACACCGAGATTCGAACCATTAGTCACTACCTATAATGACAGCTGAGTATATATATATATATATATATATATATATATATATATATATATATATTAGTGTTATAATGGAATAATTCCAGGAAGAAATCCGGGTAAGAGAGCTCAATGTGGTAAACAGCAGGAATAACGTAAAATATAATAACACGAAATTACATGATTGTCGATGCAATAATTTATTTCAACCTTGCGGTTTTATTCAAGCATCCAATTTGACAATTACATTTTTGAGACTGACAGAAAACTGAATTTACCCTCGACACTTCAAACACAACCAGAGAGAGTGGTGGTCGCAGCAGGTATTCAGACTGGCTGCGACCACCACTCTCTCTGGTTGTGTTTGAAGTGTCGAGGGTAAATTCAGTTTTCTGTCAGTCTCAAAAATGTAATTGTCAAATTGGATGCTTGAATAAAACCGCAAGGTTGAAATAAATTATTGCATCGACAATCATGTAATTTCGTGTTATTATATTTTACGTTATATATATATATATATATATATATATATATATATATCGCCGAAAGTGCTCAAGTTTTTAGAATAAATAAATAATTTATTTAGAAAAACAAAAAATGCGTTGTTCAATATCTCTCTCTCTCTCTCTCTCTCTCTCTCTCTCTCTCTCTCTCTCTCTATATATATATATATATATATATATATATATATATATATATATATATATAATGAGGATAATAATATATATCATAAAATGAAAAGTGGAGACAGAATGTATAAAAGAACAGAAAGGAAAAACAAACACACGTTTGTTTTTATATCTTATGTTTAATTGTTTTTCTTTTCTGTCCTGTCACACACACACACACACACACACACACACACACATATATATATATATATATATATATATATATATATATATATATATATATATATAAATTGAATAAAGTATGTGCTTTTTAATCAGTCATGGCCATTGGTTTTATGCTTGTATGCAGATGACTGTAACACTTTAAAAAAATTTTTTTTTTTTATTAATGTTTTGTTTACTTCAAAGTACAAATAAAAGTGTTAGTCATCTGATGAATCGCTCACAGCGTGAAACCAGTGGTAATGACTGATTAAAAAAAAAAAGGAAACCATATGTATGTAAGTGTAAATCCGAAAATTCGAGCCAGTTTTAAAAGCCAATAACATTAAAATCAACTTCTCAAAATCGGAACCAAGCCGAATTAAGACAGCAGACCTGGCGAACTTTAAGGGCGTAAATATACTTTCAGATAGTGCTTTATAACAATAATAAATAAAGATAAGCTCCATTAAAAAAAATTTTTTTTAGCTGTATTTACTCGGTGTTGCCTGGATCGAGACATTGCTTGGTGGAGAGCTGAGAGAAAAAATAATTTAAAATAGTCATATTTATACTTTATTTTCAAAATTTCCTTTTAGTTTCCCCTATTTTATTTTTGCTTCGAAAAATATTCGATTAATAGTAAAAAAAAAAAAAAAAAAAATATTTAATGTATTTATGAAAGTTACATACATGCGAGAAACACAGACACGCGAGATCTTGTCTGCTCGCATTTATGTAACTTTCATAAATACATTTTTTTTTGTTTTACTATACAGAGAAGAGATTATTATTATTATAATCAGAGTCGTGTTGAATTGTTAAAAAAGACAACAAACAAAGGGAGAAAACTCATGATTTTTTTTCGACATTGCGATTGTTTCTTGGAAATTAACCCCCCCCCCCCGCCTTTAAAAATCCTAATGTGTTTTTTTTTTAAAGATAATGTCCCCTTGATTCCATTTTGTAAAAAATAGTAAAAAATAAATGACTTAACTCGTTTTAGTTTTAATAGTAAAATCTCAACAATAATATTTCAGAGTTAAAATCTCATCACGTGACTTCCTCCATTTTGAAGTTGTCGTCTGCTTCACTTAAATCAAAAATGGATGACTAAAAATTGTATTTCCATTTTTTTTCTACACAATGGAAAATACAAACTCAAAAGCGGTAATTGTTCCTTTTTCTTTTTCTGATGAATGCATTATTTCAAGTTAACTCATTTAATAATAGTAATGATAAAAAGCAAAAATGGTTACTTCCTGTTTCAGTCACGTAAATTATTTAGAGTAAAATTCGCCAAACAACTTATTTTTTATTTAAACTCTGTTTTAGTAAAAAAAAAAAAAAAAAAATGAAAATAATTATAATAACATTAAAAACAGTAAGTTAATAAGTTTCATCGTACAGTGAAACGCCGAAATGAAAAGTAGTCCGAAAAAATATAGTCGCCATCTTTATAAGCAAGTCGTGAAAGAGACTAGCTAAA
Organism: Sepiola atlantica; assembly: GCA_963556195.1. NCBI lineage: Eukaryota > Metazoa > Mollusca > Cephalopoda > Sepiida > Sepiolidae > Sepiola > Sepiola atlantica. The sequence goes on along the minus strand of OY744547.1, from coordinate 10,686,984 downwards.
GAAAAACGATAATTTTCTTGTTATGGACTTGGGTAGTAAAATGGAAAAGTGGACAAACCAGAAAATATAAAAGAGAAAATCCCATTCATGAATCCATTTTATGAAAAGAAATGAAATCAGTCTACTGATGTGTTTTGAATGGGATTGTTTTTTTTTACATATTTTCTGGTGTGTCCACTTTTCCATTTTATTTTTTCGATAAAAGTACAGAATAGTTAACACCTAAGAACTCGTACACCCAAATAAAGCAACAACTCAATTTATTAGAATAAAATTCTTCGCGATTCTGTAGTATAGTTAACAAAGAAAAAGGGGGGGGGGAAGAAAAACAAATTTACAACAAATAACTTTTACCAAACGCAAGAAAATTTAATCTTCTATCGATCTGCATAGCTTTTCAGTTTTGGAACTTTTTTTAAGGGTTTTGTTTTTCTGATTTTGTATCGTTATCTAGAAGACTTTGAACGATAGATATTCAAGATGGCTGTCATTCTTTATTTGACGTGAAGGTGTGCAGTCGTATGTTTAACAAGTGAAAAAATGAACAAAAAATAAACAAAAAAACAACAACTAATAACGGTCATCAATCGGTCAAATATTTAATTTTCGACCGATCTGTATATTTGGTTAAATCTAAGATTTTTATGTTTTTGTTACTTCCTGTTTAACAAATACCGCGTCACGTGACGTACGGATGACTAGAAATTAAAAATAAAACGTCTTTGTTAGCATTTCTTTATGCGAATTTTATTATTGTTCTTTCGAATTGTAGTTTAATAAAAAAATTTTTTTTTAGTTTAATGTAGTAATAAACAAATAATATTTACATTAAATAAAAAAATTCTTTTTATTATTAATGTAAGTGTTTGAAATAAATAAAAACATATGCTATAATAATAAAACATTTTATTGAATTAATTTTAACAAACAAATTATCAACCGAAATTTTTTTCTCTCTCTTAATAACGTCACTTTTTATTACACTTCATAACATATCTAATCCCATATTAAAATCTTGTCCCCAAAAAATGTGAAAGTGTAAATAGTAATTTTTGTTATTCAGAAATGCTAACAAAAAGGTTTTATTTTTCATTTATGGTCATCCGTACGTGACGTGACGCCGTATTTGTGTCACGATTAAACAGGAAGTCACGAAAACATAAAAATCTTGGATTTAACCGTATATTTTGTAACTGACTGAAACTGTTTTTAAAGTTCTTTATTTCAAAATACTTTGCACTATACGGAACCATTCGATCTCACGTGGCCGAATTGTTGTTTTTCAAAGCTTTCTAGATAGCGATACAAAAGGGGGAAAAAACAGACTTAAAAAAGGTTCTAAAACTAAAAATCTACGTAGCTCGATAGAATATTATTTTCATGCGTTTGGTACCAGTTATTTGTTGTCTATTTGTTTTTTTGTTGTTTTTTTTACCCCTTTCTTTCTTGTTAACTATACTGTACAATCGCCAATTTCTCTACTGAACCTGGCTAGCTTTAACGTGTGCAAACGATTTGTAAGATTTTTGTACCGTTTAAAAAAGAATCTTAAAAAATTCGTTTCAACACTTAAAAATTGACATTTTTTTGGAGGCTGGGGAGAGAGGCAAGTACTTGAGTGTCAACTTCTCTTTAATTTAAAAAAAAAAAGAGAGAATTTCATTCTAATGCATTTTACATAAATTATTCGTTCTTTTTTTTAAAAAATTTATTTTACACATTCTTGGGTGTTAATTATTAGAGATTTTGGTGCTTTAGAAACGTGGCCGAGATTTGAAAGGGGGAGATAATTCAAACGACGAAATATGAAAGGAGCAGATAAGTCAAACTTTTTTGGGGGAGCGCCACTCCCCCAAAAAGGGGGGGATCAAATTTGATTTCTCACAAAATGGACGTAAACGCTTTGAACTTAGAAGACCTGTTGTTTTTACTTAAAGGTAATTGCAAAATAATCGATAACACTTTTAAAAACTACCAAATTACCGAATATATATTTATTTTATCCCCCCCCCCCCACACACACACACACTCTCTCGAGGTTAATTTAAAATTAGCTCAAGCAAATATTTTTTTTTACACAATATTTTGAGAGAAACAAATTTAAATTTCTAGCAAATATGTGCTCCCTCCGCTCCCATATTCTTGTTAGGCTGGGAGAATTATATAATTCTGAAAGAACTACATACAACACATAGTTAAAGCAAAATAAATCGTTTTGGACTATTAAAATAATTTCTAACGCTATTGATATTGTTTACCCATTCATTTTTTAATTTTTTTTTTATTATCGCTTATGTTTGAATTCATGTTTTGAAACATGACGTAAATCATAAATCTATGACGTCAGACCATAGCTATAATTATTTTGGTAATGTAATATTTTAAGCTCTATTTATAAGAAAGTCCAAATAGGTCAGTTGGTAGAACATCCGACTGAAGATCTCAAGGTTTCGGTTTCCGGTCATGGCATCCACTTAATTTGTTGGGAATTTACTATTGAAGCAATATTCTCCTTTTCTAAAAGTAGTTAATATCTCTGATTTTTCGAAATGAGACAAAATCCTGCAATGTATTTATTACGTTGAAAAAAATTGTGACGGAAGGAACGGACAGACGGACGGACAGACGAATAAAATCTTTATTTATATAAGAAGGTTTCACAGTAGTATTGATTCATATGTGTCAATAAATTTATTTCAGTTAAAATATTTTTTATGTGTGTTAATTATTTTTGCTGAGTTAACTGAAATTTATTTTAAATAGAATTTACATAAATGATATAATTTCAACGAGGCCAAAATTTACATAAATGATATAATTTCAACAAGGCCAAAAATTTACATAAATGATATAATTTCAACGAGGCCAAAATTTACATAAATGCTATAATTTCAACGAGGCTAAAAATTTACATAAATGATATAATTTCAACGAGGCCAAAAATTTACATAAATGATATAATTTCAACGAGGCCTTCCCAACGTAGAATTTGTGAACCGCTCGTAAGAGCGATGTCGCATAAAAATTAACAGAAATTCCGAGTGCAATTCTTTTACGATTTCTTTAGACTTTATAGTTGCTTGTTATTGCAGTTTATCCTGCAAAAATAAAGCATTGCAATTGCACATTTAAAATTTAATATTAAACATGCAGAACATTTACTTATATTAAAATAATATTTTTCTCATAGTGGGGTCATGGGGTCATGAAGAAATTGCAATAGAAAAGACGTGACCCCCCCCCCCCGAAAAAAAATGCCACTCATGGAATCGTTAATAAAATTCACAATCCTTTCTGCAATCCAACCATATTTGGTAGAAATAAATTTCAGTCTATACTTGACTTGTCCACCAAGTTTCAGTCATGAATGTCTAACAGTCTTTCTTTTATTGTTGTTGATGATGATATGCGGGGTACACTTTGTGATCGTCTCATCAGTAGGAGGTGTGAATGAATGGGTTTCGTGTTCTTTGGACCTTAGGCTTAACTCTCCAGATTTTTATCCGTGGGATCATCTCAAAGATAATCTCTATCAAAACAGTCCTCGGACTATTCCTGAACGGAAGAGGACCATCGCAGCCCAAATCAGGACATTACCAAGTGCCCCCTCGACGCAAATGCACTAGAACAACCCGACAATCAGCTAGGTCCCATCCATTCACTGTGGAGGTCCCCAGATTCCGGAGAGCCTTCTACTCCGGCAGCTTCTTTCCTCATGCTGCCGGCCTCTGAAACTCCCTCCCTGCTCGCTGCACAGCTCCCAACTTAGGATGACACCCAAAACCTACTCCTTAATTCTGAGTAGCCCCTTACGTCTACAGTGGCAGCCTGCCTTGTTTGGGGTGAAATATCTTCAAAAAAATTTTTTTTTTAAATAGTTGAGTGTGCCAGGGTTCTTGAAAATGTTGCATGTTGTATCCAGGTGTGCTTATTATTGAATATCAATAAAAACAGGTCTGTTGGATATTCATGACTAAAACATGGTGGACAAGTCAGACATAGACTGAAGTTTATTTGTACCAAATATGGTTGGATTGTAGAAAGGATTGTGAATTTTATTAAGGATCCCATGGATGGCAATTTTGGCGGGTCACTGTGTATTACAGAGATTGTTCTATTTCTAAGTTTATAATTTATAGTTGCTGTAAAATACTAATTTATTATTTAGATCTAAGCTTCAAAATCTGAAGATTGACCAAGTTTGCATCATAATAATATTTATAATATGTACAAAGAGTGAATCTACTCACTATAATATTAAATTAGTTGTGGTTGAATGTTTTTGAAGCCATGACAAAATTGAAGAATGTTATTGCAATATCTATGAATATTTATGTAAATCTTATAAATGATGGATTGCATGTTTTATTTTGTCTGTGATAGCCGCAAGAATTGAATGCCATACTATTTCAGATACCCACGGGGACGAAGGAGTGGTTCTAGCTTCTCCTCCCTCAACATATGAGAATGAAGACGACAGTCATTCTAAGGAGATGTCTTCATATAGCCTGCAGTCCCCTTCGCCAGACGAAGATTTGTCCCCGAGTCAATCAGGTGATGTCATTTCTCCAGCTGATGCTTGCTATGAGTTTAATACTGCTACACCTGATATTGCTTCCCCTTTATCACCTGATTATCCAGGTGCGCTAAGTATTTTGTCTACTTCTTGTAAAGAAGATGTCCGTTCTGACCCTAGTGGGCCGTATACAGAATGTTTGGTGAAGACCTATTTGATTACTTCATGTGTTAGTTCTCCTGAAGCTAATATTGTTGAAACTGGGCCAAGTGCTACATCGTCCCCTGGGCAGATTCTAGAAAGTTCTGAGCGGGATACCGAATCTTTCAGTAAATCACAGTGCCTACCTTGTCCGAAAAAAGGCGATGATGAAGAAACGGTTCGCAGTGAGCAAGATCCTTCGACAACCTTATCAGAAGGTGATAATCACAAGTCGGAAGAACCTGTTGAAATCAGCGTGGTGGAATCTGGTAACGTTACGAATACAGAAGAGGAGACTGAATCGGAGTCTGAAGCTAACTCGGTTATAGAAAACGACGTTTCGCTAGTGACGAAAACGGACAATGACGAAACAACCGGAGAAAAAGTGAGCGGAGAAAATCAAGAAAGAATGCCTACATTTTATACTGATTCATTAGATTTAAAAGTAAATCAAAACGGATGCAGTACAAGAGTAGGTATCGATGAAGATGGTGAAAAGTCCGATGTTAATTCCAACATGGTGTCATCTTCGGTTAGTGCCTTGGTTGATACATCTGGAGACATTGATGTCCAAGATAAAAGCAGTGAAGATACAGGTCTTGCAAATACAGATGAGACATCACAAGATAGAATGGTCGGTGTAGAAGGAGGAGAGTCACCAAATGTAAATTTTGCGACGGATGATAGTTCAAAAGTGAAAACAATCCAGGAAAAACGTGATAAGATTGTCACGGAAACTGTGGAAGAGCTAAAAGAAGAAAACCTTACAAATAAAGAGCGGAAAGACTCCCAGGAAGAAATAGTCGTACCACCAGATAAAGAAAGCAATGATGATAATCAGGAACAATATTTCTCGTTTGATGATTCGCAAAGTGTTGAAAGTGATGATACTTTAGGGATGGTGGACACAAACATGGAATCTTTGAATGATGTAGCGGACAGAGAAAAAGCTAATGACAGAGTAGATCCAAACAATAGTAAACTTGAAGAGAAAATCCCAGTTCAAGTAACAAAACTTGTTGAAAATGCCGGTATTGAGGCAAGTAAACCTGCAGAGGAGCCCCCTGTTGAAGAAAGTACACCTGCAGAGAAAGCGCCTGTTTTTGCAGAAGAAACCCCTGTTGAAAAAAGTAAACCTGCAGAGGAAGCGCCTGTTGTTGCAGATGACAGTCCTGTTGAGGAAAGTAAACCTGCAGAGGAAGCGCCTGTTGTTGCAGAGGAAACCCCTGTTGAGGAAAGTAAACCTGCAGAAGAAGCGCCTGTTGTTGCAGATGAACCCCCTGTTGAGGAAAGTAAACCTGCAGAGGAAGCACCTGTTGTTGCAGAAGAAACCCCAATTAAAGAAAGTAAACCTGCAGAAGAAGCGCCTGTTGTTGTGGAAGAAACCCCTGTTGAGGAAAATAAACCTGCAGAGGAAGCGCCTGTTGTTGCAGAAGAAACCCCTGTTGAGGAAAGTAAACCGGCAGAGGAAGCACCTGATGTTGCAGAAGAAACCCCAGTTGAGGAAAGTAAACCTGCAGAGGAAGCGCCTGTTGTTGCAGAAGGAACCCCTGTTGAGGAAAGTAAACCTGCAGAGGCAGCGCCTGTTGTTGCAGAAGAAACCCCTGTTGAGGAAAGTAAACCGGCAGAGGAAGCACCTGATGTTGCAGAAGAAACCCCAGTTGAGGAAAGTAAACCTGCAGAGGAAGCGCCTGTTGTTGCAGAAGGAACCCCTGTTGAGGAAAGTAAACCTGCAGAGGCAGCGCCTGTTGTTGCAGAAGAAACCCCTGTTGAGGAAAGTAAACCTGCAGAGGAAGCGCCTGTTGTTGCAGAAGAAACCCCTGTTGAGGAAAGTAAACCTGCAGAGGCAGCGCCTGTTGTTGCAGAGGAAACCCCAGTTGAGGAAAGTAAACCTGCAGAGGAAGCGCCTGTTGTTGCAGAAGAAACCTCAGTTGAAGAAAGTAAACCTGCAGAGGAAGCGCCTGTTGTTGCAGAAGCAACCCCAGTTGAAGAAAGTAAACCTGCAGAGGAAGCGCCTGTTGTTGCAGAAGCAAACCCAGTTGAAGAAAGTAAACCTGCAGAGGGAGCGCCTGTTGTTGCAGAAGCAACCCCTGTTGAGGAAAATAAATCTGCAGAGGAAGCGCCTGTTGTTGCAGAAGCAACCCCAGTTGAAGAAAGTAAACCTGCAGAGGAAGCGCCTGTTGTTGCAGAAGCATCCCCAGTTGAGGAAAGAAAACCTGCAGAGGGAGCGCCTGTTGTTGCAGAAGCAACCCCTGTTGAGGAAAATAAATCTGCAGAGGAAGCGCCTGTTGTTGCAGAAGCAACCCCAGTTGAAGAAAGTAAACCTGCAGAGAAAGCGCCTGTTGTTGCAGAAGCAACCCCAGTTGAAGAAAGTAAACCTGCAGAGAAAGCGCCTGTTGTTGCAGAAGAAACCCCTGTTGAGGAAAGTAAACCTGCAGAGGAAGCGCCTGTTGTTGCAGAAGAAACCCCTGTTGAGGAAAGTAAACCTGCAGAGGAAAGCCCTGTTGTTGCAAAAGAAACCCCAGTTGAAGAAAGTAAACCTGCAGAGGAAGCGCCTGTTGTTGCAGAAGAAACTGCTGTTGAGGAAACTAAACCTGCAGAGGAAGCACCTGTTGTTGCAGAAGAAACCGCTGTTGAGGAAACTAAACCTGCAGAGGAAAGCCCTGTTGTTGCAAAAGAAACCCCAGTTGAAGAAAGTAAACCTGCAGAGGAAGCGCCTGTTGTTGCAGAAGAAACTCCTGTTGAGGAAAGTAAACCTGCAGAAGAAGCGCCTGTTGTTGCAGAAGCAAATCCATTTGAGGAAAGTAAACCTGCAGAGGAAGCACCTGTTGTTGCAGAAGAAACCGCTGTTGAGGAAAGTAAACCTGCAGAGGAAGCGCCTGTTGTTGCAGAAGCAACCCATGTTGAAGAAAGTGAACCTGCAGAGGAAGCGCCTGTTGTTGCAGAAGCAACCCCAGTTGAAGAAAGTAAACCTGCAGAAGAAGCGCCTGTTGTTGCAGAAGAAACACCTGTTGAGGAAAGTAAAACTGCAGAAGAAGCGCCTGTTGTTGCAGAAGAAACACCTGTTGAGGAAAGTAAACCTGCAGACGCAGCGCCTGTTGTTGCAGAAGCAACCCCAGTTGAAGAAAGTAAACCTGCAGAAGAAGCGCCTGTTGTTGCAGAAGCAACCCCAGTTGAAGAAAGTAAACCTGCAGAGAAAGCGCCTGTTGTTGCAGAAGAAACCCCTGTTGAGGAAAGTAAACCTGCAGAGGAAGCGCCTGTTGTTGCAGAAGAAACCCCTGTTGAGGAAAGTAAACCTGCAGAGGAAAGCCCTGTTGTTGCAAAAGAAACCCCAGTTGAAGAAAGTAAACCTGCAGAGGAAGCGCCTGTTGTTGCAGAAGAAACTGCTGTTGAGGAAACTAAACCTGCAGAGACAGCCACTGTTGTTGCAGAAGAAACCGCTGTTGAGGAAACTAAACCTGCAGAGGAAAGCCCTGTTGTTGCAAAAGAAACCCCAGTTGAAGAAAGTAAACCTGCAGAGGAAGCGCCTGTTGTTGCAGAAGAAACTCCTGTTGAGGAAAGTAAACCTGCAGAAGAAGCGCCTGTTGTTGCAGAAGCAAATCCTGTTGAGGAAAGTAAACCTGCAGAGGAAGCACCTGTTGTTGCAGAAGAAACCGCTGTTGAGGAAAGTAAACCTGCAGAGGAAGCGCCTGTTGTTGCAGAAGCAACCCATGTTGAAGAAAGTGAACCTGCAGAGGAAGCGCCTGTTGTTGCAGAAGCAACCCCAGTTGAAGAAAGTAAACCTGCAGAAGAAGCGCCTGTTGTTGCAGAAGAAACACCTGTTGAGGAAAGTAAAACTGCAGAAGAAGCGCCTGTTGTTGCAGAAGAAACACCTGTTGAGGAAAGTAAACCTGCAGACGCAGCGCCTGTTGTTGCAGAAGCAACCCCAGTTGAAGAAAGTAAACCTGCAGAAGAAGCGCCTGTTGTTGCAGAAGCAACCCCTGTTGAGGACAGTAAACCTGCAGAGGAAGCACCTGTTGTTGCAGAAGTAACCCCTGTTGAAGAAAGTAAATCTGCAGAGGAAGCGCCTGTTGTTGCAGAAGCAACCTCAGTTGAAGAAAGTAAACCTGCAGACGAAGCACCTGTTGTTGCAGAAGAAACCGCTGTTGAGGAAAGTAAACCTGCAGAGGCAGCGCCTGTTGCTGCAGAAGAAACCCCTGTTGAAGAAAGTAAACCTGCAGAAGAAGCGCCTGTTGTTGCAGTAGAAACCCCTGTTGAGGAAAGTAAACCTGCAGAAGAAGCGCCTGTTGTTGCAGATGAAACCCCTGTTGAGGAAAGTAAACCTGCAGAGGAAGCGCCTGTTGTTGCAGATGAAACCCCTGTTGAGGAAAGTAAACCTGCAGAGGCAGCGCCTGTTGCTGCAGAAGAAACCGCTGTTGAGGAAAGAAAACCTGCAGAAGAAGCGCCTGTTGTTGCAGAAGAAACCCCTGTTGAGGAAAGTAAACCTGCAGAAGAAGCGCCTGTTGTTGCAGAAGAAACCCCTGTTGAGGAAAGTAAACCTGCAGAAGAAGCGCCTGTTGCTGCAGAAGCAACCCCTGTTGAGGACAGTAAACCTGCAGAGGCAGCGCCTGTTGTTGCAGAGGAAACCCCTGTTGAGGAAAGTAAATCTGCAGAGGAAGCGCCTGTTGTTGCAGAAGCAACCTCAGTTGAAGAAAGTAAACCTGCAGACGAAGCACCTGTTGTTGCAGAAGAAACCGCTGTTGAGGAAAGTAAACCTGCAGAGGCAGCGCCTGTTGCTGCAGAAGAAACCCCTGTTGAAGAAAGTAAACCTGCAGAAGAAGCGCCTGTTGTTGCAGAAGAAACCCCTGTTGAGGAAAGTAAACCTGCAGAAGAAGCGCCTGTTGTTGCAGATGAAACCCCTGTTGAGGAAAGTAAACCTGCAGAGGAAGCGCCTGTTGTTGCAGATGAAACCCCTGTTGAGGAAAGTAAACCTGCAGAGGCAGCGCCTGTTGCTGCAGAAGAAACCGCTGTTGAGGAAAGAAAACCTGCAGAAGAAGCGCCTGTTGTTGCAGAAGAAACCCCTGTTGAGGAAAGTAAACCTGCAGAAGAAGCGCCTGTTGTTGCAGAAGAAACCCATGTTGAGGAAAGTAAACCTGCAGAAGAAGCGCCTGTTGCTGCAGAAGCAACCCCTGTTGAGGACAGTAAACCTGCAGAGGCAGCGCCTGTTGTTGCAGAGGAAACCCCTGTTGAGGAAAGTAAATCTGCAGAGGAAGCACCTGTTGTTGCAGAAGCAACCTCAGTTGAAGAAAGTAAACCTGCAGACGAAGCACCTGTTGTTGCAGAAGAAACCGCTGTTGAGGAAAGTAAACCTGCAGAGGCAGCGCCTGTTGCTGCAGAAGAAACCCCTGTTGAAGAAAGTAAACCTGCAGAAGAAGCGCCTGTTGTTGCAGAAGAAACCCCTGTTGAGGAAAGTAAACCTGCAGAAGAAGCGCCTGTTGTTGCAGATGAAACCCCTGTTGAGGAAAGTAAACCTGCAGAGGAAGCGCCTGTTGTTGCAGATGAAACCCCTGTTGAGGAAAGTAAACCTGCAGAGGCAGCGCCTGTTGCTGCAGAAGAAACCGCTGTTGAGGAAAGAAAACCTGCAGAAGAAGCGCCTGTTGTTGCAGAAGAAACCGCTGTTGAGGAAAGAAAACCTGCAGAAGAAGCGCCTGTTGTTGCAGAAGAAACCGCTGTTGAGGAAAGTAAACCTGCAGAGGCAGCGCCTGTTATTTCAGACGAAACCCCTGTTGAGGAAAGTAAACCTGCAGAAGAAGCACCTGTTGTTGCAGCGGAAATCCCTGTTGAGGAAAGTAAACCTGCAGAAGAAGCGCCTGTTGTTGCAGTGGAAACCCCTGTTGAGGAAAGTAAACCTGCAGAACAAGCGCCTGTTGTTGCAGAAGAAACCCCTGTTCAGGAAAGTAAACCTGCAGCAGAAGCGCCTGTTGTTGCAGAGGAAACCCCTGTTGAGGAAAGTAAACCTGCAGCAGAAGCGCCTGTTGTTGCAGAAGAAACCCCTGTTGAGGAAAGTAAACCTGCAGAAGAAGCGCCTGTTGTTGCAGAAGAAACCCCTGTTGAGGAAAGTAAACCTGCAGAGGAAGCGCCTGTTGTTGCACAAGAAAGCCCTGTTGAGGAAAGTAAACCTGCAGAACAAGCGCCTGTTGTTGCAGAAGAAACCCCTGTTCAGGAAAGTAAACCTGCAGCAGAAGCGCCTGTTGTTGCAGAGGAAACCCCTGTTGAGGAAAGTAAACCTGCAGCAGAAGCGCCTGTTGTTGCAGAAGAAACCCCTGTTGAGGAAAGTAAACCTGCAGAAGAAGCGCCTGTTGTTGCAGAAGAAACCCCTGTTGAGGAAAGTAAACCTGCAGAAGAAGCGCCTGTAGTTGCAGCAGAAACCCCTGTTGAGGAAAGTAAACCTGCAGAAGAAGCGCCTGTTGCTGCAGAAGAAACCCCTGTTGAGGAAAGTAAACCTGCAGAAGAAGCGCCTGTTGTTGCAGAAGAAACCCCTGTTGAGGAAAGTAAACCTGCAGAAGAAGCGCCTGTTGTTGCAGAAGAAACCCCTGTTGAGGAAAGTAAACCTGCAGAAGAAGCGCCTGTTGTTGCAGAAGAAACCCCTGTTGAGGAAAGTAAACCTGCAGAAGAAGCGCCTGTAGTTGCAGCAGAAACCCCTGTTGAGGAAAGTAAACCTGCAGAAGAAGCGCCTGTAGTTGCAGAAGAAACCCCTGTTGAGGAAAGTAAACCTGCAGAGGAAGCGCCTGTAGTTGCAGCAGAAACCCCTGTTGAGGAAAGTAAACCTGCAGAAGAAGCGCCTGTTGCTGCAGAAGAAACCCCTGTTGAGGAAAGTAAACCTGCAGAAGAAGCGCCTGTTGTTGCAGAAGAAACCCCTGTTGAGGAAAGTAAACCTGCAGAAGAAGCGCCTGTTGTTGCAGAAGAAACCCCTGTTGAGGAAAGTAAACCTGCAGAAGAAGCGCCTGTTGTTGCAGAAGGAACCCCTGTTGAGGAAAGTAAACCTGCAGAAGAAGCGCCTGTAGTTGCAGCAGAAACCCCTGTTGAGGAAAGTAAACCTGCAGAAGAAGCGCCTGTAGTTGCAGAAGAAACCCTTGTTGAGGAAAGTAAACCTGCAGAGGAAGCGCCTGTAGTTGCAGCAGAAACCCCTGTTGAGGAAAGTAAAGGTGCAGAAGAAGCGACTGTTGTTGCAGAGGAAACCCCTGTTGAGGAAAGTAAACCTGCAGAAGAAGCGCCTGTTGTTGCAGCAGAAACCCCTTTTGAGGAATGTAAACCTGCAGAGGAAGCGCCTGTTGTTGCAGAAGAAACCCCTGTTGAGGAAAGTAAACCTGCAGAGGAAGCGCCTGTTGCTGCAGAAGAAACCCCTGTTGAAGAAAGTAAACCTGCAGAAGAAGCGCCTGTAGTTGCAGCAGAAACCCCAGTTGAGGAAAGTAAACCTGCAGAGGAAGCGCCTGTTGCTGCAGAAGAAACCCCTGTTGAGGAAAGTAAACCTGCAGAAGAAGCGCCTGTAGTTGCAGCAGAAACCCCTGTTGAGGAAAGTAAACCTGCAGAGGAAGCGCCTGTTGTTGCAGAAGAAACCCCTGTTGAGGAAAGTAAAGGTGCAGAAGAAGCGACTGTTGTTGCAGAGGAAACCCCTGTTGAGGAAAGTAAACCTGCAGAAGAAGCGCCTGTTGTTGCAGCAGAAACACCTTTTGAGGAAAGTAAACCTGCAGAGGAAGCGCCTGTTGTTGCAGAAGAAACCCCTGTTGAGGAAAGTAAACCTGCAGAAGAAGCGCCTGTTGCTGCAGAAGAAACCCCTGTTGAGGAAAGTAAACCTGCAGAAGAAGCGCCTGTTGTTACAGAAGCAATCCCAGTTGAGGAAAGTAAACCTGCAGAAGAAGCGCCTGTTGTTGTAGAAGCAACCCTAGTTGAGGAAAGTAAACCTGCAGAAGAAGCGCCTGTTGTTGCAGAAGAAACCCGTGTTGAAGAAAGTAAAACTGCAGCAGAAGCGCCTGTTGTTGCAGAGGAAACCCCTGTTGAGGAAAGTAAACCTGCAGCAGAAGCGCCTGTAGTTGCAGCAGAAACCCCTGTTGAGGAAAGTAAACCTGCAGAAGAAGCGCCTGTTGTTGCAGAAGAAACCCCAGTTGAGGAAAGTAAACCTGCGGAAGAAGCGCCTGTAGTTGCAGCAGAAACCCCTGTTGAGGAAAGTAAACCTGCAGAAGAAGCGCCTGTTGTTGCAGAAGCAACCCCAGTTGAGGGAAGTAAACCTGCAGAAGAAGCGCCTGTAGTTGCAGCAGAAACCCCTGTTGAGGAAAGTAAACCTGCAGAAGAAGCGCCTATTGTTGCAGAAGCAACCCCAGTTGAGGAAAGTAAACCTGCAGAAAAAGCGCCTGTAGTTGCAGCAGAAACCCCAGTTGAGGAAAGTAAACCTGCAGAAGAAGCGCCTGTTGTTGCAGCAGAAACCCCTGTTGAGGAAAGTAAACCTGCAGAAGAAGCGCCTGTAGTTGCAGCAGAAACCCCTGTTGAGGAAAGTAAACCTGCAGAAGAAGCGCCTGTTGTTGCAGAAGCAACCCCAGTTGAGGAAAGTAAACCTGCAGAAGAAGCGCCTGTTGTTGCAGAAGAAACCCCTGTTGAGGAAAGTAAACCTGCAGAAGAAGCGCCTGTAGTTGCAGCAGAAACCCCTGTTGAGGAAAGTAAACCTGCAGAAGAAGCGCCTGTTGTTGCAGAAGCAACCCCAGTTGAGGAAAGTAAACCTGCAGAAGAAGCGCCTGTAGTTGCAGCAGAAACCCCTGTAGAGGAAAGTAAACCTGCAGAAGAAGCGCCTGTAGTTGCAGCAGAAACCCCTGTTGAGGAAAGTAAACCTGCAGAAGAAGCGCCTGTTGTTGCAGAAGCAACCCCAGTTGAGGAAAGTAAACCTGCAGAAGAAGCGCCTGTAGTTGCAGCAGAAACCCCTGTTGAGGAAAGTAAACCTGCAGAAGAAGCGCCTGTAGTTGCAGCAGAAACCCCTGTTGAGGAAAGTAAACCTGCAGAAGAAGCGCCTGTTGTTGCAGAAGCAACCCCAGTTGAGGAAAGTAAACCTGCAGAAGAAGCGCCTGTTGTTGCAGCAGAAACCCCTGTTGAGGAAAGTAAACCTGCAGAAGAAGCGCCTGTTGTTGCAGAAGAAACCCCTGTTGAGGAAAGTAAACCTGCAGAAGAAGCGCCTGTTGTTGCAGAAGAAACCCCTGTTGAGGAAAGTAAACCTGCAGAAGAAGCGCCTGTTGTTGCAGCAGAAACCCCTGTTGAGGAAAGTAAACCTGCAGAAGAAGCGCCTGTTGTTGCAGAAGAAACCCCTGTTGAGGAAAGTAAACCTGCAGAAGAAGCGCCTGTTGTTGCAGAAGAAACCCCTGTTGAGGAAAGTAAACCTGCAGAAGAAGCGCCTGTTGTTGCAGAAGAAACCCCTGTTGAGGAAAGTAAACCTGCAGAAGAAGCGCCTGTTGTTGCAGAAGAAACCCCTGTTGAGGAAAGTAAACCTGCAGAAGAAGCGCCTGTAGTTGCAGCAGAAACCCCTGTTGAGGAAAGTAAACCTGCAGAAGAAGCGCCTGTTGCTGCAGAAGAAACCCCTGTTGAGGAAAGTAAACCTGCAGAAGAAGCGCCTGTTGTTGCAGAAGAAACCCCTGTTGAGGAAAGTAAACCTGCAGAAGAAGCGCTAGTTGTTGCAGCAGAAACCCCTGTTGAGGAAAGTAAACCTGCAGAAGAAGCGCTTGTTGTTGCAGCAGAAACCCCTGTTGAGGAAAGTAAACCTGCAGAAGAAGCGCCTGTAGTTGCAGCAGAAACCCCTGTTGAGGAAAGTAAACCTGCAGAAGAAGCGCCTGTTGCTGCAGAAGAAACCCCTGTTGAGGAAAGTAAACCTGCAGAAGAAGCGCCTGTTGTTGCAGAAGAAACCCCTGTTGAGGAAAGTAAACCTGCAGAAGAAGCGCCTGTTGTTGCAGAAGAAACCCCTGTTGAGGAAAGTAAACCTGCAGAAGAAGCGCCTGTTGTTGCAGAAGAAACCCCTGTTGAGGAAAGTAAACCTGCAGAAGAAGCGCCTGTTGCTGCAGAAGAAACCCCTGTTGAGGAAAGTAAACCTGCAGAGGAAGCGCCTGTTGTTGCAGAAGCAACCCCAGTTGAGGAAAGTAAACCTGCAGAAGAAGCGCCTGTTGTTGCAGCAGAAACCCCTGTTGAGGAAAGTAAACCTGCAGAAGAAGCGCCTGTTGTTGCAGAAGAAACCCCTGTTGAGGAAAGTAAACCTGCAGAAGAAGCGCCTGTAGTTGCAGCAGAAACCCCTGTTGAGGAAAGTAAACCTGCAGAAGAAGCGCCTGTTGTTGCAGAAGCAACCCCAGTTGAGGAAAGTAAACCTGCAGAAGAAGCGCCTGTTGCTGCAGAAGAAACCCCTGTTGAGGAAAGTAAACCTGCAGAAGAAGCGCCTGTTGTTGCAGAAGAAACCCCTGTTGAGGAAAGTAAACCTGCAGAAGAAGCGCCTGTTGTTGCAGAAGAAACCCCTGTTGAGGAAAGTAAACCTGCAGAAGAAGCGTCTGTTGTTGCAGAAGAAACCCCTGTTGAGGAAAGTAAACCTGCAGAAGAAGCGCCTGTAGTTGCAGCAGAAACCCCTGTTGAGGAAAGTAAACCTGCAGAAGAAGCGCCTGTTGTTGCAGAAGCAACCCCAGTTGAGGAAAGTAAACCTGCAGAAGAAGCGCCTGTTGTTGCAGAAGCAACCCCAGTTGAGGAAAGTAAACCTGCAGAAGAAGCGCCTGTTGTTGCAGAAGCAACCCCAGTTGAGGAAAGTAAACCTGCAGAAGAAGCGCCTGTTGTTGCAGAAGCAACCCCAGTTGAGGAAAGTAAACCTGCAGAAGAAGCGCCTGTTGTTGCAGAAGCAACCCCAGTTGAGGAAAGTAAACCTGCAGAAGAAGCGCCTGTTGTTGCAGAAGCAACCCCAGTTGAGGAAAGTAAACCTGCAGAAGAAGCGCCTGTTGTTGCAGAAGCAACCCCAGTTGAGGAAAGTAAACCTGCAGAAGAAGCGCCTGTTGTTGCAGAAGCAACCCCAGTTGAGGAAAGTAAACCTGCAGAGGAAGCGCCTGTAGTTGCAGAAGAAACCCCTGTTGAGGAAAGTGAACCTGCAGAAGAAGCGCCTGTTGTTGCAGAAGAAACCCCTGTTGAGGAAAGTGAACCTGCAGAAGAAGCGCCTGTTGTTGCAGAAGAAACCCCTGTTGAGGAAAGTAAACCTGCAGAAGAAGCGCCTGTTGTTGCAGAAGAAACCCCTGTTGAGGAAAGTAAACCTGCAGAAGAAGCGCCTGTTGTTGCAGAAGAAACCCCTGTTGAGGAAAGTAAACCTGCAGAAGAAGCGCCTGTAGTTGCAGCAGAAACCCCTGTTGAGGAAAGTAAACCTGCAGAAGAAGCGCCTGTTGTTGCAGAAGCAACCCCAGTTGAGGAAAGTAAACCTGCAGAAGAAGCGCCTGTTGTTGCAGAAGCAACCCCAGTTGAGGAAAGTAAACCTGCAGAAGAAGCGCCTGTTGTTGCAGAAGCAACCCCAGTTGAGGAAAGTAAACCTGCAGAAGAAGCGCCTGTTGTTGCAGAAGCAACCCCAGTTGAGAAAAGTAAACCTGCAGAAGAAGCGCCTGTTGTTGCAGAAGCAACCCCAGTTGAGGAAAGTAAACCTGCAGAAGAAGCGCCTGTTGTTGCAGAAGCAACCCCAGTTGAGGAAAGTAAACCTGCAGAAGAAGCGCCTGTTGTTGCAGAAGAAACCCCTGTTGAGGAAAGTAAACCTGCAGAAGAAGCGCCTGTTGTTGCAGAAGAAACCCCTGTTGAGGAAAGTAAACCTGCAGAAGAAGCGCCTGTTGTTGCAGCAGAAACCCCTGTTGAGGAAAGTAAACCTGCAGAAGAAGCGCCTGTTGTTGCAGAAGAAACCCCTGTTGAGGAAAGTAAACCTGCAGAGGAAGCGCTTGTTGTTGCAGCAGATACCCCTGTTGAGGAAACTAAACTTGCAGAAGAAGCGCCTGTTTTTGCAGAAGCAACCCCAGTTGAGGAAAGTAAACCTGCAGAAGAAGCGCCTGTTGCTGCAGAAGAAACCCCTGTTGAGGAAAGTAAACCTGCAGAAGAAGCGTCTGTTGTTGCAGAAGAAACCCCAGTTGAGGAAAGTAAACCGGCAGAAGAAGCGCCTGTTGTTGCAGAAGCAACCCCAGTTGAGGAAAGTAAACCTGCAGAAAAAGTGCCTGTTGTTGCAGAAGCAACCCCAGTTGAGGAAAGTAAACCTGCAGAAGAAGCGCCTGTTGCTACAGAAGAAACCCCTGTTGAGGAAAGTAAACCTGCAGAAGAAGCGCCTGTTGTTGCAGAAGCAACCCCAGTTGAGGAAAGTAAACCTGCAGAAGAAGCGCCTGTTGTTGCAGAAGCAACCCCAGTTGAGGAAAGTAAACCTGCAGAAGAAGCGCCTGTTGTTGCAGAAGCAACCCCAGTTGAGGAAAGTAAACCTGCAGAAGAAGCGCCTGTTGTTGCAGAAGCAACCCCAGTTGAGGAAAGTAAACCTGCAGAAGAAGCGCCTGTTGTTGCGGAAGCAACCCCAGTTGAGGAAAGTAAACCTGCAGAAGAAGCGCCTGTTGTTGCAGAAGCAACCCCAGTTGAGGAAAGTAAACCTGCAGAAGAAGCGCCTGTTGTTGCAGAAGCAACCCCAGTTGAGGAAAGTAAACCTGCAGAGGAAGCGCCTGTAGTTGTAGCAGAAACCCCAGTTGAGGAAAGTAAACCTGCAGAAGAAGCGCCTGTAGTTGCAGCAGAAACCCCTGTTGAGGAAAGTAAACCTGCAGAGGAAGCGCCTGTTGTTGCAGAAGCAACCCCAGTTGAGGAAAGTAAACCTGCAGAAGAAGCGCCTGTTGTTGCAGAAGCAACCCCAGTTGAGGAAAGTAAACCTGCAGAAGAAGCGCCTGTTGTTGCAGAAGAAACCCCTGTTGAGGAAAGTAAACCTGCAGAAGAAGCGCCTGTTGTTGCAGAAGCAACCCCAGTTGAGGAAAGTAAACCTGCAGAAGAAGCGCCTGTTGTTGCAGAAGAAACCCCTGTTGAGGAAAGTAAACCTGCAGAAGAAGCGCCTGTTGTTGCAGAAGAAACCCCTGTTGAGGAAAGTAAACCTGCAGAAGAAGCGCCTGTTGTTTCAGAAGCAACCCCAGTTGAAGAAAGTAAACCTGCAGAAGAAGCGCCTGTTGTTGCAGAAGAAACCCCTGTTGAGGAAAGTAAACCTGCAGAAGAAGCGCCTGTTGTTGCAGAAGCAACCCCAGTTGAGGAAAGTAAACCTGCAGAAGAAGCGCCTGTTGTTGCAGAAGAAACCCCTGTTGAGGAAAGTAAACCTGCAGAAGAAGCGCCTGTTGTTGCAGAAGCAACCCCTGTTGAGGAAAGTAAACCTGCAGAAGAAGCGCCTGTTGTTGCAGAAGCAACCCCTGTTGAGGAAAGTAAACCTGCAGAAGAAGCGCCTGTTGTTGCAGAAGCAACCCCAGTTGAGGAAAGTAAACCTGCAGAAGAAGCGCCTGTTGTTGCAGAAGCAACCCCAGTTGAGGAAAGTAAACCTGCAGAAGAAGCGCCTGTTGTTGCAGAAGCAACCCCAGTTGAGGAAAGTAAACCTGCAGAAGAAGCGCCTGTTGTTGCAGAAGCAACCCCAGTTGAGGAAAGTAAACCTGCAGAAGAAGCGCCTGTTGTTGCAGAAGCAACCCCAGTTGAGGAAAGTAAACCTGCAGAAGAAGCGCCTGTTGTTGCAGAAGAAACCCCTGTTGAGGAAAGTAAACCTGCAGAAGAAGCGCTTGTTGTTGCAGAAGAAACCCCTGTTGAGGAAAGTAAACCTGCAGAAGAAGCGCCTGTTGTTGCAGAAGCAACCCCAGTTGAGGAAAGTAAACCTGCAGAAGAAGCGCCTGTTGTTGCAGAAGCAACCCTAGTTGAGGAAAGTAAACCTGCAGAAGAAGCACCTGTTGTTGCAGAAGCAACCCCAGTTGAGGAAAGTAAACCTGCAGAAGAAGCGCCTGTTGTTGCAGAAGCAACCCCAGTTGAGGAAAGTAAACCTGCAGAAGAAGCGCCTGTTGTTGCAGAAGCAACCCCAGTTGAGGAAAGTAAACCTGCAGAAGAAGCGCCTGTTGTTGCAGAAGCAACCCCAGTTGAGGAAAGTAAACCTGCAGAAGAAGCGCCTGTTGTTGCAGAAGAAACCCCTGTTGAGGAAAGTAAACCTGCAGAAGAAGCGCTTGTTGTTGCAGAAGAAACCCCTGTTGAGGAAAGTAAACCTGCAGAAGAAGCGCCTGTTGTTGCAGAAGCAACCCCAGTTGAGGAAAGTAAACCTGCAGAAGAAGCGCCTGTTGTTGCAGAAGCAACCCCAGTTGAGGAAAGTAAACCTGCAGAAGAAGCGCCTGTTGTTGCAGAAGAAACCCCTGTTGAGGAAAGTAAACCTGCAGAAGAAGCGCTTGTTGTTGCAGAAGAAACCCCTGTTGAGGAAAGTAAACCTGCAGAAGAAGCGCCTGTTGTTGCAGAAGAAACCCCTGTTGAGGAAAGTAAACTTGCAGAGGCAGCGCCTGTTGTTGCAGAAGAAACCCCTGTTGAGGAAAGTAAACCTGCAGAAGAAGCGCCTGTTGTTGCAGAAGAAACCCCTGTTGAGGAAAGTAAACCTGCAGAAGAAGCGCCTCTTGTTGCAGAAGCAACCGCTGTTGAGGAAAGTAAACCTGCAGAGGCAGCGCCTGTTGAGGAAAGTAAACCTGCAGAGGCAGCGCCTGTTGTTGCAGAAGAAACCTCTGCTGAGGAAAGTAAATCTGCAGAGGAAGCGCCTGTTGTTGCTGAGCAAACCCCTGTTGAGGAAAGTAAACCTGCAGACGCAGCGCCTGTTGTTGCCGAAGAAACCCCTATTGAGGAAAGTAAACCTGCAGAGGCAGCGCCTGTTGTTGCTGAAGAAACCCCTGTTGAGGAAAGTAAATCTGCAGAGGAAGCGCCTGTTGTGGCTGAGGAAACCCCTGTTGAGGCAAGTAAACCTGCAGAGGTAGCGCCTGTTGTTGCAGAAGAAACCTCTGTTGAAGAAAATCAATCTGCAGAGGAAGCGCCTGTTGTTGCTGAGGAAACCCCTGTTGCGGAAAGTAAACCTGCAGAGGAAGCGCCTGTTGTTGCAGAAGAAACTTCTGTTGAGGAAAGTAAACCTGCAGAGGAAGCGCCTGTTGTTGCAGAAGAAACCTCTGTTGAGGAAAGTAAACCTGCAGAGGCAGCGCCTGTTGTTGCAGAAGAAACCCCTGTTGAAGAAAGTAAACCTGCAGAAGAAGCGCCTGTTGTTGCAGAGGAAACCCCTGTTGAGGAAAGTAAACCTTCAGAGGCAGCGCCTATTGTTGCAGAAGAAACCCCTGTTAAGGAAAGTAAACCTGCAGATAAAGTGCCTGTTGTTGCAGAAGAAACCGCTGTTGAGGAAAGTAAACCTGCAGAGGCAGCGCCTGTTAGGGAAAGTAAACCTGCAGAGGAAGCGCCTGTTGTTGCAGAAGAAACCTCTGTTGAGGAAAGTAAACCTGCAGAGGCAGCGCCTGTTGTTGCAGAAGAAACCCCTGTTGAAGAAAGTAAACCTGCAGAAGAAGCGCCTGTTGTTGCAGCAGATACCCCTGTTGAGGAAACTAAACCTGCAGAGGCAGCGCCTGTTGTTGCAGAAGAAACCCCTGTTGAGGAAAGTAAACCTGCAGAGGAAGCACCTGTCATTGCAGTAGAAACCCCTGTTGAGGAAAGTAAACCTGCAGAGGAAGCGCCTGTCATTGCAGAAGAAACCCTTGTTGAGGAAAGTAAACCTGCAGAGGAAGCGGCTGTTGTTCTAGAAGAAACCGCTGTTGAGGAAACTAAACCTGCAGAGGAAGCCCCTGTTGTTGCAGCGGATACCCCTGTTGAGGAAAGTAAACCTGCAGAAGAAGCGCCTGTTGTTGCAGAAGAAACCGCTGTTGAGGAAAGTAAACCTGCAGAGGCAGCGCCTGTTGTGGCAGCGGAAACTCCTGTTGAGGAAAGTAAACCTGCAGAGGCAGCGCCTGTTGTTGCAGAAGAAACCGCTGTTGAGGAAACTAAACCTGCAGAGGAAGCCCCTGTTGTTGCAGCAGATACCCCTGTTGAGGAAAGTAAACCTGCAGAAGAAGCGCCTGTTGTTGCAGAAGAAACCGCTGTTGAGGAAAGTAAACCTGCAGAGGCAGCGCCTGTTGTGGCAGCGGAAACCCCTGTTGAGGAAAGTAAACCTGCAGAGGCAGCGTCTGTTGTTGCAGAAGAAACCCCTGTTGAGGAAACTAAACCTGCAGAGGAAGTGCCTGTCGTTGCAGAAGAAACCCCTGTTGAGGAAAGTAAACCTGCAGAGGAAGCGCCTGTTGTTGCAGTGGATACCCCTGTTGAGGAAAGTAAACCTGCAGAGGAAGCGCCTGTTGCAGAAGAAACCCCTGTTGAGGAAAGTAAACCTGCAGAGGCAGCGCCTGTTGTTGCAGAAGAAACCCCTGTTAAGGAAAGTAAACCTGCAGAGGCAGCGCCTGTTGGTGCAGAAGAAACCCCTGTTCAGGAAAGTAAATCTGCAGAGGAAGCGCCTGTTGTTGCAGAAGAAACCCCTGTTGAGAAAAGTAAACCTGCAGAGGCAGCGCCTGTTGTTGCAGAAGAAACCCCTGTTGAGGAAAGTAAACCTGCAGAGGCAGCGCCTGTTGTTGCAGAAGAAACCCCTGTTGAGGAAAGTAAACCTGCAGAGGAAGCGCCTGTCATTGCAGAAGAAACCCCTGTTGAGGAAAGTAAACCTGCAGAGGAAGCGGCTGTTGTTGCAGACGAAACCGCTGTTGAGGAAACTAAACCTGCAGAGGAAGCGCCTGTTGTTGCAGCGGATACCCCTGTTGAGGAAAGTAAACCTGCAGAAGAAGCGCATGTTGTTGCAGCGGAAACCCCTGTTGAAGAAAATAAACCTGCAGAGGCAGCGCCTGTTGTTGCAGAAGAAACCTCTGTTGAGGAAAGTAAACCTGCAGAGGAAGTGCCTGTCGTTGCAGAAGAAACCCCTGTTGAGGAAAGTAAACCTGCAGAGGAAGCGCCTGTCATTGCAGAAGAAACCCCTGTTGAGGAAAGTAAACCTGCAGAGAAAGCGGCTGTTGTTGCAGACGAAACCGCTGTTGAGGAAACTACACCTGCAAAGGAAGCCCCTGTTGTTGCAGTAGATACCCCTGTTGAGGAAAGTAAAACTGCAGAAGAAGCGCCTGTTGTTGCAGAAGAAACCCCTGTTGAGGAAAGCAAACCTGCAGAGGCAGCGCCTGTTGTTGCAGAAGAAACCCCTGTTAAGGAAAGTAAACCTGCAGAGGCAGCGCCTGTTGGTGCAGAAGAAACCCCTGTTAAGGAAAGTAAATCTGCAGAGAGAGCGCCTGTTGTTGCAGAAGAAACCCCTGTTGAGAAAAGTAAACCTGCAGAGGCAGCGCCTGTTGTTGCAGAAGAAAGACCTGTTGAGGAAAGTAAACCTGCAGAGGAAGCGCCTGTTGTTGCAGAAGAAACCCCTGTTGAGGAAAGTAAACCTGCAGAGGCAGCGCCTGTTGTTGCAGAAGAAACCCCTGTTGAGGAAAGTAAACCTGCAGAGGAAGCGCCTGTTGTTGCAGAAGAAACCCCTGTTGAGGAAAGTAAACCTGCAGAGGCAGCGCCTGTTGTTGCAGAAGAAACCCCTGTTGAAAAAAGTAAACCTGTAGAGGCAGCGCGTGTTGTTGCAGAAGAAACCCCTGTTGAGGAAAGTAAACCTGCAGAGGAAGCGGCTGTTGTTGCAGAAGAAACCGCTGTTGAGGAAACTAAACCTGCAGAGGAAGCGCCTGTTGTTGTAGCGGATACCCCTGTTGAGGAAAGTAAACCTGCAGAGGCAGCGCCTGTTGTTGCAGAAGAAACCCCTGTTGAGGAAAGTAAACCTGCAGAGGAAGCGCCTGTCGTTGCAGAAGAAACCCCTGTTGAGGAAAGTAAACCTGCAGAAGAAGCGCCTGTCATTGCAGAAGAAACTCCTGTTGAGAAAAGTAAACCTGCAGAGGAAGCGGCTGTTGTTGCAGAAGAAACCGCTGTTGAGGAAACTAAACCTGCAGAGGAAGCCCCTGTTGTTGCAGTGGATACCCCTGTTGAGGAAAGTAAAACTGCAGAAGAAGCGCCTGTTGTTGCAGAAGAAACCGCTGTTGAAGAAAGTAAACCTGCAGAGGAAGCGCCTGTTGTGGCAGCGGAAACCCCTGTTGAGGAAAGTAAACCTGCAGAGGCAGCGCCTGTTGTTGCAGAAGAAACCCCTGTTGAGGAAAGTAAACCTGCAGAGGCAGCGCCGGTTGTTGCAGAAGAAACCCCTGTTAAGGAAAGTAAACCTGCAGAGGAAGCGCCTGTTGTTGCAGAAGAAACCCCTGTTGAGGAAAGTAAATCTGCAGAGGAAGCGCCTGTTGTTGCAGAAGAAACCCCTGTTGAGGAAAGTAAACCTGCAGAGGCAGCGCCTGTTGTTGCAGAAGAAACCCCTGTTGAGGAAAGTAAACCTGCAGAGGAAGCGCCTGTTGTTGCAGAAGAAACCCCTGTTGAGGAAAGTAAACCTGCAGAGGAAGCGCCTGGGATTGCAGAAGAAACCCCTGTTGAGGAAAGTAAACCTGCAGAGGCAGCGCCTGTTGTTGCAGAAGAAACCCCTGTTGAGGAAAGTAAAATTGCAGAGGAAGCGCCTGTCATTGCAGAAGAAGCCCCTGTTGAGAAAAGTAAACCTGCAGAGGAAGCGCCTGTCATTGCAGAAGAAACCCCTGTTGAGGAGAGTAAACCTGCAGAGGAAGCGCCTGTCATTGCAGAAGAAACCCCTGTTGAGGAAAGTAAACCTGCAGAGGAAGCGCTAGTCATTGCAGAAGAAACCCCTGTTGAGGAAAGTAAACCTGCAGAGGAAGCGCCTGTCATTGCAGAAGAAACTACTGTTGAGCAAAGTAAACCTGCAGAGGAAGCGCCTGTTGTTGCAGAAGAAACCCCTGTTGAGGAAAGTAAACCTGCAGAGGCAGCGCCTGTTGTTGCAGAAGAAACCCCTGTTGAGGAAAGTAAACCTGCAGAGGAAGCGCCTGTTGTTGCAGAAGAAACCCCTGTTGAGGAAAGTAAACCTGCAGAGGCAGCGCCTGTTGTTGAAGAAAAAACCCCTGTTGAGGAAAGTAAACCTGCAGAGGAAGTGCCTGTTGTTGCAGAAGAAACCCCTGTTGAGGAAAGTAAACCTGCAGAGGCAGCGCTTGTTGTTGCAGAAGAAACCCCTGTTGAGGAAAGTAAACCTGCAGAGGCAGCGCCTGTTGTGGCAGAAGAAACCCCTGTTGAGGAAAGTAAATCTGCAGAGGAAGCGCCTGTTGTTGCAGCAGATACCCTTGTTGAGGAAACTAAACCTGCAGAAGAAGCGCCTGTTGTTGCAGAAGAAACCCCTGTTGAGGAAAGTAAACCTGCAGAGGAAGCGCCTGTCATTGCAGAAGAAACTACTGTTGAGGAAACTAAACCTGCAGAGGTAGCGCCTGTTGTTGCAGAAGAAACCCCTGTTGAGGAAAGTAAACCTGCAGAGGCAGCGCCTGTTGTTGCAGAAGTAACCCCTGTTGAGGAAAGTAAACCTGCAGAGGCAGCGCCTGTTGTTGCAGAAGAAACCCCTGTTGAGGAAAGTAAACCTGCAGAGGAAGCGCTTGTTGTTGCAGCAGATACCTCTGTTGAGGAAACTAAACTTGCAGAAGAAGCGCCTGTTGTTGCAGAAGAAACCGCTGTTGAGGAAAGTAAACCTGCAGAGGTAGCGCCTTTTGTTGCAGAAGAAACCGCTGTTGAGGAAAGTAAACCTGCAGAGGTAGCGCCTGTTGTGGCAGCGGAAACCCCTGTTGAGGAAAGTAAACCTGCAGAGGAAGCGCCTGTTGTTGCAGAAGAAACCTCTGTTAAGGAAAGTAAACCTGCAGAGGAAGCGCCTTTTGTTGCAGAAGAAACTCCTGTTGAGGAAAGTAAATCTGCAGAGGAAGCGCCTGTTGTTGCAGAAGAAACCCCTGTTGAGGAAAGTAAACCTGCAGAGGCAGCGCCTGTTGTTGCAGAAGAAACCCCTGTTGAGGAAAGTAAACCTGCAGAGGAAGCGCCTGTTGTTGCAGAAGAAACCCCTGTTGAGGAAAGTAAACCTGCAGAGGCAGCGCCTGTTGTTGCAGAAGCAACCCCTGTTGAGGAAAGTAAACCTGCAGAGGCAGCGCCTGTTGTTGCAGAAGAAACCCCTGTTGAGGAAAGTAAACCTGCAGAGGAAGCGCCTGTCATTGCAGAAAAAACCCCTGTTGAGGAAAGTAAACCTGCAGAGGAAGCGCCTGTCATTGCAGAAGAAACCCCTGTTGAGGAAAGTAAACCTGCAGAGGAAGTGCCTGTTGTTGCAGAAGAAACCGCTGTTGAGGAAACTAAACCTGCAGAGGAAGCCCCTGTTGTTGCAGCAGATACCCCTGTTGAGGAAAGTAAACCTGCAGAGGAAGTGCCTGTCATTGCAGAAGAAACCCCTGTTGAGGAAAGTAAACCTGCAGAGGAAGCACCTGTTATTTCAGAAGAAACTACTGTTGAGGAAACTAAACTTGCAGAGGAAGCGCCTGTTGTTGCAGAAGAAACCCCTGTTGAGGAAAGTAAACCTGCAGAGGCAGCGCCTGTTGTTGCAGAAGAAACCCCTGTTGAGGAAAGTAAACCTGCAGAGGAAGCGCCTGTTGTTGCAGAAGAAACCCCTGTTGAGGAAAGTAAACCTGCAGAGGCAGCGCCTGTTGCTGCAGAAGAAACCCGTGTTGAGGAAAGTAAAATTGCAGAGGAAGTGGCTGTTGTTGCAGAAGAAACCCCTGTTGAGGAAACTAAACCTGCAGAGGCAGCGCCTGTTGTTGCAGAAGAAACCCCTGTTGAGGAAAGTAAACCTGCAGACGAAGCGCCTGTTGTTGCAGAAGAAACCCCTGTTGAGGAAAGTAAACCTGCAGAGGAAGCGCCTGTTGTTGCAGCAGATACCCCTGTTGAGGAAACTAAACCTGCAGAAGAAGCGCCTGTTGTTGCAGAAGAAACCGCTGTTGAGGAAAGTAAACCTGCAGAGGTAGCGCCTGTTGTGGCAGCGGAAACCCCTGTTGAGGAAAGTAAACCTGCAGAGGCAGCGCATGTTGTTGCAGAAGAAACCCCTGTTGAGGAAAGTAAACCTGCAGAGGCAGCGCCTGTTGTGGCAGAAGAAACCCCTGTTAAGGAAAGTAAACCTGCAGAGGAAGCGCCTGTTGTTGCAGAAGAAACCCCTGTTGAGGAAAATAAATCTGCAGATGAAGCGCCTGTTGTTGCAGAAGAAACACCTGTTGAGGAAAGTAAACCTGCAGAGGCAGCGCCTGTTGTTGCAGAAGAAACCCCTGTTGAGGAAAGTAAACCTGCAGAGGAAGCGCCTGTTGTTGCAGAAGAAACCCCTGTTGAGGAAAGTAAACCTGCAGAGGCAGCGCCTGTTGTTGCAGAAGAAACCCCTGTTGAGGAAAGTAAACCTGCAGAGGAAGCGCCTGTTGTTGCAGAAGAAACCCCTGTTGAGGAAAGTAAACCTGCAGAGGCAGCGCCTGTTGTTGCAGAAGAAACCCCTGTTGAGGAAAGTAAAATTGCAGAAGAAGCGCCTGTCATTGCAGAAGAAACCCCTGTTGAGGAAAGTAAATCTGCAGAGGAAGCGCCTGTTGTTGCAGAAGAAACCCCTGTTGAGGAAGGTAAACCTGCAGAGGAAGCGCCTGTCATTGCAGAAGAAACCCCTGTTGAGGAAAGTATACCTGCAGAGGAAGCGCCTGTCATTTCAGAAGAAACCCCTGTTGAGGAAAGTAAATCTGCAGAGGGAGCGCCTGTTGTTGCAGAAGAAACCCCTGTTGAGGAAACTAAACCTGCAGAGGAACCCTGTGTTGTTGCAGCAGATACCCCTGTTGAGGAAACTAACCCTGCAGAAGAAGCGCCTGTTGTTGCAGAAGAAACCCCTGTTGAGGAAAGTAAACCTGCAGAGGAAGCGTTTGTTGTTGCAGAAGAAACCCCTGTTGAGGAAAGTAAACCTGCAGAGGAAGCGCCTGTTGTTGCAGAAGAAACCCCTGTTGAGGAAAGTAAACCTGCAGAGGGAGCGCCTGTTGTTGCAGAAGAAACCCCTGTTGAGGAAAGTAAACCTGCAGACGCAGCACCTGTTGTTGCAGAAGAAACCCCCGTTGAGGAAAGTAAAATTGCAGAGGAAGCGCCTGTCATTGCAGAAGAAACCCCTGTTGAGGAAAGTAAACCTGCAGAGGAAGCGCCTGTCATTGCAGAAGAAACCCCTGTTGAGGAAAGTAAACCTGCAGAGGAAGCGCCTGTTGTTGCAGAAGAAACCCCTGTTGAGGAAAGTAAACCTGCAGAGGCAGCGCCTGTTGTTGCAGAAGAAACCCCTGTTGAGGAAAGTAAACCTGCAGAGGAAGCGCCTGTTGTTGCAGAAGAAACCCCTGTTGAGGAAAGTAAACCTGCAGAGGCAGTGCCTGTTGTTGCAGAAGAAACCCCTGTTGAGGAAAGTAAACCTGCAGAGGCAGTGCCTGTTGTTGCAAAACAAACCCCTGTTGAGGAAAGTAAACCTGCAGACGCAGCGCCTGTTGTTGCAGAAGAAACCCCTGTTGAGGAAAGTAAAATTGCAGAGGAAGCGCCTGTTGTTGCAGAAGAAACCCCTGTTGAGGAAAGTAAACCTGCAGAGGCAGCGCCTGTTGTTGCAGAAGAAACCCCTGTTGAGGAAACTAAACCTGCAGAGGAAGCGCCTGTCATTGCAGAAGAAACCCCTGTTGAGGAAAGTAAACCTGCAGAGGAAGCGCCTGTCATTGCAGAAGAAACCCCTGTTGAGGAAAGTAAACCTGCAGAGGAAGCGCCTGTTGTGGCAGAGGAAACCCCTGTTGAGGAAAGTAAACCGGCAGAGGCAGCGCCTGTCATTGCAGAAGAAACCCCTGTTGAGGAAAGTAAACCTGCAGAGGAAGCGCCTGTTGTTGCAGAAGAAACCCCTGTTGAGGAAAGTAAACCTGCAGAGAAAGCCTCTGTTGTCGCAGATGCTCCTATAGTTATAATTACACTTGCAGAGGAAGCTAAACTTGAAGAGACCATTTCTGCCGATGGAGCAAAACCCTCAAAGGCAGTACCCGTCGAGGAAGCAAAACCTGCAGAGGCAGTACCCGCCGAGGAAGTGAAACCTCCAGAAGCAGTACCCGCCGAGGAAGCGAAACCTGCAGAGGCAGTACCCGCCGAGGAAGCGAAACCTGCAGAGGCAGTACCCGTAGAGGAAGCGAAACCTGCAGAGGCAGTACCCGCCGAGGAAGCGAAACCTGCAGAAGCAGTACCCGCCGAGGAAGCGAAACCTGTAGAGGCAGTACCCGCCGAGGAAGCGAAACCTGCAGAGGCAGTATCGGTCGAGGAAGCGAAACCTGCAGAGGCAGTATCCGTCGAGGAAGCGAAACCTGCAGAGGCAGTACCCGTTGAGGAAGCGAAACTTGCAGAGGCAGTACCCGCCGAGGAAGCGAAACCTGCAGAGGCAGTACCCGCTGAGGAAGCAAAACCCTCAGAGGCAGTGCCCGCCGAGGAGGCGAAACCTGCAGAGGCAGTACCCGCCGAGGAGGCGAAACCTGCAGAGGCAGTACCCGCCGAGGAGGCGAAACCTGCAGAGGCAGTACCCGCCGAGGAAGCAAAACCTGCAGAGGCAGTACCCGCCGAGGAGGCGAAACCTGCAGAGGCAGTACCCGCCGAGGAAGCGAAACCTGCAGAGGCAGTACCCGCCGAGGAAGCGAAACCTGCAGAGGCAGTACCCGCCGAGGAGGCGAAACCTGCAGAAGCAGTACCCGCCGAGGAGGCGAAACCTGCAGAGGCAGTACCCGCCGAAGAGGCGAAACCTGCAGAGGCAGTACCCGCCGAAGAGGCGAAACCTGCAGAGGCAGTACCCGCCGAGGAGGCGAAACCTGCAGAGGCAGTACCCGCCGAGGAAGCGAAACCTGCAGAGGCAGTACCCGCCGAGGAGGCGAAACCTGCAGAGGCAGTACCCGCCGAGGATGCGAAACCTGCAGAGGCAGTACCCGCCGAGGATGCGAAACCTGCAGAGGCAGTACCCGCCGAGGAGGCGAAACCTGCAGAGGCAGTACCCGCCGAGGAGGCGAAACCTGCAGAGGCAGTACCCGCCGAGGAGGCGAAACCTGCAGAGGCAGTACCCGCCGAGGAGGCGAAACCTGCAGAGGCAGTACCCGCCGAGGAGGCGAAACCTGCAGAGGCAGTACCCGCCGAGGAAGCGAAACCTGCAGACGCAGTACCCGCCGAGGAGGCAGAACTCTCTGAGGTAGCAAAAGAAGAAATTCCTCCCGCTAGTGATAGCAAAGAACCCCAATCTGCTGAAAGCGTTACTCTGGTCGAAAAGCACGTTAATAATGAGCGAGAACCTGATCAAATGGGTTTGTTGAATGTAATTTTAACGGAAGAAAGCCAGGCTAACGTTAGTTTGGGACAAAGTATACCAGTTTGTGAAATTGGCATCGCAAAAAAAATCGAACCAGAAGCGCCTCTCTACGGTAAAGAAATCAAAATTATGGATTCTTTGGAAAATGGTCACAAATCTGATAACATAAAAAGGATATCTTATGTTGACTCTACTGCTGTTAAAACCACAAGTGAGGAGGCTGAAAGTGATTCAACGCTTGGCACTGCTGTTAATAAGAACAATGTAATAGAACTCGACGATATATCCTCCGTGAATGAAATCTATGTGTCGAAAACAGATTTAGATAGCAAGCTTATCGAAAATCAGTTCCTCTCGGAGATTGAGCAGATGCAGCTGATTGATAACGAATTTTTACAAAGAGACGCTGAAGAATTTGTGCAGGTAACAAGAACAGAAAATGGTATTGTTAAAAATAAGATCGAACTGATTATCCCGAGAAGGGCTAAAATACTAACGTCGGAAACAATTATAGAAACGTCAAAGCCGACCAAGACCAAAGAAACGAAAACTAAAAAGCTGAAGAAGAAGGACTCTAAAAGTAAAAGTAAAAGTGAATCTGCGAGCAGCAAGGAAGCGGCAAAAAGCAAGTCCAAAAAATCCAGCCCGGAAAAGGGAAGTAAGAAAGAGAAAAAATCTGCCAGCAGTAGCAGCTCGAAGCAGAAATCTGCTAGCAGTAGCAGCTCGAAACAGAAAACCTCTAGCATTAGCAGCTCAAAACAGAAATCTGCTAGCAGTAGCAGCTCAAAACAGAAATCTGCTAGCAGTAGCAGCTCTAAACAGAAATCTAGTAGTACAGTCTCCAAGCAAAAATCTTCTAATAGCAGCACCCCAAAACAAAAATCTACTAGTATTAGTAGTACCCCCAAACAGAAATCCAGTAGTCCTAAGAAATCATCAAGCCCTTTAAAGAAATCCAAAGGGAGCAGCGGTTCTTCGAAATCAAAATCTAGTTTGTCTAAAGTTAGCAGCGTGGACAAGACTAAACCTGCGACTAAGACCTCTACGACTCCTAAGAAGATTGTCGGTGGACCCCGTAAAGCAGATAGTTTTGATTCTTCAAAGCATTCCACTACTTCCTCCCGCAAGAAAGAAGATGCGTCAGACGGAAAGAGCCGCGGTCGATCCACCAGTCGCAATGTCATTTTGAAGCGAACGACAAAAACCGAGAAACTACGGAAGGCAAAGATCAAAAGTATGATGGAATCTGCCCCAGTCCAATACACGCCGGTGCACTCGCGCTCGGCCTCCCTACAGTCGCCCGGTACCCAACGCATGCGAAGTTGCAGTCCTCAAAAATCTTCTCGTGTGGCGTCGCCTGAGAAAAGGATGGTGTCGCCTGCCAAGTCAGCGTCAGCTAGGCCCCGTTCAAGAAAAGGTTGAACTATATATGTATAAGCTTTATAGTTTCCCCTCGCAGCAAGCAATTGTGTGTGCCTAGGTGTGTTAGCATTCTGTCGTTGTTCTGCCATTATTTTGCAGCTTGCATTGGAACAAAAAAAAAACACGCAAAAAGATGTGTAAAACAGTTGTCTGATAGCAGATGTAGCAATATACAGTGATATGCGATATCTTTTTATCCTATGTAAATTATAAAAAAAAAGGTGAATAATAGGAAGATTGAGTCAGCAATTTGCTAATTAAAACAGTGATGCCACTATTAACTTGAGTACCCATCCCTTCTTCAATATATAACCTGTGTATTTTAAAGTGACATTGTCATTTATATTATAGATGTATACATGTAAATATATTATAAAGTGTATATATATATATGTGTGTGTGTATAAATATATTATAGCTTGTATGCTTGTATATAAATGTAGTATAACATGCATATATGTGTATATAAATGTAGTATCACATGCATATATGTGTATATAAATATATTATCACATGCATATATGTGTATATAAATATATTATCACATGCATATATGTGTATATAAATATATTATAACATGTATATATGTGTATATAAATATATTATCATATGCACATATGTGTATATAAATATACTATGACATGCATGTATGTGTATATAAATATACTCTGACATGCATATGTGTGTATATAAATATACTATGACATGCATATATGTGTATATAAATATACTATGACATGCAAATATGTGTATATAAATGTACTATGACATGCATATATGTGTATATAAATATATTATGACATGCATATATGTGTATATAAATATATTATAACATGTATATATGTGTATATAAATATATTATAACATGCACATATGTGTATATAAATATACTATGACATGCATGTATGTGTATATAAATATACTATGACATGCATATATGTGTATATAAATATACTCTGACATGCATATGTGTGTATATAAATGTACTATGACATGCATATATGTGTATATAAATATACTATGATATGCATATATGTGTATATAAATATATTATAACATGTATATATATGTCTATAAATATATTATAACATGCATATATGTGTATATAAATATATTATAACATGCACATATGTGTATATAAATATACTATGACATGCAAATATGTGTATATAAATATACTATGACATGCAAATATGTGTATATAAATATACTATGACATGCATATATGTGTATATAAGTATATTATAACATGTGTAAATAAATATACTTGAACCGTGAGAGGGATCTAGCTGTCGTACAAAGCTAAATCTCTATGTACAATCTCAGTACAGATACTCCTTCAGAAAATGAAAATGACACTGTGGCGATGGAAAAGTTGTGACGCGTGTGGGCCTGACAGTTACTGATCTTAACACTGGCAACATTAGGCCTATCTTAACATCGCTATTCTGAATGGAGAAGTAGCACTCGTCTGACGTTGCAGTCATCATAAATATACTATAACATATATATACTATAACATATATGTGTATGTATATATATATGTGTATGTATATATATATGTGTATGTATATATATATATGTATGTATGTATATATATATTAAAACATATGTGTATGTATATATATATTAAAACATATGTGTATATATATATATATATATATATTAAAACATCTGAATATATATATATTGAAACATCTGAATATATATATATTAAAACATCTGAATATATATATATTACAACATCTGAATATATATATATACTAAAACATCTGTATATATATATATATATATATATATATATTAAAACATCTGAATATATATATATATATATATATAAAAACATCTGAATATATATATATATATATTAAAACATCTGAATATATATATATTAAAACATCTGAATATATATATATATATTAAAACATCTGAATATATATATATATATATATTAAAACATCTGAATATATATATATATATTAAAACATCTGAATATATATATATATTAAAACATGAAAATATATATATATATATATATATATATTAAAACATCTGAATATATATATATATATATATATATATATATATTAAAACATCTGAATATATATATATATTAAAACATATGAAAATATATATATATATATATATATATATATATATATATATATATATATATATATTAAAACATCTGAATATATATATATATATATATTAAAACATCTGAATATATATATATATATATATATTAAAACATCTGAATATATATATATATATATTAAAACATATGAATATATATATATATATATTATTTATACAAACATGTACAAAAGCGACACTGACTTGACAATGTTTCGATCGGTAGTCATTAAAAACTATGATCTCCTCAGGAAAATAAAGTCGTTCTTTTCTTTAGCTGTTCATATTGAAAAAAAAAAGTTTATATTGAAGAAAATAACCATATATATATATATATATATATATATATATGTGTGTGCGTGTTCAGTACAAAGTATCAATATTCAAAACGTTTTATATATAAGATTTTTAAATCTATAACTTTTGTTTTGTAGTGGTGTCACTGTTTTGATTTTTGAAATAGTATAAAACAGATCTATTTTTGTATTTCAGTGGATATGTATTAATGTTTAACTCCAGGCATACATATAGATGTTTATCATACAAAATCTATACATGCTAGTGTGCATCTATGTTGAAAGTTTTTTTCCATATTTATTATGTATAAAGAAAAAATAAATGACCATTGACATATGTAATTCTATATCTTCCAGGTGTGTTAGGGTTCTAGGTGTATTACAAACATCGCATCACTAATTTTTAGACACGATTGGAAAATATAGCTATTATTAAATATATCAATAAGCATTCGTTTTAAAAAATTTCATTGTACATGGTAAACACGGAATAAACTTTCATTCTAACCATATATATAATTATATATAATATCGCATCCAATTTTCTTCTTCTTTTAGAGTGCTCAATATTTTCCATAGATTTGACTCTATATCCTTAGCATTTTACGTCATTGCAACAAATTTGTTTCACACTTCTTTTTTGTGGTGACCCTTGAATCAGTTTTACGTTTTTTTTTTGTTTTTTTTTTTAAATATTCAGTTTAATTATGTTTTGATATTTTTGACAGTTCAAATTTTGATTTTTCTTCGTTTTTTTTTTTTAATGTATTATTCAGTTTCTTTTTATTCTATTATAACGTCATATTTGTGTTGCGATTTTAAAATATGTTCTTAAATAATTTTTGAAATGCTGCTGTGAAAATAAATTTTTCTCAAGAAATGCTCAAAGCCGAAATTCAATTTTGAATGTGGTCTGTGGGTGTCGAGCCTCTCGTCGAAGGCTTAGGTATCTTGATATGTTGATCTAAAATGTCTGGTGAGAACAGAAAGTTAACAAAATGAAAAACTTGAATTGTCAAAAAGATCAGATTGTGAAGCTGAAGAGGCAGATATTTTAAAGTAACCACAAAATTGTCGCAAAAACTTTCAGCGAGAAATCGCAGGAAACAAATTTCTTGTTCTGTCTTGAAATATTAAGGACACATAAGATAAATTAATATTAAAGACTTCGGATTCGATGTCACATTCTTGTTGTTGTTATTGCAATATTTCTTAAGAATATTGAGCACTAAGTAATAAAATGCACTTATATATATATATATCAATAGGTAATGAAATGTACTTACATATATCTAATCCAAAGAATTTCAACCAGGCTTATAAAAAGTGCTCAATATCAAATAGAGCTTTTATATATATGATTATTTTTATTTATGCATACATGTACAAAATCTGTGACACTAACATGTCGATGTTATCGATCAACAGCTGTTAGAAACTGAGATCCCATCAGGCAGAGTTAAAATCCGATATTTACCTCAGATCATATTTGGGAAGAACCAACTATGATCTAAGGTTATTCCTGATGAGATCTCAGTTTCTAACAGCTGTTGATTGATAACATCGACATGCCAGTGT
This sequence comes from Sepiola atlantica, assembly GCA_963556195.1. NCBI lineage: Eukaryota > Metazoa > Mollusca > Cephalopoda > Sepiida > Sepiolidae > Sepiola > Sepiola atlantica. The sequence goes on along the minus strand of OY744547.1, from coordinate 10,652,459 downwards.
CGCAGATTTTGCACATGTCTGTGTAAATAAAAATAATCATATATATATTTCTTTCTTTATATATTTATATATATATATATATATATTTATTTATTTATTTATTTATATGTGAAGTGGGAAAATAAAGATAAAGATTATATCTTTAAATTATATCCTATCAATGCTCGATATACAAGATAGAGCAGTAGTAGATAAGTAATGAGAATAAAAATTGGATAAAATGCAATATTTATTAAATTATCAAGTAACCCTTTTTGATATTACCCTTGTTTGAACAATAGATGATTTAATAAATATTGCATTTTATACAATTTTTATTCATTTATTATTTATTTATATATATATATATATATTATACATATATAAATATATATAAAGCACATCTATATTATGTAATCAATAGTTTGGCATTACATGAATTCTTCTACTGTTGCTAATTTATGCTTCAAATAAACATTTGTTTGTTCAAGTATTTTTAACTATATATTAAATGTGCTGTGCCCAACTTTTGACTTACCTTTGTATCTGTACTTATTCAAGTATGTTTATATGAATGTATATGCTTATAAGTATCACATGTATATATATATTTATACATATATATATATATATATATATATATATATATATATATATATATATATATATATATATATATATATATATTGTTGAATATAAGAGACAACTCATGTCTAGATATCCTTTGGTAGATCCTTTCAATAGTCCGAATCAGGATCTTAGTTTCGGAGGGGAATTGGCTGATGAATTTGCCATAGTTTGGATTTGTTTCCCAAGTACTTGGGAAACAAATCCAAACTATGACAAATTCATCAGCCAATTCCCCTCCGAAACTAAGATCCTGATTCGGACTATTGAAAGGATCTACCAAAGGATATCTAGACATGAGTTGTCTCTTATATTCAACAATACTTGCCTGCAAGAGAAGATGCTGCCTAGATATATATATATATATATATATATATATATATATATATATATATATATATATATATACATATTTGTGTCTGTCTGTGTGTTAATTGCCATTCAGTTGTTATCTAACAAAATAATTGAAAGCGAGAATATGGAAAAACCTTCAGCTGTGAACAGTTTATCTCACATTTTGTAGTGATAATATTTAAATGAAACAAAAGAATTTATTTAAATTTTCATAATTTCGTCTCATGACACCATTCTTTTTGGTGTAGCATGTTATTAACACAAATTGTTTTAATAACTTTAGCTTTTACCATGCATTGTTTTAAGTAATATATATATATACAATTATTTATAAATAAATATTAGTTTCAAATCGACCCATATACACATGTGTTTAATGCCAAACCTGCAATCATCAGTATGGGAGGAGACGACCCCTACCGATCGCACGATTCGAACCCCAATACGAAAGTCATTCTTGACTCAGTAATCAGAGCGCTAATCGTTGCGGGCCAACACATTGCTGTGGAAATGGGAGAGTAATTTAACGGCTAAATGCCAAATTAAGCGGATGTGTTAGCAAGCTGTCAATCAGAACTCAATAGGCGGGGCCTAGCGTATTGCATTACATTATAAATGACGGCTTGTCATCAACCTACTTAACGTGCTCCATCTATCTATCTATCATATATATATATATATATATATATATATAATAAATTATATTTTTTTAATATTTCAAAAAATATTTTTACCTACGTACGATGTCGTTTCAAGCTTATCATCAGCGCAGGGAAATAACAATCTCAGACGGTCACAGGGCGTGAACCCGGTTCACAGAGACACCCTGAATCTGTAAGCGTTCACCTAGTCCTTGAGGCCACGAGAGATTGTCACGTGATTACCGAGAAATTAAGTGATATTTACACTGAAAGCAGCGAGTATAAATATCTAGACATACGATAGAACTCAACGACAGAGTCGTAGTATTGTACTGTGGCCTCAGGTGAATGTCTATTTTTAATCTCTCCGATAGTGCTCTAATTTTAATTTTACTTGAAAAGGGCTTCTTATAATATTAAATCATATTTTGTAAATATTTTTACTTACGTACGGCGGCGTTTATATATTTTTCTTTCAGAAACTATATTTTCTTAAATAAATAAATTTATTAGGCACTTCTTTAGTTTAGCTGTGAATCAGAAATCAATTTTGAAGAGTTACATTCGCTCCCAACCAAATCAACCGGAAGTAATTCAGACTTCAAATCAGTGTTGACTGTTTACTTCTAATTCTATATTACTTCCGGTTGATTGTCTGCCGCTGTTTTCAAAATTGAAAACAAATAAATTCTGATTCACAGCTAAGCTAAAGAAGTGCTTTAATCTATTGGTCGTTACTTTCTGTGGATTATCTGTCGCTGTTTACTAAACTGCACAAGTGTCAATTTTTCTTTTTTTTTAATGCAAATGTTATCAAAACAATAAAATAATAAAATTAAAAGCAATAAAGAAAAAAAATATATAAAAACTAAAATATAAATTTATCACCCATAGCATCTCAATGACAATGGCGATAAATCAAGGTATATTTCTTAATGCAGTCAATGTAAAAGTAATCCAAAGTATACCAAAGAGTTTTTCCAAGTTTTCATTTATTTTCGGAGATGCATATATACAGACATGTATGGTTTATATATATATATATATATATATATATATATATATATATAGTGTGTGTGTAGTTAGGCAGCATTTTCTCATTTATGCAAACATTGTTAAAAATAACAGAATTTGTCTGTTTAATTATACCTTTTTTTTTTTTCAATTTTTCTGATAGTCTTTTTTGTATTAAAATCAAAAAAATGAATAAATGTTTCATAGGTTTCACATGTTTCACGAACGTTTTCGATTCTTCGTCGAATCATCCTCAGGTGTCAAAAGCAAATGAACAAAAAAGCTGGAGAAAGAAATAAACCTATGGAACATTTATTAATGTTTTTGATTTTAATATAAAAAAGACCATCAGAAAAATTGAAAAACTAAAAAAAGTTTAATTAAACAGACGAATTCTGTTATTTTTTAACAATGTTTGCATAAATATATATATATATATATACAGGGTGTCTCAAAAAAATGTACTCACTCTTAGAATGACGAGAAAACCTTTATTTACCTTGGTGCACGTTATCAGCTTTGTTTGAACAATAATGGTCATCAGTTTGAACATTTGTGAACATGATTCTTCCATTACATCTGTCTCATGTATTCGATGCTATTTCATTTCACTCTATGTTCATAAATAAAAGTTTTCTCGTCATTCTACGAGTGAGTACATTTTTTTGAGACACCCTGTATATATATAATGCGTGTGTAATACTTATATATATATATATGCGTGTGTAATACTTATATATTTATATATGCGTGTGTAATACTTATATATATATATATATGCGTGTGTAATACTTATATATATATATATGCGTGTGTAATACTTATATATATATATATGCGTGTGTAATACTTATATATATATATATGCGTGTGTAATACTTATATATTTATATATGCGTGTGTAATACTTATATATATATATATATGCGTGTGTAATACTTATATATATATATATGCGTGTGTAATACTTATATATATATATATATATGTGTGTGTCATACTTATATATATGTGTGTGTCATACTTATATATATATATATATATACATACACAGGGTGAGCCAAAAGTAGGGGGACAGTAAAAAAACATTTTTTTCTCGAAGCGTAAGAGGCAGACTTCAAAGCTGTGTAAATCAAGAAATATGTTTTTTACTGTCCACCTACTTTTGGCTCACCCTGTATATATATATATATATATATATATATATATATATATGTGTGTGTGTGTGTTATACTTATATATATATATGTGTTATACTTGTGCATATATGCTTGTACATTATACTAATATATATGTACATTTTTCAAGTTGTAATATTCTGCTTAGTTTTCTGAGTCTGCATGGTGTTCTGTTTGATAATACTACGAATTACCCTAACCCTGTGTAAAAAAAAGTAAAACAATAGGATGTAAAACGATTGTGGATTCAATTTTGTATTTATTTATTCCTTTGTTGGGTTTATCGTCACTGTATGTTGCTACGAAAATGTACAGCATTGTTTTCTTCGCACCGTTAAAACGCATGCAGTATACAAAGCTGCAAATTTTGGCATGTGTGTCGATGCAAATTTAGATCCCCGATTGTCTTCCTCCTCAGCTGTTGTAAAAAACAAAAAAAAAGAAAAAAAAAAGCAATTTATCACGTATCACTGCCTCAGTTGCTACCAGATCACCAACTTCGTATTCCCCAACTTTCACGTTTAATGCCAAAATTCTTTTGTATTACATATTTTGTTTTTGATTTTTGCATTCAAAGGATATTTTTTTTGTCCGCAAACAAATGAGATTACTTTGCTCAGTGTTGAAAACGAAGCATAAAGCGAGCAGAATTGGATATCGTGTATTCGTGCGAATGTGTCGGGTGGTTCACGAGGTGGACATGATTATACAAAATTGTGACAACAGCAAGAAGGCAGTAATCACATGGCAACATTAGAGTATTTATTTACCTCCTCTCCAGAAGGTTAGGCACAAGGCCAGTTTTATCTTACTCCCACAAGTAAGATGTGACCCAAGGTCGGGTCGGGAAAGTGGGGTGAGCACTCTGGCCATTAAAAATTGCCTGGGCAGCCCCGTCGGCATTTTCCGGTAGGGGCGCCTCAGGCAGTAAGCAATAAACTTACTCCTCCCCAAAGAGGGGAGGCGAAGCCTGGGAGGGTGGACCTCCTAGAACTGCACAGGACAGACCTATAGACCGGCATAAATCAAGCCCCGAAGGCCAAGACAATACCAGTGTATGGGGTGCAGTATCCATCGGAACAGATACTACACTTTGATCTTAGCCAAAAGGAACATTGGAGTAGGCAAAACGAAACACTTGTATTATTTGGATTACTATTCTTATCTTGGTTGTTATTTTCACAACGTTTCGGCCGATGTAACCTCCAGTCTTCAAGTGCAACTTTCAAACTTAGAAATCTTTATGTTAAACTTGGGAACCGATACGGAATTTCGAACTGAACCCTTTATTTAATTTATGGCGGCAGATTGTTCTCGTTCCATCAGCCATGACCAGGTAGATTGTTCTCGTTCCATCAGCCATGACCAGGTAGATTGTTCTCGTTCCATCAGCCATGACCAGGTAGATTGTTCTCGTTCCATCAGCCATGACCAGGTAGATTGTTCTCGTTCCATCAGCCATGACCAGGTAGATTGTTCTCGTTCCATCAGCCATGACCAGGTAGATTGTTCTCGTTCCATCAGCCATGACCAGGTAGATTGTTCTCGTTCCATCAGCCATGACCAGGTAGATTGTTCTCGTTCCATCAGCCATGACCAGGTAGATTGTTCTCGTTCCATCAGCCATGACCAGGTAGATTGTTCTCGTTCCATCAGCCATGACCAGGTAGATTGTTCTCGTTCCATCAGCCATGACCAGGTAGATTGTTCTCGTTCCATCAGCCATGACCAGGTAGATTGTTCTCGTTCCATCAGCCATGACCAGGTAGATTGTTCTCGTTCCATCAGCCATGACCAGGTAGATTGTTCTCGTTCCATCAGCCATGACCAGGTAGATTGTTCTCGTTCCATCAGCCATGACCAGGTAGATTGTTCTCGTTCCATCAGCCATGACCAGGTAGATTGTTCTCGTTCCATCAGCCATGACCAGGTAGATTGTTCTCGTTCCATCAGCCATGACCAGGTAGATTGTTCTCGTTCCATCAGCCATGACCAGGTAGATTGTTCTCGTTCCATCAGCCATGACCAGGTAGAAGTGTTAATTATTTTTCTGTTATTCTTAATCTGCAGGCTGTCACTCATAACTGATTGTCAATCAACACCTTTAACCGTTTGGCTATCAGTCCATGTTCTGGTATGCAGATTGTCCAGTCAGAAGCAACTCTTAGCTAAGGGAAAATGGATATCCCTAGCTAATATGACTAAAATATATTTTAAATTAAATGGTTGTCATCTTCATGCATCAGTACACAATTGAAGGGCTATGTAACATTATATTGGAGTATGGAAATATTGCAGACTAGGATTTGAAATGTTAGGCTACAGTGATCGCTTAAGTAGACTAGTTCACTTATAGATATAAATCAAGGGAGGCGCAAGAGCGCTCTATCCCTTAATAGACTTCACGAATGACCTATGCTGGAAATCTCATTTCTTTGAGCAATCATAACTCAAAAACCAATAAACCAAATTAGTTAAAACTTTGCACAAAATTTTTATTTGATAGGTTCTATAAGTGTGTAGAATTTCAGCATCATTAGTCAAGGCAACCCAGAGATCCAGAAAGCTCAATTATGAAATCATGTTATCTGTGTGTACGTACGTATGTGCCACCATGTATCTCATCAACTATTTGATGGATTCAGCTGAGTTTTGGCAGAGATAGAGGTTCTAGGGTCTAGTTGATGGCATTTTAATTTTAGTTTACCATATACCTTAGTTTTCCAGAAAATTCCAAAAAACCTTATGAGAAGCATTGTATTGAGGCATAGCCTTTACAAAAGTAGTGACATTCCATGATAAATGCCAGTATACTGAAATCATATGCCCTTAATAGGGTTAAGATGAAAATTCATATACACTAAATGTACAAAAGCAAGGAAATTCCCAATTACACTTTTATTGTCATTAAGGGTATGACTACATATCAACCAAACCATTTCATTATCACATCACTACAGTATAAATCTCTATGCATGAGTGGATGAAGTGTTTGAGGTGCACTGAAGAAAAATTTCTACCAATAAAATACATAGCCCTGTTGTGCTCGCATACCCTTAATGACAATAAAAGTGTAAAAATTTGGGAATTTCCTTGCTTTTGTACATTTAGTGTATATGAATTTTCATCTTAACCCTATTAAGGGCATATGATTTCAGTATACTGGCATTTATCATGGAATACAATATAGAAACCTATAATTAATTGAGAAAGAAAGGGCAGATAACTCAAAGAATCAGTGCATGTGCTAGGCTACAGTGACCCCTTATGTAGTTCAAGTGTAGACATAAATGCAGTATGGGAACCAATACTTAAGATAGAAAAGGAAGATTACCCCAGAACAAGAAGAAATAATAATAATATCTACTACTACTACTACTACTACAGCTAATTACAAGATATGTCGTGACAGTGCAATATGAGTAAAAATAAATAATTGCAATATGATTCACTTTGAATTGCCCTATTAGACACTTGGCCTCGTGGTCAATTAAAAGATATTCTAATTAAAAGTAAGATTAAGAGATATTTGAAAGTTAATTCTTCCTAGAGGTTGTGAGTCCAATCCATTTGTTTAGATAAGTAAAACAAAACAAAACAAACTGATCAACATATCTAAAAATAAAAAAAAGTAAAAAGCATGGAATATTTTACTCCTGAAGATTTTAATAAAGAGTTCAGTTTGAAATTTCGAAAAGGTTACGGCAAAAGTCACCTGACGAAGGCTGGAGAGTACAACGACCACAACTTTGTGTATAAAATGTAACATTAACAACCATGATAAGGATAACAGTCCAAATAATGTAAATAACCAGAACAGCTCATCTCAGAAATATCAAAGATGGGCATTTGGAAATTGTTTACCATGTAATATGGCCATATGGGATGTGTCTGGATCTTAGTGCCAAGCCTGAATAAGATGTGAAAATATATGATGTTCAAAGACAAGCCAAAATACAATTAACGCTTATTTTATATGATCTTTAGTTAAAGTAAATTTGTTTGGATCAGAATGGGGGGGCGACTTTTTTGACCGGCTTGATTTTGTTGTTGGCTTCGGGTTCTCCGATTCTAAGAAAGAATCGGATACTTACAGGAGGGACCATATGAAGGTTACGAACATCCATAAGTGAAAGTGGTGATATGGAATCGACGGGATTCGGACTTGGCACACCCAGATGGTCAGCCAGCCTCACTCCCTTGCATATTGGCAGCGGGCGGTCGGCGCTTCTTCACATCTGCTTCTGTTGGTGAGTCAAATAACCTCCAACGGACGTGACGTCCGATTTTCACTGCTACTCTTACCACCTTTCCGGGCATCCTACCACTCTCTCTGCGACCCCCAATATCTAACAAGCATTCTTTGTCTGTGTTTCTTCCAGAGGAGGTTGTGACAATGACTACCATATCCAGGTTTAAAACGACCGTAGATAAACATTCAGACTGTATGTGGATGTAAATAGCTTCCACCCGTCTCTTTACATGGCTTGTTGCACTTTTCTATTTCTTTGCGTAGACAAATTCAATTTAATATGACTATCTGTAACTGAAACTCCGTCATACTCAGTCATAATTGTTCAAAGTTTATCACCTTTTATTTCAGGTGATTTTGTTTGAATATTTCAATCATCAACAATTTTTTTCTTATATTATTTAAACAGTTTACCTATCTATTGTATAGATCAATATGGTACTGCCTTTTTTTTGACTGACTTGATTCTGTTGTTGGCATTGCCCCCCCCCCCCCATATTCTTTCTAGAATCAGGTACTCACAAGAGGGACCACGTGAAGGTTGCCAACATCCATAAGTGAAAGTGGTTCTATGGAATTGACTGGATTCGAACTTGGCTCAACAAGGTCGTCAGTCCACATTGTTATCCACTTCACTAATGCCACCTCCCATTTTTTTTTGTTGTGAATGCTCATGTTTCACGTTATTCAATTTTGCTTCTTTATGGTTCATCTTAGGAAAAAAAAAATGGACAAATTCAAAAATGAGCATTTCTTGATGGCAAGAAGAAGGGTGTTGCTTGAAACTTGTATAAATATTCGACTGATAAAAAATGGACAATTGACAACAAATCAGTACGCTGTTTGTCATGTTTCATTCTATGGTGAACTTCGTCAGAAACTGAACAATTTTTATTCCATAAGTGAACATTACATTTTTAAAAAAAAGAGGAAGACGTCCGAGTGGTTGTCAGTTAGAAGGCGAGCAAATGTTGGTTACTTGAAACTCGCACTGAAGAATCGGACAATCTTATTGAGTCTAAAAGAAGGTGACTTTTACTTTTTTCATTGAGTCTAATATTTTTATTTTTATTTTTTGGTTTCGATTGAATGCGATTGGCTGAAGTTCGAATTCTTAGTATACAACATCTGCTCACCCCTTGATTAATGTCTGCTCGGACATGCTATTTTCTCTTTTTACAAATCTAATATTCACTTTCAAAATAGCATTTCTTCTTTCTGATGAAGTTCATAATGAACAAAATAGATAAAGCACAATTTTTGGCATTATTTGAATTACTCGGACTACTATCCTCATCTTGGTTGTTATTTTCAGAATATTTCGACCGATGTAACCTCGGACCTTCTTCAGGTGCATTTTTTTTTTTAACTTCGGAATCTTTATGCTGAACTTTGGAACCTATATGAAATTCCGAACTGAACCCGTTATTTGATTTATGAGCGTAGAGTGTTCTTGTTCCGTCAGCCATGAAACCACGGTGCAACCGCTATAGATGTTGATTAACAATCAGTTCTAAGTGACAGGTGACAGTCTTCTGTAGGTTGAAGGTTCAATCCTTACTACAGGTGATGATAACTAAGAATAACATAATAGTTAATTAACACTTCTATCCGGTCATGGGTGAGAGAACAAGAACAATCTACCCCGTAGATTAAATAAAAGGGTTCAGTTCGAAATTCTGTATAGATTCCTGAGTTCGACATGAACATTTCCAAGTTCAAAAGGATGCACATGAAGAAGGTCGGAGTTTACATTGGCCGAAACATTGTGAAAATAACACGCAAGATGAGAATAGTAGTCCAAATAATACAAATTATCAATCCTCATCTCAAAAATTCCGCAACAATTCTTTTGCTTTTTAGTCGATATATAGATGTGAGTGCATATATAAATATTTGTGGATCATAAACGAAATGTTTCAATCGTTTTCATTGTAAACCATGTTCCGTCGTCCACACTGAGTGACTCACGTCAAATGAAACTCTTGTTGTTGTTCTTTGCTTAGTTTATTGCAGTCGAATCCCGAGAAGGTGAGTTCAGTGCCAGCCTTCATTTATTTGATCAAAAATTTCTTCAGCGAAAAGGAAAAAACAAAAATTCTCAATACCTTATTTCAAACTTTTGCTATCACTCGCAACCTGGGTCTTTGTGATAATTTAAAAATAATAATAATAAAGGAGAGTAGAAAGTGACTAACTTGGGTTTACTTTCGGCAGCCTCGTAACTCTCACTTCCCTTATTTTGTCCTTTAGTCCTCACATTCCATGAGCGATGTTTCTGACAAAGGGGGGAAGAATTGCTGTTTTCTGGGTCCGAATCTATTCATCTAACACTTATCGTTGGCTAGTTTTTCACCTTGAAGTAGTATTTTTTTTTTTAGCTCCTTACATCAAGTGGCTTCGTGCCTTGTCTGGAGCGATTTCCATAAAAAAAATAAAATCTTGAAATATGTTGTTTTTTTTTATTTAAACAAATTAAGAAAAATGAAGACGTTTTTACTTTAAAATTTAATTTCGCGTGCGTAAAATTCTTAAAAAAAAAAAATGTGAATAAAATAAAATTTAAGAAAATTTATTTTTAATGAAATAATTTAAAATTTCATACAACATAAAACTAATTTACAAAGTTAGCAAAGAGTTGAAGGCCTAAGATGGGAATTTATCACCATTATCAAACTAAAGAGACATTCTAGACACACTGATAGCATTAGAACATATGTATTTATTTAACAAGTACAGCACACCACTGGTGGTAATCCTAGAAGATCTATGAGGTTGATTGCAAAAGAACACTATGTGCCAGAAAGAAATAATCTGAAATGTTGTCCACAAGGACATCAAATAGAAGTCTTATTTTATGACTAAAGGGCATTTTATGTCAGAAAAGATAAAAGAAAATCGTTTAATCAGAGCTAATAGACTCATGGAATGCAGAAATGGATGGTAGAAAATTTTCATGATCACATGATCACATGACCTCTAAGATTTGATCTCCTAGATCTCAATCTATTGGACTACTATGTATGGAGCATAGTTGAGAAAAAAGTGAATAAGTACTCTCATAACACTAAATAATCCTTAAAAGTCTCTGTAACGTCCAATATGAACAAGGATCACCTGATCCCTGCGTGTAGGCGATTCATACCTCACATGAAAGCCATTATCGAAGCTGAGGTAATCTTTAACGAATAAAATTATTAAGCAATGTATTTTTTTAATTTTTGAAGTAGTCTTAAAATAGAAAAAGAAAAGAAAGCATGAAAACTAGATTTTCATGGGCCAAACTTAATTTTAACGTTTAGCCATGAATGTTATATTTCTGCTGTGTTTAAAAGAATATACGACAAACATTGCTGTATAAAACTATAATGATATATCTTTATTGTTCGATGGCGGTGAATGAATGTGAGTTAGTGAGGAAGGAGAATGCGGGTATTGGATCTACAGTGTTAGTTAAATTATAATAAAGCATATTTTATAAAGAAAACATGTATACCAGTGTTGTATTTCTGCTGTGCTTGAAAGAATATACGCCAAACATTGCTGTATAAAACTATAATGATATATCTTTATTGTTCGATGGCGGCGTAAAAGTGGAATGAGTGAGAGGAGTGGAAAAAGCATTGGAATTGAAGGAGGTTGATTTCTCAGACTCAATAGCCAGTGGACTGTTTTCATCTCAATTTGGGCTAGTTTATATAACGTTTTTGGATGCCCATTCTTTTCTTGGATTTCCCTTTTGCTGTCAATGTAGCCACACCCCTAGGGTGTTTTTTTAATGATGGGTGTATTTACATCTGCAGATAACCGTTGCAGTTTTTTTTTTTTGCATAAAATCACCAGATATTTTATTTTTCGAGGAGTTGTGTTTCTTTGTCAATCAACCAGGTTTTCTTATTTTCCTGCCACGTGCGTATCTGTATCAAGTAGGTTTTTATTCCTGCCAGGTGCCATTTCTGGTAAACCAGACCCTATATTCAACACAGATCGAATTGTAACAGAATATCTTGATCACCAGAGCAAGATAAGATAATGGTTGATCTTTCAGTTCAAATAAGTTTGCTCGATGGTCAAGTAGCCAGATTCGATTGAGGGATTCATCTTTTTGGTTTGATATTTTGGTGCTTCTGTATTAAAAAGCCAAAAAAAAAGTTTTTTTTGTCTTTTAGTGTAGGAGAGGTAAATAAGGGGCAGGTAACTCTTCACAACAGCTCTAGCTTTCAAACAATATATTTTCATAAAATGTAATTTAAATAAATTTAATTAATAATAACCCTAACCCTAATTGTCTGCGGTAAAATACAGTATATCTTCGAACTTGAAAGTGTTAACATCCATGTTCCTAATTTCAGAGAAAATCTTGATTAAAAATCGTAGTAAGAGTCACCTGCCCCTTACTTACCTCTCCAACACTATAAGACAATAAGAACTTTTTTTTTGGCTTTTTATCACAGAAGCACCGATATTTTGTTTTCTTTACTGTATACAGATTTCTGCACTCTTTGTATTGTCTGTGCGAATGTCGTCAGATCACCACACCAAAGATGTGTCTCCATCTTAGCATCGGAGAAGTCGATTATTAAAACTTAAAAATCGACATTTTCGTTCATTTCAACGGCTTTACACGTCGTATCAGCACCAAACTACAAGCACCACTCTGCATTAAGTTTTCTTTTTTGCAGAATTACTTTATTACCGCAACTTTTGACGGATGTCGTAATTTGCTCGGGGTATTGCATCACACCACGCCACCTGGTGATGATGCAGTTTAGCTTTTGTTAGATTTAGAAAAGTGCGGAAGTAAAGTTTGTACCTTTACTAACACAATAACATCCATCAGTGCCATTGTCTAAATAAATAAATGCGAAAGTTTAAAAAAAAATTTTTTTTTTTCATTTATCACCTATATTACCACACAAACAACTCATTTTTATTTAAATCAATAATACAACATAGTCTTTTGAAATACTATATATATAGTGGAGACCAAAGACCTATACACACGTCTTCTAAAGGAATAAATGCGAAATTGTTTTCATTTATAACACCTATATTACCATCAAAACGGCTTAGTGTTATTTTAATCAATAATACAACATAGTCTTTTGAAATACTATATATATAGTAGAGACCAAAGACCTATACACACATCTTCTAAAGGAATAAATGCGAAATTGTTTTCATTTATAACACCTATATTACTATCAAAACGGGTTACTCTCATTTTAATCAATAATACAACATAGTCTTTTGAAATATTATATATATAGTAGAGACCAAAGACCTATACACACATCTTCTAAAGGAATAAATGCGAAATTGTTTTCATTTATAACACCTATATTACTATCAAAACGGGTTACTCTCATTTTAATCAATAATACAACATAGTCTTTTGAAATACTATATATATAGTAGAGACCAAAGACCTATACACACATCTTCTAAAGGAATAAATGCGAAATTGTTTTCATTTATAACACCTATATTACTATCAAAACGGGTTACTCTCATTTTAATCAATAATACAACATAGTCTTTTGAAATACTATATATATAGTAGAGACCAAAGACCTATACACACGTCTTCTAAAGGAATAAATGCGAAATTGTTTTCATTTATAACACCTATATTACCATCAAAACGGCTTAGTGTTACTTTAATCAATAATACAACATAGTCTTTTGAAATGCTGTATATATAGTAGAGACCAAAGATCCAAAACACAGCTATTTGTATGCCTAATTTGCATTCATAATAAATTGTTTAGTGATATTAATTTGTAATTTTATTGTCCTATTTTTCCTATATTCCAAGCAACATATAGTGAGAGAGGGTGAAAGTGATAGGTAAAAAGTTAGTAAGAGATGAATCACTTGATGAATTATTTGCAAATTATGTCTAATTAGAACAATTCCATGGGCAGAGTTTCTTTCCTAGAACTGCCCGTCTGTGGAACACAGTGCTGCGAGCCTGCTTCCCTGCCGACTACAATATTGGTCGTCTTCAAGTCCAATGTAAAAAAAGTTCTTGTTGAACCGTCCCCGTAAATAATCAATTTCTGCCCTGCTACAACCTTCGTGCCGGTGAACGCAGTGTTGCTTCACCATCCATCCGTCAAACTTTTTAACTCCTATCTTCAAGTCAAACTCTTTAACCATTATCCTCGAGTGGCCTTTGGGCCTTGATAAGCAGTGATCTTTAATGTAAAAAATAAATAAATAAATAAAAAAAAATTTCTTTTCAAACATAACTCAAACTCAAAACCGAGGAATATTTTAGCATGTATTTTGTTTGATTAAAATATATTGGAAAAAATAGCCTGAGGGGAAACAAACGTTGATTAACCCAACTGAAGCATGGACGGCGGCACCGGGGGGATGGGGGCAGAGGGGAGCTCAAGCCCCTTCACTTTTTGACTCAAGCCCCCCCCCCCTCACACTTTACGGTCATCAATAATTAAGTTGATATGCATGTGTTTAACCCCACTCTTTAGGAGAAGCCCCCCACCCCACCTTTATAACTGTCCCGCCGGCCCTGTGTAGTATTTGGTATTATATATCATTGCTTTGTGATTCTAGAAAATTGACTGCAATATATAAATATGTTAATTACTTTGAATGATTTTTTTTTTTTAAATCCAAAATCTTAAAAAAAAACAACTTTTATCACAAGGATTCAGGATTTATGATCCCATTCTTATTGAGCACTGTACTTCATCATGGTTGTCTATTAAAACTCAATTTGTTATAACTAAAAAAAAAAACCAAACGAGTGAGTCAACTCTTTCATTACAACTACCATCACCAATGCTGCTGCTGCTGCTGCTGATTTATAAATATTGTAAGATTGCATATTAGCAGCTTTAAAAGTAGATATTCTTTTTAATTCAAATAAAAGCATTGTACGAGGAAACATTCGAGAAAAAAGTGTTTAGAAAAATCTACAAGTGTAATCTACGCCCTTCCCTATAAGCGTGTGATTTTACGTTGGCGAAAATATATGGGGACATTACACGGGTTTTGTTTACAGTAATTCAGAAAATTTAAAAAAAAAAAATATATATATATATATATATATATATATAATTAAATAATTTTCAATTTAAAAATAATAGGAAACAGAATCGGTAATTGTATCGGAATCAGGAATTTAGAGCACGATCCGTAATTGTATCGGAATCATGAAAGATGTTAGCACCGTCCCATCACTACTATCTATCTATTTATCTATATATCGATCTATCCCTCTCTAAGTGTATATAAGGAAACTGATCATATCTTGGAAGCATACATGTATATAAATATTTTATATTAAAATCTGAAAAAAGGAAAACATGTACCTAGTGGTAACAATTTATTGAAAACGATTCAGTGGAGACAGATTCCCATTGCTATTTGACTTATAACTGAAAGAGAAACTGTGTTTTAAAAATTGGCATACTTAAATATATATATATATATATATATATATATATATTTTTTTTTTTTTTTTTGAAAAAAACATAACAATGTGTAGTGTTAAAATAAATAAAATTTATTTTAATCTGATCTTTCGAGAAATAAAATTCTCCTTGTCAAAGCAGTGTTTTTTTTTTTTTGTTTCTTTTTCTTCATCGTCCGATGGTAATGGACTTTTGGGTCAGAAAATCACGATATGTCTCTAAGCTACGCATTGTTATGGTTTTTAAAAAAAATATATAAATAATATTATTACGAAACAATGGTTTCAAAATATGTCTACACACCCTTTTTAATTCAAATTGGTGTAGCCGCGCTTAGAGACATAACGTGATTTTCTGACCCAAAAGTCCATTACCATCGGACGATGAAGAAAAAAACCCAAAAAAGACACTGCTTTGACAAGGAGAATTTTATTTCTCGAAAGTCAGATTAAAATAAGTTTTGTTTATTTTAACACTACACATTGTTATGGTTTTTTCAAAACAAAAAAAATAATACTATTACGAAACAATGGTTTAAAAAATATGTTTACACACCGTTTCTAAAATGTATATATATATATATATATATATATATATATATTAGTAAGTTATGAAAATATTAAGCTAAACAGAGGCTCCCGCGTTTCATCCCCGGGGGGAATCTTCAGGCTATATATATATATATATATGCAGACATTGTTAAAAATAACAGTATTCGTCTGTTTAATTATACCTTTTTAAATTTTTTCTGATGGTCTTTTTTGTATTAAAATCAAATAAATGAATAAATGTTCCATAGGCTTCACGAACGTTTTCAATTCTTCATTGAATCATCCTCAGGTGTCAAAAGCAAATGAACAAAAAAGCTGGAGAAATGAAACGTGGACGCCTCTGTGTAGCTTAATTGCTATAAATATATTTTCATAACTTATATATATATATATATACTTTTTAACTGTTACTCATATTGCAAGTCTAACTGGAAGGTTCTCAAGTTAAAACACATTTACCTGAAGAAGGTTGGAGGTTACATCGGCTGAAATATTGTGAATATAACAACTAAGATGAGACTAGCAATCTGAATAATCCAAATAATACAATTTATCGAAAGCTTGTTTACATATTTTTCTAAAAAAGTTTACTTGGGAAATTACACACAAATGAAGACTCTTAGAAAATAATGCTAAAACTTTGGGTCCCCAAAAAGAAACAGCAGCAGCAGCATTGGTAAAATCGATAAAAAAAATATAATTGTATGCAATCGATCTGTGAGATCAAATCAAGCACACCCAAAACTTGTAATCAATTTTTTTTTTATTTTTTATTTATTTTTTTTTTTATTTTTATTTTTTTTTTTTTTTTTTAAATTTTTTAATGATCTCCCCCAAATGAGTGAGATGGAGCAGAACTGTGGCATAACCTAACCGTATCCCCCCACCCCCTCCCCAATTTATGTACTCCCCCACCAAGCCTGTTGTGATGCAGGCTTTTTTGTTGCTTTTTACCCAAACTTAAAATGTTGTCTATATGTATACAACTTCATGTTTTGTTTTTTTTCGTTTTTTTTCCGTTTTTTTTCTTCTTTTTACTATATTTTTCTTTGATATTAACACTTTTTTGGAATAAATATATTATTATTATCACTATTTGTTATTATTTGTTATTATTATTATTTGTTATTATTATTATCATTATTATTATTTGTTATTATTATTATCATTATTATTATTTGTTATTATTATCATTATTGTTATTATTATTTGTTATTATTATTATTTGTTATTATTATTATTATTTGTTATTATTATTATTATTATCATTATTATTATTGTTATTTTTTATTATCATTATTATTATTTGTTGTTATTATTATCATCATCATTATTGTTATTAGTATTATTATTATTTGTTATTATTATTAGAAGTTTTCACACGAGTCATTATCAGTGATTGCTCACTGGCAATATAGCAAGTGGTGTTTCCTGGAGTCTGAGTGACAACAAATCTCCCCAGATTTCTAGCATGCTCCACTACTTTTGATAACTGTTGCAAATCACTTTGCATTGTCACAACAGCTGTTTACCATTGATTTTCTCTGATAACAACCGTTATTATTATTATTATTATTATTATTATTATTATTATTATTATTATTATTATTTTTATTGTCATTTGTAATACCATTATTACTACTATTTTTATTTTTATTATTAATATTATTATTTTTATTTTTTATTGTAGTCTTTTTATTTACTAAAATCACTGATGCATTTCTGTTTGTTTTTATCAATCTGATTGTTGATGCATATCAAACCCCAAACAAATTGATTAATGTTCGATTTATATTCCATTCGTTCTATTCTTTTCTTACACAATTATGTATACTTGATGTTCCCTTGCTGATTATATTTTTTTAAAAATCTTGTAGATCGTCTATTGGCCGAGCAGGAGTACGAGGATTACGAATCAAGGGTGGGTATTGGTCGATACTCTCATCTTCCTTTTTATTGTTTTCAGTTTCTTAACTTTTGTGATGAGAATTATTTACTTTTATTTACACGGAAATCTTTTATTTGATGAGAAATAACAAAAATACCTGTGCAAATTTTATAGATCCCCAGGCAGCAAATTGAATGCAATCTCGGTGCTTTTACACTTTAGCGGATACTTTAAATAAAACAAACTGAAGAATATCTGTTTGATGCACGTATCTGTCACGGAATGAAAATATTGTATACCAAAAATCACGGAAATTGATCAAGTAGTTTTTGTTTTTTTTTATAAATGAAAATTAAATTTTAACCATGTACGAAGAGGGCAGCCATTTTGAAAGTTTACAAAGGGGTTTTGAAAGCTTTAAAAGGGGGATAAAAAAATGGGAAAGTTAAATGTATCTCAGTTTGTCTTATATAGTACGTCTGTGTTATTTTTCAGAAATTGTGTTTTTTTTTAAATTGTGTTTTTCATTTTAAAAAATGGGAAAAGTTAAATGTATCTCATTTTGTCTTATATAGTACGTCTGTGTTATTTTTCAGAAATTGTGTTTTTTTAAAATTGTGTTTTTCATTTAAAAAAAAAATGGGGAAAGTTAAATATATCTCATTTTGTCTTATATAGTACGTCTGTGTTATTTTTCAGAAGTTGTGTTTTTTTTAAATTGTGTTTTTCATTTAAAAAAAATGGGAAAAGTTAAATGTATCTCGACGTCACGTGATCAAATGGAGCGATTTTTGAAGTTACGGTTATCCCCCTTTGGAAACTTTCAAAATGGCTGCCCTCTTCGTACATGGCTAAAATTGAATTTTCTTTTATAAAAAAAAAATTACTACTTGATCAATTTCCGTGATTTTTGCTATAAGATATTTTCATTCCGTGACAGATACGTACATCAAACAGATATTCCTCAGTTTGTTTTATTTAAAGTATCCGCTGAACTGTAAAAGCACCGCAATCTCTTCTTGAATATTATATCATTGTGATTTCGCTTACTCTTAGCAATAGCGGCAGCTGCAGCCAAATGACGGCTAAGTATCTAGAAGCACCTGCTGTCGTCTAGACAGTTGAGTTTCGATCCCAGCTTAAGGCAGTTGCTTGTCAGAAATTTAAAACTAATGTGAACAAGCATCTCGCTGCACAGCTCCCAATTTAGGATGAACCCCCCCAAAAAAAACTTTCACCCTAATTCTCAGTAGCCCCTTACGTCTACAGTGGCAACTTGCCTTGTTTGGGGTGAACTAAGTTTTAAAAAAAAAAATGCTCACATTTCAAATATGGAGTGGTTGCATCAACATAGAGTGGAGGGGACGAGAGAAATAGATAGATAACTAAGGGAGAGAGAGAGAGAGAGAAAGAGAGAGATGAGGGAATCATAAAGTTAATTAAAAATTATGCCTAATTGGAACAATTAAAACAGAATTCTTTTTCATACATACGTAACAATATTTCAACGCAATTCTTATAAAGCGATTTTTTGAAAAAAAATCAGAAGATAGAAAATATTGGGAAATTCCAAAACATTTTAATAAATCTTTAATAATGTATATAAAAAATACTGACCCAACCAGTCACGGGTAGTCGAGTAGTTATTAACGCTTTGACCTGTGTGATCGGCTCCAATGCTGTCCTCACTATTGTTAAATTGCTAAGTTATTTATTATCACAAGGGTTTGGACACTGCACCCTCACTCAGGTCTCTTTGACGGAGACACTAATCTCATTCTAAATTATATTAATTCCTCATGACAAAAATATACACGAAGATGGCTTCTAATTTTATTTGACATTTTTTTTTCTTCTTCTCTTTGTTTTTAATTTTTAGATTTCCCCATTATCTCCTGATGGGAGAAAGAAGTATGGTATCAATGCTAGAAACGATGCGTACAGGCCTGGTGGTGGCAATGTGAGGATTTTTAGCGAGAAAATGGATTTTAAAAGTGTTGGGCCAAGAGTAGATGCACGGAGTAAATCACCCAGAAAATCTCCGCCGTCGTCGATTCAAAGTCCAGGTTTGTATAATATCACTTTTACGCCATTCAGATAATCATCGTAATATTTAACTCAGGGGCGGGCAACCTCTGGCCCGCGGGCCGGATATGGCCCGCGTAGGCTTAGCATCCGATCCGGCATCCTGCTAGGCTTTATTATTGCAATCCGGCCCGCGGACCTCCCAGTAAAACTCATCATTTTGAAAATGAAGTACACAAAGTCTCACCTTTGCTCCCAACTCTCGGGCGGCCATCTCAATGACATTCTTCTGTTGTCTACCTCAACCATCGAGCCAGCCATGGAAATACTTTTTTTATGGCTAACAGCACCAGCAGTCTCATTGATTTGTAGAGTGTTCAATGCAATTTTGTACAATTTATTCATGTAAACAAAATATAGTAATTCTGAGATTTCGTTTTTCACTCCGGCCTGCGATTTCCTTCCAAAAGTCTCATCTGGCCCTCACTCTGAAAAGGTTGTCCGCCCCTGATTTAACTGATTCAAATGCTCATAAAATTCGAGATAATATGAGTTATCCCCCCTTTTCTAATTTGATGGTAACTATTTTCTCTAGCTTTACAAAGTAGGGTATGTTTGTATACTTGTATGTACAGGATTCACTTCTAAACTAATTAACTTACCATTATGAATTTGGGAACACAGCTGCTAGGCGTAATGGGTCCAAATGTGGTTTATATTTAGTTAAATTTGCTTTTATGTAAAGGGGGTAAAAAGAGGGTGAAAGCCCTTCGTGAAAATTCAGATACCTCCGAATTTTGTGAAATTTTAACAATAAGCATTAGACATCAATTAATAAATATTCCTCAAATTTCAATTTCTTTAGAGTATTCTAAAGGGTTTTTAGGGGGCATGGCATGGGCACAACCTTCAATTTAAAAATTCAAATATTTCAGATTTGTATTAAATTTGATCCATAGTCATTAGACACCAATGAAGCAAGATTCCCTGAATTTTAATTTCTTCCTAAGCTCCCTTAAGCTATTGCTTTGCCTCAGTTGAAATGAATGGTGCTATCCCTGAGGAAGATCCCTGCTTTGAAAAGCTCCTAGGACTGACCTTCACTCCAGATCTGAAATGGATGCCTTACATCAGATCCATTGCTAAGGTCGCTGGAGAAATGGTTGGATCATTCTATCGCTTCAGAAAATACCTGACCCCAGATGCAATTCTCTACCTGTATATGAATCAGATATGTCCTAAAATGGAGTCCGTTTGTCACATCTAGGGAGGTGGCATTCAGAGCACTCTTTCTTGCCTTGACATAGTACAAAATGGGGAGGTACTGCTCCCACATCCGGGGAGGTGCCACTCAAATCACTCTTTCTTGCCTTGACAGAGTACAAAATGGGGAGGTACTGCTCCCACATCCGGGGAGGTGCCACTTAAATCACTCTTTCTTGCCTTGACAGAGTACAAAATGGGGAGGTACTGCTCCCACATCCGGGGAGGTGCCACTCAAATCACTCTTTCTTGCCTTGACAGAGTACAAAATGGGGAGGTACTGCTCCCACATCCGGGGAGGTGCCACTCAAATCACTCTTTCTTGCCTTGACAGAGTACAAAATGGGGAGGTACTGCTCCCACATCCGGGGAGGTGCCACTCAAATCACTCTTTCTTGCCTTGACAGAGTACAAAATGGGGAGGTACTGCTCCCACATCCGGGGAGGTGCCACTCAAATCACTCTTTCTTGCCTTGACAGAGTACAAAATGGGGAGGTACTGCTCCCACATCCGGGGAGGTGGCACTCAGAGCACTCTTTCTTGCCTTGACAGAGTACAAAATGGGGAGGTACTGCTCCCACATCCGGGGAGGTGCCACTCAAATCACTCTTTCTTGCCTTGACAGAGTACAAAATCGACTTCACAATCTAGTCGGGGGGGGGGGGGGGGAAATATCTTCCCTCCAGCCTTTTTTTTTTTACAGAAGAGACGTTGCTAGTTGGTCTTTACTCTATCCTTATTTTTATGGTGAGTGCTCGATTGAGCCGCCATCTCTGGTTCCCCCCCCCCCTATAAAACATTCACAGCAAAAACTAGTTTAGCTACAATCATTCTAAAGAATTTTCCTTTCTTCCTCTGTGTACCTAAAACTAAACAGAACTTCCATGAACAAAGTTTCTTTCCAAAGAATACAATACCACGGGGTTGCCTCCCAGCTGACTACAACATGGTCGTTTTCAAGTCCAATGTTAACATATTCTCGTCGAGCCGTCCTCTTAATAATAAAATTCTGACCATTTCAGCCATCGTTTCCAATCCTCTTGTGGTGTTGTTCATCGCCAACTGACAATCTCATTACCCCTTATCCTTGAGAGGCTTTTGAGCCTCGATAAGTGGGGCATTAGTAAAAAAAAAAAAAAAATCCTTAAATTTGAGACATTTTCTAGAATCAGAATACTGTAATGGATTTTGATCAAAAATCGAATAAGGATTCTAGACATAGGGTTTAGTATCATTATATCTTGATTTTAATCTTTCTAAGAGGACATAACATTGGTGCAAAACTGTTCTGTTTGCTGAATTAATTTTACCCGTCCTGGGACGAGTGTTATTCTAATATGCGAGGCATATCTAAAACGTATCCGACCTTAGGCCAGAAAAAATATTTTAAATGCGTGATGGGGTTGGGACTCTAATCCCCTTCAAAGTAGGCCTCTTGTGCTTGCACACACTTAGCCCTCCGATCCATCCACTGCCGGAAACAACTATGGAAGTTTTCTTTTGGAATGGTGTTCATCTCCGCCGTCGCGTTAGATTCAGCTGGTGTTTGGAAGAGGATGCGATGGGTGTAACACAAATTAAGGAGTGGTTCAACCGATTCAAAAATGGCCACACATCAGCGGAGAGTGACCAGCGTTTTGGCAGGCCCGAAACTGATCGGAGTGCAGTTGTTGTTGAGAGGGTGCAAAAAAAGAGATAATGTGGAACGCGACGATGGAGATGAACACCATTCCAAAAGAAGACTTCCACAGGTATTTCCGGCAGTGGATGGATCGGTGGGCTAAGTGTGCGCAAGCACAAGGGGCCTACTTTGAAGGGGATTAGGGTCCCAACCTTGTCACGTATTGAAATATTTTTTCTAGCCTAATGTCGGATACCTTTTAGACAGGCCTTATATATATATATATATATATATATATATAATAATAATAATGGTAATAATCCAGGTGAAAAATATCCACAGGGTGGTAATCCAGAGAATTTTAACCGGGTTTATAAAAAGTGCTCAATATCAAAATAGAGCTTTATATATGATAATTTTATTTACATAGACATGTACAAAATCTGCGACAATTGATCGATAACATCGACATGCCAGTGTCGCAGATTTTGTACATGTCTGTGTAAATAAAATTATCATATATATATATATATATATATATTATAGTTTGTTCGTATCCATTTATCTATCTATCAGCGTATGGCTTCTGAAAGGTTATGTAAATGTTTGGTTATAGTCTTTTCCTTTGTGAAAACTTATGTACTATTATATATACTTGTGGCAATTTATATTAATACATATTATCATCAGCATATATTACAGATGTTTTATTTTGTCTTTTTTAGTTCGACAACTTTCCAAAAGTGCGCCTACTCACTCTTCGCTGTCACCGTCGCCTAGCGCAAGAAGTATCCGTTCTAAAGTCGGATCTTTGGACAATGCAAGACATACACCCGGTGGAGGAAATGTAAGATTTTTTTTAGTTTTTTTTATTATTTAATTTGAAATATTATTTATTTAAACATGGGCACTTAATAATTTTTTTATTATTTGATTTGGAACATTATTTATTTATTTAAACATGGGCACTTAATAATTTTTTAATTATTTAATTTGGAACATTATTTATTTATTTAAACATAGGCACTTAATAATTTTTTTATTATTTAATTTGGAACATTATTTATTTATTTAAACATGGGCACTTAATAATTTTTTTATTATTTAATTTGGAACATTATTTATTTATTTAAACATGGGCACTTAATAATTTTTTTATTATTTGATTTGGAACATTATTTATTTATTTAAACATGGGCACTTAATAATTTTTTTATTATTTGATTTGGAACATTATTTATTTATTTAAACATGGGCACTTAATAATTTTTTTATTATTTAATTTGAAACATTATTTATTTATTTAAACATGGGCACTTAATAATGCAGCGATAGAAAAGCTAAGAGTGTCACAATACAAAATGGAAGCATTATTCTCGGCATTAGTTTACACGATAGAAAGAAAAAGAAACACCTGGATCAGACAGCAAACCGGAGTAAATGACATCATCACTACCATACGAATGGCAAAACATAGATGGGCAGGTCACCTTTCGAGATGTACAGACAACAGGTGGACATATAGAGCGACAAAATGGACTCCAAGGCAATGGAAAAAACCTAGAGGAAGGCCAAACACCCGGTGGAGAGACAACCTCGATAGCCTAGCCATCGATAAAACAAGGTGGAAAGAAATCAGGGAGGGGTTCCTACACCAGGAGTGAAATAAAAATAAAAAAAACAAAAGACCCTGATGATGATTTATTTATTTATTTTCAGAGGATTGGATTGAAAAAATATGAAAAGTTACCGAGGATGGACAGTGATATTATTGTATTTCAGATTGACTTATGGTGCAGCTTTTAAGTATTCATAAAGTATAAAACCCAATACAATATATACAGCATAATTACATTGACACTGGTTCTCGTTAGATCACCGAAGTTAAGCAACGTTGAGCCTGGTCAGTACCAGATGGTTGACCATTTGGAAATACCAGGCGCAGTATGTAGGATGACGTCGACACCTCCCTGCAAGAACTGCAACACCTAATATCGTCATCTCCCCTAACTGTGATATTTTAGAGACCACTTCTGAATTTGATACTCCCATGAAACTTCCTGCTTCGGAAGAAGCCGGTTCAACCTGCCCAGGGTGAATGGCGTACCAGGCAAGGGGGATGAACCCCAAAAGTCTCATCCTCAAAACCAATCACTTGTTGCATCTTTTTTAATAATTCTCTTTACGATATTTTTATGAAAAAGTAAATTCATATGTATTAGCAAGGTACGACTTTTTCATCAGGTTGATTCTGTTGTTAGCATAGAATCAGCTACTCACAGGAGGGACCACGTGAAGGTTGCCAACATCCATAAGTGAAAGTGATCCTATAAAACTGACTATATTCGAACTTGACGCACCCAGGTTGTCAGTCCACGTCGTTGTCCACTTCACCGCAGCCACCTCCCGATATAGCGATAATTGATATGCATGAGTTATACACTGTGAGTGTTTCTACGGACAGTTAAGCTCTTATTTTTTTTATCAATATAATATTGGGAGGCGGCAGTGGTGAAGTGGATAATGACGTGGACTTATGATCTGGGTGTACCAAGTTCGAATCCAGTTAGTTCTATTACATTACTTTCAATTATGGATGTTTGCAACCTTCACGTGGTCACTCCTGTGAGTACCTGATGCTGATTCGTATGAATTTACTTTACTCATGTGGATTGTTTACAGTGCAGATTGTAAGCCAGAAAATATGATAATGCTTACCTTTTTAGCTATTAGATAAACCTATAATAATAATGAGGATAAGGATAATAATGATAGTAAAAGAAATTACGTCGTAAACATTTAAATCTCGCTGCCTAGTTTATATAAGTTTATCTTTTTTGTTGTTGTATTGATGAGTCTTGCTTTATTTCACCTAAAAGACATCTTCGAAAGCAGCCTCATCCAGACATTCGAAGAAGACAGCATCTAAGGATTCCACCAAGAAGAAAAAAAAGGTTGGAATTAATTTGTTTCCCTGTTGGCATCAGATATTTCAACGGCTTTCAACTTTCTATATGAACAGATATGATCCTTTTCGAAAGCACTCCTCCAACCTCACTAAATATACGCCACACTATAAGTATAATAATAATAATAATAATAATAATAATAATAATAAGCATATTGATGATAATAATAGGATATTGATGATAATAATAGGATATTGATAATAATAATAATAAAGATATTGATAATAATAAGGATATTGATAATAATAATAAAGATATTGATATAATAATAATAAGGATATTAATAATAATAATAATAATAAGGATATTCATAATAATAATAAGGATATTGATGATAATAATAAAGATATTGATGATAATAATAAGGATAAGGAAAGGATAATAATAATAAGGATATTGATAATAATAATAAAGATAATGATAATAATAATAAGGATATTGATAATAATAATAAAGATATTGATAATAAGGATATTGATAATAATAATAAAGATATTGATAATAATAATAAGGATATTGATAATAATAATAATAATAATGATAATAATAATAAGGATATTGATAATAATAAGGATATTGATAATAATAATAATGATAATAATAATAAGGATATTGATAATAATAATAAGGATATTAATAATAATAAGGATAAGGATATTGATATAATAAGGATATTGATATAATAAGGATATTGATATAATAAGGATATTGATGATAATAATAATGATGATAAATTACTTTATTTAACATCAAACAGTATCGAAAATATAAACACATTAATGAGGAGCGGATATTTACGTAAAAGCTATACTTCTGCATAACTCCAGTAAGAAAAAGAAGGGTTAGGGGAGGGGGTAGAGCAAAGCAATAAGGCAATATATTGTAACGTGTGCTATTATTGTTAATAAAATAAACTTAATACTTAAATATATATACTAGCTGACCCGGTCTGGCATTGCTCAGGAGTATTTATACTTTCATTTAATACAACCCCCAAGATATTACTATAAGATATTACTATAAGATATTACTATAAGATATTACTATGAAACCTTAATGGATAAATAAAATATAAAACTAATTTCTGAAGTAAAGTGATATTTATTTTTCGATATTAACGTTCCACATTGAACGCAAACAGGTAGTTTGCGATACTGAAAACGTATGAAGAAAATTAATTTCTTATGAAAAATTGTATTAGTTTATTAGAGTAACACATGTGAAAAATATTGTTTATCGTTTGTTTAGGATCACGCATGAACCATAATAATTGATTATTTATTTTAGCTCTAAGTTTCTCTTATGTTCGTAATCTAAAGGTAATAAACAAAAACCTAAATGTCTTTTTAGCCTACACTTGAAAATGTAGGGGGGGGGGGAAATAAAGAAGAAATCAGAACTAAACTGGTATTAGTAAAATTGTACTCTAAGCCCCCCCCCCCCCCTTGCTTACTGGAAAAAAATAATGTTGAAATTTGAACTAAACTGGTATTGATACGATTATACCGTAAGTCCTGATCCTTAGCATGGTAAAATGTTAACATGCAGAAAATATCCGAAGAAAAGAAAAGATTTCAAGAAATAAGTAAATATTGTAGACTATAGTCTACAATATTTTTATGAATATTATTATTTTAAAATATTTTAAGGGCCTAGTCAGTGGAGGTTGGGGACATGCGTTGTATGGAGAGAGGTGATATGAGAATGATGCGATGAATGGGTAATGCGGGTCTGAGGGATGGGCTCAGATCTGATAAGCTCGGAGGGGGGGTCTGGGCAGTGTGGGGGAGGTGTGGGTAAAGCAGAAGGCTTCGATGGTATGGCCGCATTGAAAGAATGGATAGGAGTTCCTGGGTTAGTGGATGTAGAACAATTAAGGTGGCAGGGTTAGCACACAAGGGGGGGGGGACCAGAGCAAATATGGGAGGGGTGATGGGAATAAACTTGGGGGAAAGTGGGTTGGGTAGGGACCTGCCCAGGGATGGGTTGGCTTGGAGGTTAATTTCTAAAAGCTGTCCAACACATGCCAACATGTAAAACGAATGTTAAACCTAATATGATTATATGATGATGATTTATCTTCCCCCCCCCCATCTGTTTTCGTTAAATATTGACATCATAAAAACAGTAGTAATATCTGTAAAAAAAAAAAAAAAAAAGTAAAAGCAACTACATGATGGGAAAGTTTGTACATCTTAGAAAGAAAAGATTTGTTTTGTAATTAGTAATAAAAATTGTTTTATATTTGTTATATGAAAACAATTCAATGAATATCTCTGTACTTACAAGGCTTTTTAAGAATGCAAGATAGTGACGGTGATCCGTTCTTCATGAATGATAAAAGGTCCCTTGTATCCTTAAAAATACAGCAGTCAAGATGAATAACTACTCCTTGTAGCATGTAACAGAAAAAAAAACTGGAAGTTAGAAGGTAAAATATTCTACCTAGTATTATGCTATGTAATTAATTTCAAGAAATAAATAAATAAACAATAATACATATCTATATATATAAATTTATTTAAATAATACATATCTATATATATAAATTTATTTAAATAATACATATCTATATATATAAATTTATTTAAATAATACATATCTATATATATAAATTTATTTAAATAATACATATCTATATATATAAATTTATTTAAATAATACATATCTATATATATAAATTTATTTAAATTCCCGAAACAGTTTTTCATCGTAAACAACTGATGATCCCTTAAAATAGTGTTAGAAACTAACTAATATAATAACTGTAAAAAATAAATTGACTTACATGAGTGATTTTCCACTGGAAGACTTGAGACTATAAGTTTTTTTTAGTTTTAAAAAAATTTTTTTTTTTATATATTTTTTTTTTATATAGTTTTAATGGTTGAGAAACTTCCGAGACTATATATATATATATATATATATATTTTGTTGGTGATTTTATTATTCCATTATTGCGACAAAATATATGTTGTTTCGTTAGCTTTCATAATTAAAGCCAACTCTTCAAGCGTAAAATGGAATCACTGCCTAAAATTTTAAATTTAATTATGAAAGCTAACGAAACAACATATATTTTGTCGCAATAATGGAATAATAAAATCACCAACAAAAAATATATTTTGCTCTGAATTTTCATTGAGCACTCTCATAAACCCGGTTTCAACTTCCTTCGGATTTATACCCCCTGGATATTTGTAACAAGTTAATTATATATATAATTCACCTCATAACCTGGCATTATTAATTAATTAATCTAAATACTTATAAAATTATACAAATAACATACAAATATAAAAATAAATAAATACATAAATAAATTAAATAAATAAGTATAAAAAATTAAATAAAGAAATAAAAACGAGAAGAAAAATAAAGAATAAATAAATAAATATATATATATATATATGAATAAATTAAATAAATAAAAAAAATTAAATAAAGAAATAAAAACAAGATGAAAAAAATAAAGAATAAATAAACAATCATACATATATATACACACACGCACACACACACACACACACACATATATATATATATATATATATATATATATATGTGATTTTATGAAGGCTTACCAAAGCATTCCTTTCAAGACACCAATGATCACCATTAAAGATATTTTTTCTTACAAATACTATTTATTCAAATTAAATGTTTTTTCCTACACGTGTTTCACTACCAAGCAGTTACTTGCTTGGCAGATCATCAGGGAAATTAAATGTCTGGAATACTGGTTTCAACTGCCGACAAAACACAATGTGGCGTTGTAATAGTTGAGGTCACTTAAGAAGAGAAGAGGAAAAAAAATAAAAATAAAAATAAAAGTCAAACTTAAAAAGCAAGGAAGAACAACGATAAAAGAAAGAAAGTCCTAGAAAAGTCTTAGAAAAGTAGCTTGTGCATTATTTCTTCCACCAAGCCAACAAGCAAATAATCGGTCCCAAATACATTCAATAAAACCACAAAACCGGAACAATGTGCGATAATACACTTTCACGTCGGCCGGTACAATGATGAATAAATCCCCCCCCCCCACAAGAAAACAAAAGAACTAAATCATATATATATATATATATATATATATAAATAATGACTTAATACACAGACTTCTACCGACTGCATCTATAAATTAATTCGCATTAAAGACCCGATTTAATAACAGGCAGAGTTATCCCCCTTGCACTGTCTTTAACACTCGAATTTACTAGAATCATTTAATAATGATATAATCCTATAATAAGTAACATATTACATTAATTCGATAAACTAATTTGACGAAACTCACAATTAATAATACTTTTTGAATATATGATAATCAATAAATTTGCATTGCCCACAGCCTTTTAAAAACATACTGCTACTATTCCCAGCAAACTACCATTCTCTATTAAATAGTTTCATGTTTATTCTAATCACATGTAATTGGTCATCTGATAGTCAAAATAGATAAATGTCAACATTTTATTTTTTAGTAAGGACATAATTTTATTTATTTTCGGTTTAGTGATTTAATTTTAATAATAGTAACTAATTTTTCTACAAAAGAATCCTAACAAAACTTTTCAAACAAATTACTCCAAAAAAGAAAATATTGGTTCAATGTAGCATTGTTAAAAAAAAAACACACAATTTATATGAGATTGATAAACTTTATATTTGAACAAACAGCACTCCAGCCTCACACTATACACAGCACGGTTAATTAGTCATTCCGAGTGGACCCTCCAGTAAGTGGGTGGCATTCTAAACCAAGTCCATTCTTCATCATCATCATCATCAAACGTTTTCTCCTCATCCTGCAGAATATGACATAGCATGCCTTAACTGTCTCCAAGATCTTCTGTCCCTCACTGCATTGTTTAGCTGACTCATTGAGCTGGAAGTCAAGGAACATATGTTATCACGACATCTCAGTGGTTTACCTCTTTTTCTGCACCCTTCCACCATTCCTTCTAGATATACTAGACCAACAATCGATTGATTTATGCTTTAGCATATGTTTTAAGGGGTAATTACAGATCTGAGATTAGAAATCTGGTCACTTAGGCATATTTCGAAATATTTACGTTTTTTTATTTGTTCGATTATAGATCAACCAAACGAGTGCCCGGTCTACGTGACCTCTCATGTGAAGAAAGGCTCAATTCCCTGAAGCTTCCATCGCTGTTGTACAGAAGACTGAGAGGAGATCTCATCGACACGTATAAATATGTCCATGGCCTGTATGACACTACGACATACATATCAGAAATTCAGGGGGATTCTAAAACAAGAGGACATAATCTACGACTGACAAGAAATGCTACTAAGACAAGCAAAAGACTGTTTTCATTCTTTAGTAACAGAGTGATTCCATGGTGGAACAGATTGCCAGAAGAGGTTGTCAAAGCCCCTTCGGTGAACGCTTTTAAAGCCAGGTTTGACCGCATTATAGAAAGCCATCTTGTAAAATACAACTTCAGAGCCCTGGGCCACCCACAAAAACCCACAGTGTTAGTCGGCTAAAGAAGAGGTACAAAGGAGCGGTCTAAACTGAATGTAAAGCATCCGACCTGACTGAAGACTCTACTCTACTCTTAAATGTCCCTTCTTTGGCCAACCCTAACCCTAATTTTAGCTCTCAGCATCCTGTTATCTGAAATGTTACGAGTATTGAGTTGTCTAATAAATGTAATCTCGTTGGGGTTTTACATGTCAAAATAAAATCAATTTGTCTAAAGCTCTGACGAGGCTTGTTGTACCAAGTGAAATTATTAGATAAAGAAAGTCAAGATGAAAAAAAATATATATATATTATTTTGATTTTAATAAAAATATCTGCATCTAACACATGTTTTTTTTTAAGGCATTTTGCCTCTTTCTTTAAGTTTAAAATTTTAAAGATGCTTAAAAAAGTTGAACTTTCCCAAATTTATACCTACCAGCGACCATGCGCGATTTAAGTTCAATTTAAAAGAGACATTTGCACCGTTAAGTCCACACAACATCGGCCGTCACTTCTACAAGACCAGGAAGGATTGTTACGGGAGGAAAAAAAAATAAGGTTAACACCTTTTATTTGTCTAAAGCTTTGACGAGGCTTGTTGTACCAAGCAAAATTATTAGATAAAAAAAGTCAAGACGAAAACAAAAAAATTATTTTGATTTTAATAAAAATATCTGCCTCTAACACATGTTTTTTTTTAAGGCATTTTGCCTCTTTCTTTAAGTTTAAAATTTTAAAGATGCTTAAAAAAAATGAACTTTCCCAAATTTATAAAATCAATTTGATTCTTTGTTGTCATTGTCTGGTGATGTCGATGTGTGTAAACTTATTTTCTAACATTTTGTATTGGTTTATCAAGTTGCGTTCTTGTATCAGAAATGGGAAAGAAGTTCTCTATTGTTTTTGAAGGCATTTTGCCTCTTTCTTTAAATTTAAAATTCTAAAGATGCTTAAAAAAATTGAACTTTCCCAAATTTATACCTACCAGCGACCATGCGCGAAAGAAGTTCAATATTGTTTGAACGACTCGGGCTGGAGGTTCATGTTACAATTGTGCAATTGACCAACGCTGAAATTAAAAATCACTCATTATAAATTATTTCTTATTTTATTTTAGCGATTGATATGAAGAAAATGTGAAGACACTTTGTGAATAACGCAATTGGGTTAATGCTCTTATTTCTTTTCGATTTAATATTGGGAGGCGGCTGCGGTGAAGTGGATAATGACGTGATGATGATGCGCCATGAACATAATGCGATAAAAAAATTTGTGTATAGGTGATAAATATTGTTTCCTTTTGTTGTTTTTTTTGTTAAATATTAGTACGTTTGGAATAATTTCGAGTTAAAATCTAATTAATTTTACGCACAAAAGCTTAAAAATGTGTAAATAATCGCTTCGACGACTCCATTGTTCCCTACAAGCAATTATTTACACATTTCAAGCGTTTTCTTCTTAAGCATACATGCGTAAAACTAATTAGATTTTTACTCGATATACTACTTTTTAGCCCACAATTGTATAGATAGGGTTAGGTTAGAAAATAACTATCCACATTTAGTCTGGTTTCATAGATAAGGGGCATAATTCACTTATAATAGCACGAAGGCTTGTTTTTGGCTAAGATCAAAGTGTAGTATCTGTTCCGATGGATACTGCACCCCATAGACTGGTATTGTCTTGGCCTTCGGGGCTTGATTTACGCTGGTCTATGGGTCTGTCATGTGCAGTTCTAGGAGGTACACCCTCCCAGGCTTCGTAAGTTTATTGCTTACTGCCTGAGGCATCCCTACCGTGGAATGCCGACGCCAGGCAATTTTAAAACCCCACTTTCCCGACCCGACCTTGGGTTACATCTTACTTGTGGGAGTAAGATAAAAACTTGCCTTGTGCTTAACTCCTGGAGAGGAGTAAATCAATACTCTCCCTTTTTTGAACATGTGCACATTCACGCACACACGAAAAAAACTGATTTTAATATATATATATATATATATATATATATATATGGAGTAAGGTACACGATAAGTCATGAAAATGAAATGCTGTGGTAGACAAAATGTGAAAAATAACAAACGGAAAACAGGTTAAAGTGCAGGAGAAAAACAAAAACAAGAGATTTGACCGATTTCGTTCTGTTGGCGAACGTCTTCAGAAAAAGGGAAGATTGGGAAATAATTTTATTTTTGAAATGCCCACTCCTATGTTGTGTTAATCCTAGCTAGTTATTCTGTCTTCTTCCCTCTTATCACCTTTACCCATCTGCCTACCGCCTACCCTATACTAGCTCAGTAGGTGTGAAAGTGAAAAAGAAAAAGAAAATAAATAAAAATATAAAAAGTAGAATAAGAAATAAAGAAGAATGTGTCACCCACTTGTCATATTTCAATGTCACTAAAAGTCTTCTCATATGGTCCAATCGGATCATCTTTTCCCTCTCCCATGTGTGTGCGTTTCAAAAATAAAATTGTTTCCAAATCTTCACTTTTTCTGAAGACGTTCGTGTTAGCGAACGAAACTGGTCAAATCTCTTGTTTTTGTTTTCCTCCTGCACTTTAACCTGTTTTCTGTTTGTCATTTTTCACACACATATATATATATATATATATATATATATATATATATATATATATTTTACAAAATGTCTATGTTATCGATCAACAATTACTATAAACTGAGATCTCATCAGGCAGAGTTAGAATCCGATCTCAACCTCAGATCATATTTGGGGAGAATAAATTTTTATAAACCCGGTTAAAATTCTCTGGATTACCACCTTGTGGATATTTTTTACCTGGATTATTATTATTATTATATATATATATATATATATATATATATATATATATATATATATATATATGAGAAAGGAAGGATGAGAGTAATCTGACGTAATGAAAAAGGAAAAACCAAGAAATATTTTTTATATATTCATCAACGTTTCGTCTTTATTGTAAGACTTCCTCAGGATGATAATTAAAAAAAAAATGTCATGCAAGTACATCGAAATATTAGGGTGAAATGATGGGTTGATAAGGAAAAGTAGTAGCCGTGGCTACTAAGAGCGCTGGACGAGGGTCCAGGCTGCGAGAAGTCAGTAGTGGCAAAGAGTGAAACACTCTCACCCGTCCCCCTTTTTCACTGCTGCCTTAATGGTACCCACTCAAAGTTTTCCATATTCATTTCACTCTTTGCCACTACTGATTTCTAAAACTATATGAAACTAAAAGTATACTTTTAGTATGCGTGTGTGCACACTTTTACTCTCCATTACTTTATATTTTTTTGAATTTGGAATTTTGGCTTTTCCACTGCCAACTTATCCATCTATGTAATTCCTCTGATGATAAGATTTTAATCTTTGAAAAGCCTTGGCTTAAGGAAAGAATAATAAACATGTTTTTGCCGAGTACACTTTGCATTGAACAATCGAAGTTGAAATAGATTTGTCATTCATACATGTTTATCCCTCTTCTTTCATTTATCTTTATATATATATATATATATATATATATATATATATATATTTATTAATATATATTGTTGGTTTTGTCCGAGAAGACCAGTGCATCTTTGCTACGTTTTAGGTTTCTGATGTCTGTTTTAAGAGTCTGTTTTAATGATTTATTATTTAATATTTTTAGTAATATATTATTACATTAACATATTATTTCAATATAATTTTTAACTTAATATAAATTTATTTTTATTTTCAACGTTATCTCCATTTACTTTCGATAACATATATAGCGTCTCTATTAGTTAAATTTGAATCCTTTCCATAATGGGCTACGTAATTCCACGGACGTGACAATTTAAACCTGCTAGTTTCCCATCTGTCCAACTGTTAACGTTATTCCCATTTAATTTCTTGCTTTTTCGATGTACAGCGTCGCTGTTGTTTTGATCTGAAACCTTTCCATAACTGACTACGTATATTCCACGCACGTGACAATTTTAAATCTGAAAGTGTTCCATCTTTCCAACGGATAATATTTTGAAATTCCTGGTGGTTGTTCTCACTCATTAAGCTATACGACTCCGCTGATGAAGGTCCGATTTTCTCGGATCTGAAACCTTGGTCCGGATGTTGTTGTAACACTTTATTTAATATTAATAAGTATCATGCTCTTATTAATTATCTAGTTAATTTTACTTTTGCATTAATAATTGAGCACTCTGCTGGGAAACTCTCCCAATTAAGAAATACGGTATATATATATATATATATTTTTATTTTTAAATACAGATTTTAATCAGACATGGACCAGTGGTTTCTGACAATAAACGGGTTTAATTCCCAATTTTGTCTTCTTCAGCATAGTCTGAAATAGTAAATGGTGGAATTTCTTCAAAAAACACTTTTGAAGAAATTCCACCATTTACTATTTCAGACTATGCTGAAGAAGACGGAATCGGGAATTAAACCCGTTTCTTGTCAGAAACCACTGGTCCATGTCTGATTAAAATCTGTATTTAAAAATAAAAATATTACGCTCTTAATTTAATTTAATTGAGCACTCTACTGGTATTTCCCTTTTATTCTTTTTTGAGTATACCTTTATACTTATATAATACTTATATAATACTTATATATTATACTTATATATATATATATATATATATATATATATATAAAATAAAAATAATGAAAATATTAAATTAAGTGTGGTACTTAATTTCTTTCTATTTACTCCACCCCACTGCACATCAGATGGAATTCTAAATTATCTATGACGCTCACCATATATACGAAACTAGGATTGATCTGTCCTTGACTGGGGAATAGAAAAACAATCTACTGTCATCTGTCTTTTTCGACTGCTCCTCGACTGCCTCTCAGGTGTTACCATGTACTAGCAATTATGACTGAACATATTTCAAGTATTGATAGAAACCACTGCTTTGTTTTATCCTGTCACTTTTTAAAATATACCAAGCACATATTTGGAAACCTTACGGCGGGCACATTCATACATCTTTATTGACAGTATACTTTGTGAATTACATGAAAAATTGAACATTATTTATTTTCAGCGGAAATTTCCCAACTTTCAAAGATTGATGCCCATCCATATATAAACTATATTTGAAAATCTTTGTTCTTTGAACTGTTTTCTTTTAAAAGATGAAGATGAGTTTTATTTGACTTTTACGTTCAAACTTTGTGATTATTACCATGCAATTTTCACATCCTTTTAATTGGGTGTCCGTATATACCTAAAGTTTTAAATCATCATGGCATGGTTTGTTTTAAGAAAATCTTTATAAATTTTTATGACAAATGATACTTCTATATGAAGTAAGTAAAAATGATACTTCTATATGAAGTAAGTAAAAATGATACCTCTATATGAAGTAAGATAAAATTGATACCTCTATATGAAGTAAGTAAAAATGATACTTCTATATGAAGTAAGTAAAAATGATACTTCTATATGAAGTAAGTAAAAATGATACTTCTATATGAAGTAAGTAAAAATGATACCTCTATATGAAGTAAGTAAAATGATACCTCTATATGAAGTAAGTAAAATGATACCTCTATATGAAGTAAGTAAAAATGATACCTCTATATGAAGTAAGTAAAAATGCTACCTCTATATGAAGTAAGTAAAAATGCTACCTCTATATGAAGTAAGTAAAAATGCTACCTCTATATGAAGTAAGTAAAAATGCTACTTCTATATAAAGTAAGTAAAAATGATACTTCTATATGAAGTAAAAATGATACTTCCATACTAAGTAAGTAAAAATGCTACCTCTATACTAAGTAAGTAAAAATGATACTTCTATACGAAGTAAGTAAAAATGATACTTCTATACGAAGTAAGTAAAACTGATACCTCTATATGAAGTAAGTAAAACTGATACCTCTATATGAAGTAAGTAAAACTGATACCTCTATATGAAGTAAGTAAAACTGATACCTCTATATGAAGTAAGTAAAACTGATACCTCTCTATGAAGTAAGTAAAAATGCTACCTCTATGCGAAGTAAAAATGCTACCTCTATACGAAGTAAGTAAAAATGCTACCTCTATACGAAGTAAGTAAAAATGCTACCTCTATACGAAGTAAGTAAAAATGCTACCTCTATACGAAGTAAGTAAAAATGCTACCTCTATACGAAGTAAGTAAAAATGCTACCTCTATACGAAGTAAGTAAAAATGCTACTTCTATATGAAGTAAAAATGATACTTCTATATGAAGTAAGTAAAAATGATACTTCTATATGAAGTAAAAATGATACTTCTATATGAAGTAAGTACAAATGCTACCTCTATATGAAGTAAGTACAAATGCTACCTCTATATGAAGTAAGTAAAAATGATACTTCTATATGAAGTAAGTAAAAATTATACTTCTATATGAAGTAAGTAAAAATGATACTTCTATATAAAGTAAAAATGATACCTCTATATGAAGTAGGTAATTAATTGCTTTCAAATCTGGCAGTATATTATTAGAGTAAACATTGGTATTTTATAGGATATCATGTTTTGTGCGGACAAATTTTATATTATATAAACAAATAATAACTATCTACTTCATGGAACATAGAAAAGTTCATGAGGAGGAAAATGATATTCGGACAGATCCCTTTGTGGAATTTTCCTATGAAAAACATGTGTATCCTTTTAAAAAGTAATGTTTATCTAAAAATATACTTATCGTTAGATAATATACAGATGAAAAATGTGCACAGTATTGATTTACTCCTCTCCAGGAGTTAGGCACAAGGCCAGTTTTTATCTTACTCCCACAAGTAAGATGTGACCCAAGGTCAGGTCGGGAAAGTGGAGTTTAAAAATTGCCTGGGCAACCCCGTCGGCATTCTCCGGTAGGGGCGCCTCAGGCAGTAAGCAATACACTTATTCCTTCCACAAAGAGGGGAGGCGAAGCCTGGGAGGGTGGATCTCCTAGAACTGCACAGGACAGGCCCATAGACCGGCGTAAATCAAGTCCCAAAGGCCAAGACAACACCAGTCTATGGGGTGCAGTATCCATGGGAACAGATGCTACACTTTGATCTTAGCCAAAAGGCCAAGAACAAATGATTCAAAAATGTGCACAGTAACAAGCAAGATAACATCACCAGAGTTTATATAGATTTTCGTCTTATTTTCATCAATTCTGTAAGAAGGTATTTTCAATGTAGATTTTGTATTGATTATTTCATTTTTAATTGAATTTTTCAGGTTAGAATTGTTAATCGGAAGCAGAAATATGATGCAGTACAAAGTCGGATCGGCTCCAAAGATAACATCACACATAAGCCAGGTAAGAGAATACGTCTCGATCAGCTTGAAGGTAGTTTTTTTTTTCTTCTTCGGATATTCTGATATTTTTGGCGGGAAAATGTTACTAGAATTTTATTTGAGTATTAAGAATGATCGATTTTTAGATTTTCAAAACTAAATCTTCCATTCGTTTGATTTTAAAAAATTAACACCTTTTTTCGCTCGTGTATCTATATCTAGGAAATTGTGACAATCTAAATCAAATTTGTATAAGTCGAATTTCAATTACAAAAGACAGGCTCAATATTTAGCATTAAAATGGAGCTTATAGATTTATTATTATAGCTTTTTATAATAACTTATACCAAAAGCAAGACATCGGATTTACTATTGTTTAAAAAAGTTTGTATATTAAACAGAAAATCCATAAAAAACAGATTTTTATTACCCGAATCATGGAAGAGTGCATCACATATTTGAGGACAGATTTATACATAAGAATGATCGATTTTTATATTTTCAAAACTAACATATTTTAGCATTAAAATGGAGCTTATAGATATATTTATTTCAAGATTTATTTATTATTATATTTTTTTTATAATAACTTATACCAAAAGCAAGATATCGGATTTACTATTGTTTAAAAAAGTTTGTATATTAAACAGAAAATCCATAAAAAACAGATTTTTATTATCCGAATCATGGAAGAGTGCATAACATATTTGAGGACAGATTTATACATAAGAATGATCGATTTTTATATTTTCAAAACTAACATATTTTAGCATTAAAATGGAGCTTATAGATATATTTATTTCAAGATTTCTTTATTATTATATTTTTTTTATAATAACTTATACCAAAAGCAAGATATCGGATTTACTATTGTTTAAAAAAGTTTGTATAATAAACAGAAAATCCAAGTAGTTTACCATAAAAATAGATTCTTATTATCCGAATCATGGAAGAATTCATAACATATTTGAGGACAGATTCATACATACACAAATAATGAATCTTATAAACAGATAAAAATGTCCTTTTTACAGAAAAACTTTTTTGAGGATAAGAAGAATAAATATCTTGTTTTCTAATTTTATTCATTAAAGGGTCCTTAAGCTTTCAAAACGGCTTATATTTGAGGAATGAATCGTTGACATGTTAGGACCAGGTGATCCTTCTTCATATTGGACATTAATTTAACTATAGAGACTTTTAGGGTTATGACGGTGCTCATTAACCTTTTTTCTCAACTACGTTCCACACATAGTAGTCCAAAAGAATAAGGGAGGCGGTAGGCGGAGGGGTAAAGGCGATAAGAGGGAAGACGACAGAGGAACTAGCTAGGATAAACACAATATAGGAGTGGGCATTTCAAAAATAAAATTATTTCCAAATCTTCACTTTTTCTGAAGACGTTCGCTAACACGAACGAAACCGGTCAAATCTCTTGTTTTTGTTTTTCTCCTGCACTTTAACCTGTTTTCTGTTTGTCATTTTTCACACATTTGTCTACCACAGCATTTCATTTTCATGACTTATCGTGTACCTTAACCCATATATATATGCTGGGAAGCCATGAAATTAAATACTGTCTTGTTTTTAAATTCCCGAAACAGTTTTTCATGGTAAACAACTGATGATCCCTTAAAATAGTGTTAGAAATAAACTAATATAATAACTGTAAAAAATAAATTTACTTACATGAGTGATTTTCCACTGGAAGACTTGGGACTATAAGTTTTTTTTTGTTTTTTTTTTAATATAGTTTTAATGGTTGAGAAACTTCCGAGACTATATATATATATATATATATATATATATATATAATCATTTTTTTTCGTGTGTGCGTGAATGCGCACATGTTCGAAAAAGGGAGAGTAAAAGAAGCCCTTCGTGCTATTATAAGTGAATTATGTCCCTTATCTATGAAACCAGACTAAATGTGGATAGTTATTTTCTAACCTAACCCTAACCCTATCTATACAATTGTGTCTAAAAAGTAGTATATCGAGTAAAAATCTAATTAGTTTTACGCATGTAAGCTTAAGAAGAAAACGCTTGAAATGTGTAAATAATTGCTTGTAGGGAACAATGGAGTCGTCGAAGAGATCTGGTGTCATGTGGTCATGAAAATTACATCTTTCTCTGTTGGATTTCAAAGTTTGTTTAGGAGTCTATTGTTACGATTTCACTTACTGGTGTGTGTATAAACAATTGTACACCCGTGTCATCATCGAGAACCTAGGTTCTTGTTCAGACGCCGATGTCTAGGTTTACTACATAGAAAGAATAGTTTCAGAAAAAATAAAAGGAATGGATTACTTGCGTGAGAAACAGAAAAACAGACATCCCGCTACACCCGGTTACATTGTGGGAATTGAGGATGGCATTCTGGACACATCTTCCCTCCTTGAAGTATCACCGTCTGTAAGTCACGTGGTTTCATCGA
The DNA here is from genome assembly GCA_963556195.1 of Sepiola atlantica. Lineage (NCBI taxonomy): Eukaryota > Metazoa > Mollusca > Cephalopoda > Sepiida > Sepiolidae > Sepiola > Sepiola atlantica. The sequence goes on along the minus strand of OY744547.1, from coordinate 10,611,454 downwards.
CTTTCGTCTGGGGTCACGTCTGCCCCTAAGGCAGGGGCGGGCAACCTTTTCAGAGTGAGGGCCAGATGAGACTTTTGGAAGAACATCGCGGGCCGGAGTGCAAAACGAAATCTCAGAATTACTATATTTTGTTTACATGAATAAATTTTACAAAAATTGCATTGAACACTCTACAAATCTGATATTTTTTTCTCAAGAGACTTCGGTATGTCATGGTATAAAAGCCGCCGACGAAGAGCCATTTTGGAATCATAAAAAATAATGACGGGAGAAGTAGCAAGTTGATCCAGCATTCGTTTTGACACACCTCACATAGGTTCTCTGTTTCATGTCTGTTCCTAATCTCTCGTTTCCTCTTTGCCTCTCTCTTTCTCTTTTTCTATTTTCATCTCAGGCCAAAGATTTGAAATTAATAGTTAAAGAAAAATGAAATATACATGCATCATCGCTCACTGATATTTATACATTTTTAACCCACTGTAAATCTTAATTGAAACCTACTTTTACGTCTATGTCACAAAATGATATGAGTTTTACTGGGAGGTCCGCAGGCCGGATTGCAATAATAAAGCATAACAGGATGGCGGGCCGGACGCTAAGCCTTCGCGGGCCGGATGTGGCCCGCGGACCTGAGGTTGCCCGCCCCTGCCCGCCCCTGCCCGCCCCTGCCCTAAGGTGTCGCTCAAACTGTTCTATTCAAACAACGGCCCTCTTTATGTAACACTATTACCTCTAAGCAATTTTCTATGTTCTTTATGTAACACTATTACCTCTAAGCAATTTTCTATGTTCTTTATATAACACTATTACCTCTAAGCAATTTTCTATGTTCTTTATGTAACACTATTACCTCTAATCAATTTTCTATGTTCTTTATGTAACACTATTACCTCTAAGCAATTTTCTATGTTCTTTATGTAACACTATTACCTCTAAGCAATTTTCTATGTTCTTTATGTAACACTATTACCTCTAAGCAATTTTCCTTTACGTCTTCTGAAATAAAATAACCTTTAGTAATTACATAAGGCTTGTATCTGATTTCTTTGTGGACAACGTTTCCGATTGTTCTTTCTGACACACTGTTCTTTTGCTATCGACCGCATGGATCTTTTAGGATTACCACCAATGGTGTTCTGTATTTGCCAAATAAATTCAGACGTTCTAATATTATCAGTGTATCTAGAATGTCTCTTACACTTTGATGATGGTGATACCTTTTCATCTTAAACCTTTAACTCTTCGTGAACTTTGTAAAAAACGAAAGGTCAAGTGACGTTTAGAAATGGTCCTATTTCTAAATTGCTGTATGTAGCCTTTATGGTCACGCTTTATTTATGTAATTTTAGGGGCTTCTATTGATAATTCTGAAATCTAGAAAAGATAAAGTCAAATAATATACTGCTATAGTGTGTGTCCTCGAATACTGTACGCACTATGTATATAGGAAAGATGTGCTTGTGTGTGTTCGGGCATCAGTCTTCAATGGAGGGGGATGGCTGGTTGAAGACATTAGTTTCACTGTAAGCGTTCCTTGACTCGTAAGAGGTGGTATTGCTTTCAGCTACTAGTGGAGGGGGACACGTAGAGCCTGTCTTCGTCCCCTCGCATCAGCTTCTGGAAACCGTCCCAGACACTACCTCAAAGCAGATGTGGACCAAGAACCACTGGAGGAAAGATTGGCAGCAGGCTGACCAACACCGACTGCACAGGTTCATCACCGACCCAGACGACATACCAGGGGCTGAGCTGATAAGTTCTCGCGAACCACGTTTTCGCAAACCCCCCTCAAATTCACTATGCCTAACTGAACTTTGAAAACTCTGTTTGTAAATATTCTATGACTGCACCTTTCTCTTTCTTACTAAAATTGCTGTGAAACTACATTCTGGTGTTTTGTGTTCCTTCTCTCAGGCTGTCGTCCTATATGTCTCTTTTGATGATTTATCTGCATATTGTTACCCCATTCTCATGTGCGAGAATTGAACTTTATTTACAGGATTATTTTAATTGCAACAGGATAAGTGGTGACTCATTAGTACATAAAAAAACATATTACTGAGCGATGTTTTAGTATGGTTTTTGAATATATTTTGATGATTTGGGAGGGTCATAAAAAAAAGGATTAAGATTGTTTTCTTAGGGTTAGGGTTAAATACGAAATAAATGTATAGGTTTGATATTGACCAAGAAAGAATATTGAATGATTCAAAGCAAAAAAATATGAATCTATTATTTGATTGTATACAAAATCATTTTTAATCTCTCTAGCATGTTGTCGAAACGTAATGGAAGCCAAATTTTCTGTCAACTAATCTGATTGGTCAAATTACTTTTTTGATAGCCAATAGATGAATAGCTCACACAGCTTGTCTATATGTTTATGATTTATATACATTTTGTGCATGTGTGTGTATTGGTTGAATATTATCAACAAAAAACGAATTAATACAAATCAACTAATGAGTTTCAATTATTGAGTTATTAAAAAACATTTTATCTTTTACAGGTGGAGGAAATATAAAGATTGAAAATAAACGTTTGTCATTTTTAGAAACTGCTAAACCAAAAGTTGGTTCCCTGGACAAAGTTGACCACAGGCCAGGTGGTGGAGATAAAAGAGTGAGTCTCATTAATACACATTTTAAGAACAAACATGAAACTTGACCATTTCTCAATTCCTAGCTTCTGCACAATACATTTTTCAATTACAACAACAACAAGAAAAACAAATTATAGTTTTATAAATTAAAACCAAAATTATCATACTTTAAACTGTCGAATAGAAAGTCATTTAAACTGACTTTAGAAATTCTAGCAGATCCTCATTTAATTAAAAGATTAAAACATTAGGTGCTTGTCCAGTGCAAAGGCCGTACGAAAAAATGGTGCGTATGCTGTTCAGCGGCCGTATTAAAAAAATATTTTTTTATAAAAACAATACTATATACTTATTCAGCATTATATTCTTACTCACTGTACAAAAAAGTAGAAAAAATTATCCACTAGAACTTTAATTACAAGTATTTTTCCATTCTGCGTATCATAACAGCGATTCGTTCACTAAACCTCCATCTTGTTTCTTAAGAAGATTTCAATTATCTGCCCTTGAAATCTTCTTAAGAAAGAAGATGGAGGCTTAGTAAACAAATCGCTGTTATGATACGCAGAATGGAAAAATACTTGTAATTAAAGTTCTAGTGGATAATTTTTTTACATTTTGTACAGTAAGAATATAACGCTGAATAAGTATATAATATTGTTTTTATAAAAAAAATAATTTTTAATACGGCCGCTGAACAGCATAAGCACCGAAAAAATTATTTATTTATGAAAACAATATTATGTACTAACTCAGTGGTATTTTATTGTTCAATGTTGAAAAAAGTAGAAAAAATTATCCACTATAACTTTAATTACAAGTATTTTCCCATTTTTCGTATCATAGCAATCGCTTCGATGAGTATGTCTCCATCTTCTTTCGTTGAACATAATTCAAGGGCAGATAATTTGTAAGGGCAGATAATCATGCAATTTTTAAAAAACAACAAAGCAACCACATAGGTAAAAAAGATAATTTATTCTAATGAGTACCTTTAAAATGAAAGTAAATAAATGTAATAAAATTCTAACTGGGTATCTTTCCGCAATTTCTTGGAAGATCCCGTCTAGTTTATTGTCTTTGAATATTTGACGCCACATAAATTCCGCTAGATATGTATTCACCATTTGCGTGTGGGTCCCACATTCTGACTTTGCATGATTATCTGCCCTTGAATTATGTTCAACGAAAGAAGATGGAGCCATACTCATCGAAGCGATTGCTATAATACGTAAAATGGGAAAATACTTGTAATTAAAGTTATAGTGGATAATTTTTTCTACTTTTTTCAACATTGAACAATAAAATACCACTGAGTTAGTACATAATATTGTTTTCATAAATAAATAATTTTTTCGTACGGCCTTTGCACTGAACAAGCACCAAACATTACCGTAACAACAATTAGTTATAGTGTTAAAACAATTTGGTTCAATAATTTAATGATTAAACGATAGCATAATTAAATTTAATTTTCGAAATTCTATTTTTTAAAGAAAAAAAATAATTTGGTTAAAAAGAATTATTATTATTTATTTATTTTTAAATAGGATTTTCGAAAGTTAAATTTAATTATCATGCCATCGTTTGGTCATTAACTTATTAATTGGACCAAATTGTTATAAAATTATAATTAATTTTGTTTGTGTGATTTTGTTTTAATATCTATTTATAAAACGGTTGGATGTAAATCGCTTTCAAAACTTTCGATCTTTGAATTCAATGAGGATTTGTGAAGAATTTTAAAGCCAGTTGAAATGACTTTCTATTTGAAAGTCGAAAAGCCTCCAAATTTCAAAGGGTCACAAAGTAATTCAACATTATCTTAACAATAACTAGTTATAATTTTAAAACAATTTGGTTCAATTGTTAATGTAATGACCAAACGATACCATAATAATTAAATTTAACATTCAAAATCCTATTTTAAAAAAATAATAATTTGGTTAAAAAAAAAAGAAAAAAGAAAAAACAACAAATTAAAGTAAAAATTACTCCCTGAAAACGCCGGAAAGATACAACTTATAACCTATAACAACTTATAACCTATAATCTTGTCATTTTCTCTAGCTCCCATGAATACTAGCCCAGTCTAATAACTAGCAGCATTTCACAATCTTTAAATTCAATGAGGATTTGTTAAGAATTTTAAAGCCAGTTGAAATGACTTTCTATTTGAAAGTCGAAAGGCTTCCAAATTTCAAAGGGTCACAAAGTAATTCTATTTTCGGTTTCAACTATTAACAAAATATTAAAATGGCGAATTTCTTTACAAATTAACTGGAATGCATTCTGGTAAATTTAAGTTAAATAATTAAATTATATATTTTTAATAGAATTTTTTAATTTTCGTTTATTTTATGCTAATGTAATTTTTATTTTAATGAATATTTAATAAATAACAAATAAAAAAAATTAAATGTGTAATTATTCAATTAATAGCAAATAAAAAAATTCAACGCGCAATTATCAAAGTTATATTGAGGTGATAAATACAAACACACACACATGAAGTTGTCTCATAATTTTATTAATATAAAGAAGTGGGATTTTTGTAGACAGACGTAAACTCATTTAGTTACATGTCTCAATATTTATTTATGTGTAATTTTTTATTATTAATTTTAAAAAATAAATAAATTTGGTAAAATTAGTTTTCATGAAACGTTGATGTCTGTAGGTAATAATAATTAATATTTATCTAAAAAAAAAAAAAATATATATATATATTATATATATATATATATATATATATATATATATATATAATAGAGGATGGTAGTTTGCTTGAAGCATTGCTGGGTATAGTAGTAGTATGTTTTTAAAAGGCTGTGGGCAATGCAAATTCCGGGTAAGATATAAGTTGGAAGGAACAAAAACATAATCGAATACGAAATATGACTTACTATTTATTTTTTCTTAAAATCTTACATAACAGCAAGAGTGTTATTAGCTGTTTGTGTGATGTTCGGATGATTATAAAATCATTTATTTAATATTTTGGGAAAAGAAACTTCCCTTTGTCAAAAATAATTAATACCAGAGGAAATCTCCGATTGTGCAGAGAATCTGACAAAACAAAATGGCTGCCAAAAGACAGAACAGCAGCGAAATCAAGTCCTGCAGTGAATGGAAATTAACAATTTTTAGGGTTATGTTATGTATATAATTTGGTGTTCAAAAATATGTGTGTAATATTGGATAAGTGTATGGTGATCGATAAACTGTTAGTTTTAATAATATATATATATATATATAGTAGGTTGTTGTCCGAGTAGAAAGCATTGTTTATATGGAAATATTAGTTATTAAAAATAACAAGCAATTTGAACGCTATACAATGCATTTAAGTTTTATTAACTTTTTTTTTTTTCAATTGAATTTTCGAAGATATACTTCCTCATCAGAATTACATCTGATGAGGAAGTATATCTTCGAAAATTCAATTGAAAAAAAAAAAAGTTAATAAAACTTAAATGCATTGTATAGCGTTCAAATTGCTTGTTATTTTTAATAACTAATATTATATATATATATATATTTTTTTAATTAATTTTATATTTTGATTATTTACTTTTTATTTTCAGTGTGTTTTATCTTCGTATTTTTTTTTTTCGTATATTAAGAATTTTAATATAAAGTAAAGTAATTAATTTCTCATTTTAAATATTCTAGATTTTTTTTTATTAAATTTATTGATTATCATATATTCAAAAAGTGATATTAATTGTGAGTTTTGTCAAATTAGTTTATCGATGTATGTAAGAAGAAATAAATAATAAATCATATTTCGTATTCGATTTATTATTTTTGTTCCTTTCAACTTACATCTTACCCGGAATTTGCATTGCCCACATCCTTTTAAAAACATACTACTAATATATATATATATATATATATGTTTCTTAAATGAATATTTAAATTTACTTTTATGTTCTCCGTTTTATGCTTCAGTTGCTTGCACATGTCTCAACGCAATCACTGCAATTGTAGACTGCACTTGCACAATCACAGCCGACTATCTTGCCAAAAAAAATAAATAAATAATTCTAAAAAATAAATCAAGATTTTAAGACGCTGCATAAAGGGCTGGACAATTAACAAGAATTATACTTTCTTGGAGTTCAGCGGAAAAACAAGCAGTCATTTGTGGTGTAAAAACTTCTTCAATAATGATGATAGTAATAATATTAGTACTATTTAAGGTTAGCAGCGACAGATGTGTGTGATAACACATCCGGCACTGCTGGTTTAAAATCTCTGAAAATGGTAACAGAGATTGTAAAAATACAGAGTGAACCAAATTAAGTGCCAACCAGACATGGAATCGTTTAAAAAAAAATTCACAATCCTTTCTGCAATCCAACCATATTTGGTATAAATAAACTTTACTCTATGCTTGACTTGTCCACCAAGTTTCAATCATGAATGTCCAACAGTCTTCGTTCTATTGCCGTTCAATGGTATGCTCAAAATGTACACCTCTGCATTGCAAGCTAACCTGGATACAATGGGCAACATTGTCAACAACTCCGGCCCACTTCGTCTCTTGCCACTGATTTTGACTGTGATAGCCCTCTTCAGTTCAGAAATATTCTGGGGATTGTTGAGATAACCTCACACATAAAAATCTAGGGGTTATGGTTTGGTGAGTGTGAAGCTCATTCAGAATCACACGTCCTATTGATGAGATAATCACCAAAGTGTCCCTACATATTATTGAATGTCAATAAAACAGGCTGTTGGACATCCATGACTAAAACTTGGTGAACAAGTCAGGCATAGACTAATTTTTTTTTTTTTTTTACAAAATATGATTGGCTTACAGAAAAGATGTGAATTTTAGTAATGCTTCCATGGGTTGCATTTTTTTGCGTCACCCTATAATTATAATTTAAAATAATAATTATAACTTTTAAAGAACAATTATAATTTTAAAAAAATAATTATAATTAAAACAAAATGACTATAAATGATGAAAGTACTAGGACTTTATTAAATAAATGCTAGCTGCAATTTGATTGAATTATTGAGTAAGCATCTTTATTTATTTACAAAATAGTATTACATATTTTTACAAAATAGTATTACATATATTATTACAAAATAGTATTACATATATTATTACAAAATAGTATTACATATATTATTACAAAATAGTATTACATATATTATTACAAAATAGTATTACATATATTATTACAAAATAGTATTACATATATTATTACAAAATAGTATTACATATATTATTACAAAATAGTATTACATATATTATTACAAAATAGTATTACATATATTATTACAAAATAGTATTACATATATTATTACAAAATAGTATTACATATATTATTACAAAATAGTATTACATATATTATTACAAAATAGCATTACATATATTATTACAAAATAGTATTACATATATTATTACAAAATAGTATTACATATATTATTACAAAATAGTATTACATATATTATTACAAAATAGTATTACATATATTATTACAAAATAGTATCACATATATTATTACAAAATAGTATTACATATATTATTACAAAATAGTATTACATATATTATTACAAAATAGTATTACATATATTATTACAAAATAGTATTACATATATTATTACAAAATAGTATTACATATATTATTACAATAGTATTACATATATTATTACAAAATAGTATCACATATTTTTACAAAATAGTATTACATATATTATTACAAAATAGTATCACATATTTTTACAAAATAGTATTACATATATTATTACAAAATAGTATTACATATATTATTACAAAATAGTATTACATATATTATTACAAAATAGTATCACATATATTATTACAAAATAGTATTACATATATTATTACAAAATAGTATTACATATATTATTACAAAATAGTATTACATATATTATTACAAAATAGTATTACATATATTATTACAAAATAGTATTACATATATTATTACAATAGTATTACATATATTATTACAAAATAGTATCACATATTTTTACAAAATAGTATTACATATATTATTACAAAATAGTATTACATATATTATTACAAAATAGTATTACATATATTATTACAAAATAGTATCACATATATTATTACAAAATAGTATTACATATATTATTACAAAATAGTATTACATATATTATTACAAAATAGTATTACATATATTATTACAAAATAGTATTACATATATTATTACAAAATAGCATTACATATATTATTACAAAATAGTATTACATATATTATTACAAAATAGTATTACATATATTATTACAAAATAGTATTACATATATTATTACAAAATAGTATTACATATATTATTACAAAATAGTATTACATATATTATTACAAAATAGTATTACATATATTATTACAAAATAGCATTACATATATTATTACAAAATAGTATTACATATATTATTACAAAATAGTATTACATATATTATTACAAAATAGTATTACATATATTATTACAAAATAGTATTACATATATTATTACAAAATAGTATTACATATATTATTACAAAATAGTATTACATATATTATTACAAAATAGTATTACATATATTATTACAAAATAGTATCACATATATTATTACAAAATAGTATTACATATATTATTACAAAATAGTATTACATATATTATTACAAAATAGTATTACATATATTATTACAAAATAGTATTACATATATTATTACAAAATAGTATTACATATATTATTACAAAATAGTATTACATATATTATTACAAAATAGTATTACATATATTTTTACAAAATAGTATTACATATATTATTACAAAATAGTATTACATATATTATTACAAAATAGTATTACATATATTATTACAAAATAGTATTACATATATTATTACAAAATAGTATTACATATATTATTACAAAATAGTATTACATATATTATTACAAAATAGTATTACATATATTATTACAAAATAGTATTACATATATTATTACAAAATAGTATTACATATATTATTACAAAATAGTATTACATATATTATTACATATATTATTGCAAAATAGTATTGCATATAGTAATACAAAATAGTATTACATATATTATCACATATATTTTTACAAAATAGTATCACATATATTTTTACAAAATAGTATTACATATATTATCACATGTATTTTTACAAAATAGTATTACATATATTATTATATATATTATTGCAAAATAGTATTACATATATTATTACATATATTATTAAAAAATAATATTACATATATTATTATATATATTATTACAAAATAGTATTGCATATAGTATTACAAAATAGTATTACATATATTATTACAAAATTATATTACAAAATATTATTACAAAATATTATTACATATATTATTACATATATTATTACAAAATAGTATTACATATATTTTTACAAAATAGTATTACATATATTATAACATATATTATTAAAAAATAGTATTACATATATTATTATATATATTATTACAAAATAGTATTGCATATATTATTACAAAATAGTATTACATATATTATTACAAAATAGTATTACATATATTATTACAAAATAGTATTGCATATAGTATTAAAAAATAGTATTACAAAATATTATTACAAAATATTATTACATATATTATTACATATATTATTACATATATTATTACATATATTATTACAAAATATTATTACATATATTATTACATATATTATTACAAAATATTATTACATATATTATTACATATATTATTACAAAATAGTATTACATATATTATTACAAAATATTATTACATATATTATTACATATATTATTACAAAATATTATTACATATATTATTACATATATTATTACAAAATAGTATTGCATATAGTATTAAAAAATAGTATTACAAAATATTATTACAAAATATTATTACATATATTATTACAAAATATTATTACATATATTATTACATATATTATTACAAAATATTATTACATATATTATTACATATATTATTACAAAATATTATTACATATATTATTACAAAATATTATTACATATATTATTACATATATTATTACATATATTATTACATATATTATTACAAAATATTATTACATATATTATTACATATATTATTACAAAATATTATTACATATATTATTACATATATTATTACAAAATATTATTACATATATTATTACAAAATATTATTACATATATTATTACATATATTATTACAAAATAGTATTACATATATTATTACAAAATAGTATTGCATATAGTATTAAAAAATAGTATTACAAATATTATTACAAAATATTATTACATATATTATTGCATATATTATTACAAAATAGTATTACATATATTATTACAAAATAGTATTACATATATTACATATATTATTTCATATATTATTACATATATTATTACATATACTATTACAAAATATTATTACATATCTGTTTGCATTAAAAAGTTTATTTTAATTTTTGTGATGGAAAAAAAATCATGTTACTGCTATTTTTTTCTTTTATTGAGAAAAAAAATAATGAAAAAGAAATAGAATCAGCCCAGCGAAAAGTTGTGATGTTGGATTGATCTATATTGTAATTACGCCTTCACTCGCCTTCTCCTTTCCTATCAGATTACTGATGAAAAAATTGAGTGGGAATGCAGGGCTAAAATTGGCTCCAAAGACAACCTTACTCATAAACCTGGCGGAGGTGACAAGAAGGTAATATGCCAGTTACATTTTTCTTTCAAAACAAAATCTTGACTGGCTTTGTTTGTTGCGCTTTATAACATTTTAAAATATCAAAAGTCATTTGTTGTAAACACTTATCAGTTTAGCTCGTCTAAATAAAATAATTAAATTGTAAGATGATTTATAATTTTAATTTATAATCTTTTCATTTTTTTTTTTTTTTGTTTCAAATAATGCCGATATTTTATTTCTTATTTTTTTTGGCTTTATCTTTCCACTTTGTTGCTTTCATTGTTTTTTGTTATTTTGATCTTGGTATCAAAGTCACTTGCAGACCTGCCGACTTTTACACTTTTGCCACGTAGCTCACAAATTTTTTGCTTCAATTTCCAGATCTCACGATTCAGTGTCCACTTCATATCTATTTAAAAAAAAAAAAAAAATTTGAAAATCACACACGTTTTTTATGGTTGTTTTCCATCTTAGTATTATTTCAACATTTCTCAGTACCTTGTGTAACAATTTCAAAATTTCTCAGTACCTTGTGTAACAATTTCAGAATTTCTCAGTACCTTGTTTAACAATTTCAAAATTTCTCAGTACTTGTTTAACAATTTCAAAATTTCTCAGTACCTTGTTTAACAATTTCAACATTTCTCAGTACCTTGTGTAACAATTTCAAAATTTCTCAGTACCTTGTTTAACAATTTCAAAATTTCTCAGTACCTTGTGTAACAATTTCAACATTTCTCAGTACCTTGTGTAACAATTTCAGAATTTCTCAGTACCTTGTTTAACAATTTCAACATTTCTCAGTACCTTGTGTAACAATTTCAAAATTTCTCAATACCTTGTTTAACAATTTCAACATTTCTCAGTACCTTGTGTAACAATTTCAAAATTTCTCAGTACCTTGTGTAACAATTTCAAAATTTCTCAGTACCTTGTTTAACAATTTCAAAATTTCTCAATACCTTGTTTAACAATTTCAAAATTTCTCAGTACCTTGTGTAACAATTTCAAAATTTCTCAGTACCTTGTTTAACAATTTCAACATTTCTCAGTACCTTGTGTAACAATTTCAAAATTTCTCAGTACCTTGTTTAACAATTTCAACATTTCTCAGTACCTTGTGTAACAATTTCAAAATTTCTCAGTACCTTGTGTAACAATTTCAACATTTCTCAGTACCTTGTTAAACAATTTCAAAATTTCTCAGTACCTTGTTTAACAATTTCAAAAATTCTCAGTACCTTGTGTAACAATTTCAAAATTTCTTAGTACCTTGTGTAACAATTTCAAAATTTCTCAGTACCTTGTTAAACAATTTCAAAATTTCTCAGTACCTTGTGTAACAATTTCAAAATTTCTCAGTACCTTGTGTAACAATTTCAGAATTTCTCAGTACCTTGTGTAACAATTTCAGAATTTCTCAGTACCTTGTGTAACAATTTCAAAATTTCTCAGTACCTTGTGTAACAATTTCAACATTTCTCAGTACCTTGTGTAACAATTTCAGAATTTCTCAGTACCTTGTGTAACAATTTCAGAATTTCTCAGTACCTTGTGTAACAATTTCAGAATTTCTCAGTACCTTGTGTAACAATTTCAAAATTTCTCAGTACCTTGTGTAACAATTTCAACATTTCTCAGTACCTTGTTTAACAATTTCAAAATTTCTCAGTACCTTGTGTAACAATTTCAGAATTTCTCAGTACCTTGTGTAACAATTTCAAAATTTCTCAGTACCTTGTGTAACAATTTCAAAATTTCTCAGTACCTTGTGTAACAATTTCAAAATTTCTCAGTACCTTGTGTAACAATTTCAAAATTTCTCAGTACCTTGTTTAACAATTTCAGAATTTCTCAGTACCTTGTGTAACAATTTCAAAATTTCTCAGTACCTTGTGTAACAATTTCAAAATTTCTCAGTACCTTGTTTAACAATTTCAACATTTCTCAGTACCTTGTGTAACAATTTCAAAATTTCTCAGTACCTTGTGTAACAATTTCAACATTTCTCAGTACCTTGTTAAACAATTTCAAAATTTCTCAGTACCTTGTTTAACAATTTCAAAAATTCTCAGTACCTTGTGTAACAATTTCAAAATTTCTTAGTACCTTGTGTAACAATTTCAAAATTTCTCAGTACCTTGTTAAACAATTTCAAAATTTCTCAGTACCTTGTGTAACAATTTCAAAATTTCTCAGTACCTTGTGTAACAATTTCAAAATTTCTCAGTACCTTGTTAAACAATTTCAAAATTTCTCAGTACCTTGTTAAACAATTTCAAAATTTCTCAGTACCTTGTTTAACAATTTCAAAATTTCTCAGTACCTTGTGTAACAATTTCAACATTTCTCAGTACCTTGTTTAACAATTTCAGAATTTCTCAGTACTTTGTGTAACAATTTCAAAATTTCTCAGTACCTTGTGTAACAATTTCAAAATTTCTCAGTACCTTGTGTAACAATTTCAAAATTTCTTAGTACCTTGTTTAACAATTTCAGAAGTGATGAGAAAAACTAATGATACTTAGAGGAGGAAATTTAACCGACAGTTATGGAAGAAGGGGTAGATATTGAGTTACTGTTATTGAACAAATATGAGAGATGCACCCAAAGCTGAAGAAATTTTTTTTCAATAAAATATAGAACAGGGTCAATTGTCAATAATCTTAGATGGCACTCTGATATATATATATATATATATATATATATATATATATAATCAGAGGGCCGGCTAAGATCATTGTCTAGAAATGGGAAGTGAATTAACATCTAACGCTGTGGCTATCCAGCAAGCAGTCGAGAGAGAACTCAATAGGTGTGTAACAGTTATGCATTACGCAGAATGACGGATTGTTGTCAAATTAACTTAAAATGGTCAATCTTGCAAGAGCTTTGAATAATTATTTATAAATAAAAATTATTTTCAAAATAAACCCACACTACACATATATATATATATATATATATACACACACACACATATATATGTATATGTGTGTGTATATATATATATATATATATATATATATATAATGTGTGTGTGTGTGTATATTTGTGTATGTGATATATATATATATATATATATATATATATAAAGAGGTGTACTAAAAGCGAACTTTTAGGAAAGGTAAAACCCTATTGTGAAGAGTATCCAGGATAGAGCAGGTAGAAATGAAGGAGAATGGAAAGGAATTAGAGAAAGCAAAAGCCAAATCAAAATTCAATTCAAAAGTTCAAAGCAAGGTATATTCCGCAAAAAGGCAATTTATTCAAGTCGAAGAGTCCAGCGGAGAGAATAAGATGTAGATAGGTAGGACGTTAGAGGCACGAGAAGTAATGAGAGAGGCTTCAAAGTTAATTTTCGCCGTACCTGAAGTTGTGGCTTCTTGGAATTTAACTTTGAAGCCTCTCTCATTACTTCTCGTGCCTCTAACGACCTACCTATCTACATCTTATTCTCTCCGCTGGACTCTTCGACACCGGACTTTTTGGCAATCGGACATTTGCTTGCACCCTGGCACAGTTTTGCCCTACGTTTCTTTCCCTACAACTTTTATTTTATTTCATTTTTTAAAATTTTAAATCTTGGTCATTGCCAACTTATCTATCCCAGCGACTTCCTCTGATGATAAGATTTTGATCTTTGAAAAGCCTGGCTTAAGGAAAATTTAACTCGAATAAATTGCCTTTTTGCGGAATATACCTTGCTTTGAACTTTTGAATTGAATTTTGATTTGGCTTTTGCTTTCTCTAATTCCTTTCCATTCTCCTTCATTTATATATATATATATATATATATATATATATATATATATATATATATATAGTAAGCTATGAAAATATATTTATGGCAATTAAGCTACACAGAGGCTTCTGCGTTTCATCCCCGGGGGGAATCTTCAGGCTAACATGCATCTTAGCCTGAAGATTCCTCCCGGGGATGAAACGCGGGAGCCTCTGTGTAGCTTAATTGCCATAAATATATTTTCAAAGCTTACTACCTAGCTCTACTTATGTATCGAGCACTGTTATATCTCCTTATAAAATTTTATGTGGATACATGAAATACTAATATCTATATATATATATATATATATATATATATATATATATGCTAATGTGTGTGTGTGTGTTTGTATATTTATGTGTATGTGTTATATCTATATGTTAATGTGTGTGTAGGAAATAACAAAAACAAGTCAATTACAGATCGCTTTAACTCATCATTTTGTTTATTAAATTCCTGCGATTTGATTGGACTTTTATTTTAGAAGTATGGTATACATATATTGTTAAATATATAGTTTATTTCTTTTTTCTTTTCTCATTGCGGGATTGGAAATTTTCGGCAACTCCTGTCGCCTTTTTCAATCAGATATTAAATTCTGAAAATCAATAGGGAAATTCTGTTATTTTAAAAACATGTGCAAAAAGTATGTTGCATTTGTTTAAAAATCGGTTCCAAACATTTTTTTGTTTGTTGTTTTTTCTATATAAAATTTTTAAAATGCCCCCCCCCCCCCAAAAAAAAATTATATAAAAAAGCGTTAAAAGAAGCTCAAATAAAAAAAAAACATAGAAAAACTTTATTTTTCAACAGTTGTTTCGCTTTGTTTTTTTTACAGAAAAAAAAAATTATTTATTTAGTGACAGTAATTTCGCTATGTTTTGTTCCTTATTTTTTTTCTGGGGGGAGGGGGGTGTTTTTCTTGCAATCTATCTTCTTAAATAAAACTGACAAAAAATACGATGCAGCAACATTCGGCTCGTCATCTCTCGGGTGTTTACGTAGCATGCCCAAATGCTGCGGACACAAAGTTCCCGGAAATTGGGTCAGGATCAATAGCAGTACCAATATAATACTAAGACGTTCAGTAATACTTGGTGGAGTATTCGCCTTAGACGGGCATCTGGCTTCCACCAAAGGAGGAAGTTTCTAGGGAATATCAAATCCATATGCGGTCCCCCTACCGCATGTATATCCTGGTCAGGGGAGATGATACACAGCACCAAGTATGGCCAAATGGTCCCCCATCCGGTACTAACCCGACCCAACATTGCTTAACTGTGGTGATCTAACAAGAACCGGTGTGTGTCACCGTGTATATCTTGAATATATATCTTCTTCTTCTTTTTCTTTTGCGTTAATCCCGAGCTACGGCGGGGTCCGCAATGATGAACTTTTGTCTCCACTTGGCACGATTACAGGTTTGGTCTGGGTGAAGGCCAGTTTTACAGAGATCTTTAATCAAGGCGTCTGGCCATCTCATCATCGGCCTACCCCTCGGTCGTTTTCCGACGACTTCTAGTGCAAAGGCGAGTTTCACGATGGTGTTGTTGTTGACCCTCAGTACATGTCCAAACCATCTGAGCCGCCATTCCTTCATCTTGCCCTAAATCGTGATGGTGTTGTTGTTGGCCCTCGGCACATGTCCAAACCATCTGAGCTGCCATTCATACATCTTGCCCTAAATCGCGATGGTGTTGTTGGCCCTCGGCACATGTCCAAACCATCTGAGCTGCCATTCATACATCTTGCCCTAAATCGCGATGGTGTTGTTGGCCCTCGGCACATGTCCAAACCATCTGAGCCGCCATTCCTTCATCTTGCCCTAAATCGCGATGGTGTTGTTGTTGGCCCTCGGCACATGTCCAAACCATCTGAGCCGCCATTCCTTCATCTTGCCCTAAATCGCGATGGTATTGTTGTTGACCCTCAGCACATGTCCAAACCATCTGAGCCGTCATTCATACATCTTGCCCTAAATCGCGATGGTGTTGTTGGCCCTCGGCACAGGTCTAAACAATCTGAGCCACCATTCCTTCATCTTGCCCTAAATCGGTGCAATGCCGTAGCGCTTTCAGATATCCTTGTTGTAGACGTGGTCAAGCAGTGTAATTCTGGACATCCAGCAGAATATTTTGCTTTTTTCCATAACGGTGAATCTTCGCTCCATCTTCCTCATTGTCGGTAAGCACTCAGAACTGCGTAAAGCAACGGATCTCACAGCAATTCGGTAGATCTTCGACTTTAGCCGGTCACTGATCTTGCGGTCACAGAGGACACTGTGATAGTGATGCTTCACTTCAGCCACGTCGAATATATATATTTAGAACAAACTTGCTTTTGCTCTTCTTCTTCTTCTTTTCTTCTTCTTTTCTTCTTCTTTTCTTCTTCTTCTTTTCTTCTTCTTCTTTTTTCTTCTTCTTTTTTCTTCTTCTTTTCTTCTTCTTCTTTTCTTCTTCTTCTTCTTCTTCTTTTTTCTTCTTTTCTTCTTCTTTTCTTCTTCTTTTCTTCTTTTTTCTTCTTTTTTCTTCTTCTTCTTTTCTTCTTCTTCTTTTTTCTTCTTCTTCTTTTCTTCTTCTTTTCTTCTTCTTCTTCTTCTTTTTCTCTTCTTCTTCTTCTTCTTTTCTTCTTCTTCTTCTTTTCTTCTTCTTCTTTTCTTCTTCTTCTACTTTTCTTCTTCTTCTTCTACTTTTCTTCTTCTTCTTCTTCTTCTTCTTCTTCTTTTCTTCTTTTTCTTCTTTTCTTCTTCTTTTCTTTTCTTCTTTTTTCTTCTTCTTCTTTTTTCTTCTTCTCTTCTTCTTCTTCTTCTTCTTCTTCATGCTGTTTTGGTATTTAGGGTCCTGCGAGTGTTCCAGATTCTGTGGTGGGTAACACCAGCCAACATTTCACATTTGCTCTCCATACACTCCGGTCCAAGAGATTGCATGCAGTTATGTTGCTTCTTATGTACCCGAACGACGTCTAAGCACCCTAAATCCCAAAACTGGATGAAGAAGTAGAAGTATATTGAAGAACAAAAACAATGAGTTCAGTTGTGGATTAGAGTACGAAACGGCTTGTTTCATTTAATCCTGTTAAGACTCAGCTCATATCTTTCAATCGTAGGCGTGCCCCTTTTCTTCCTGAGATTCTCATGGATGGCTCTGCTCTTGAGGAGAAATCAACTCTGAAACTTCTTGGTCTTTCTCTCTCATCAAATCTTTTTTAGAGTTCATACATTTGCTCTTTCTTCTTCCTGTAAAGTCGGTTCTCGTTAACGCTCCAAACACTTTCTCACATCTGAGGCTATTCTCGATCTCTACAAATCTACAATCAGACCATGTAAAGAGTACTGTTTTCATATTTGGGCTGATGAATCTCTGTCCCATTTGAGGGTTCTTGATAAGGGGCAGAAACGTATCTGTAATTTGATTGGCTCCACCCTTTCTTCTTGTCTGCACCCTCTCTCTCACAGACGTGATGTTGCTAGTCTCAGTCTTTTCTATAAATACTATTATGGCATGTGTTCTTCAGAATTGTGTGATCTATTCCCTGCTTCTTTTGTTCCAGCTCGTTGGTCTAGTGGTCTCCATCAATTCGCTGTTTTGATACCTCATTGTAATACAGCTTCCTATTCCAGTAGCTTCTTTCCAAGAACTGCAGGCTTGTGGAATTTCCTGCTGACTGTTTTCCTCCTACCTATAGCCTTGGTCTTTTCAATACTAAGACCAATAGACATCTCCTGTCTTTGCGATAATCATCTTTTGTTCTTATAGCTCCTTACATCAAGTGGCTTCATGCCTTATTTGGAGCGATTTCCATAAAAAAAAAATGCAGGCATATATCAGATATAAGCGGGATTGAAAGCGAGATAGCACAAATGTAAAAGTGAAATTAATTTTTCTGTTTGTTTTCTTTTTTGTTATTATTTATTTATTTTTATTTTTCTAATTACAAATCTTACTTGCCTTCAGTGTCACTTGATGGTGGGGTCCGTATAACATAATATTACGAAAAAAAAAAATCCTTTCTTCAAATGACGCGGAATGCTAAACTCTGTTCTGAATTAGCTCTGTAATAAATATGGTACTGTCTAAGTACTATTTAGTTTAACATTGATAAACTTTTGTTGTTTTATTTGCTTTTAGTATCATTACTATTATTTTCTTTTTATTATTTTTTAATTTATTTTATGGCTATTTTGTAGTTTCTTGCTTCCATCAATGAACTAAGTTTAATTTAGACGGTTTTAAGCCGATATAAATGATTGCACACTAAAAATAATTAAATTTTTTAAAAGTTGTTTTTTTTTTTATTAGAATTATTTGATGGTTTTCAGTAATTAAGTCAAAAATTCCATTTTTTTAAAATTTAATTTAATTAAATTTAATTCAATTTAATTAAATTTTCATTTAAAAAATTTATTCCAGAAAATTTTAATAGATCTTAATTATAAATTTTTCCCTGAAAAAGATTTTATGTGACTTTTTGCGTTAATTGTGACCGCTTGCTACAGGAGAGGCAGTCTATTAATATCGGTCTATGGCTACAAATTCAGAATAGGGGCATGGGAGCAAGAAACTACAAAATTACCTATTTTATTTTTTGTTTGTTTGTTTGTTTATATATATATATATATATATAGTGTGTAGATTTCAATTTTGTGTAGAGAATCTGAATAACAGAGCTCAATGTAATTTAAACAGAGCAAAACAGAATTATAAAAAGAAAAACTATACACACATTAAGGTTGTACACATAATAACTTATTTCGACCCCTTTAATTAGGTCTCCTCAGATGTATAGACAACCACGTCAAAAAAACCCCGGTTTGAAAAATAAATAAATAATAACAAAAAAGAAAACAAACAGAAAAATTAATTTCACTTTTACATTTGTGCTATCTCGCTTTCAATCCCGCTTATATCTGATATATGCCTGCATTTTTTTTTTTTATGGAAATCGCTCCAAATAAGGCATGAAGCCACTTGATGTAAGGAGCTATAAGAACAAAAGATGATTTTTTTTTGACGTGGTTGTCTATACATCTGAGGAGACCTAATTAAAGGGGTCGAAATAAGTTATTATGTGTACAACCTTAATGTGTGTATAGTTTTTCTTTTTATAATTCTATATATATATATATATATATATATATTTATATATTTATTTTAAATTAATTGAATTCAGTGTGCGGACCTATTTATTTATATATTTTTTAAACGTTATGTAAGGGCCCCTTACTAAGGGGGATAACTTCGTTTAGATCAGATGCGAGTCACCTCTTATTCCCAGGGCTGACGTTAAATATCTTTATTTCCCTCCCCATGTCAGATCGTAGATGAGAAAGTGGAATGGTCTGTTCAATCAAAAGTCGGGTCCAAGGCCAATCTTATACACAAGCCCGGTGGTGGAAATAAAAAGGTGAGAGCCATGTTTGGTCATTCTATTATCAATATTCCTTTTTGATTATAGCGTCTTCCATTCAAATGCTCCTTTTTTAACTGCATCTTTTGTACGAAAAGAAAACAATGGTCAATGCCGGTGTTAACTGTTCGAACATCACAGAGGATATATTGAATTTAAATATCGAAGTCATTTTTAAATAATTATATTCCTGCTTATCATTATGTTTGAAATATCAAATAATAATGTTTCTATAACAGTTTGAATTAATGAAGTATTTCATAAAAATTATTCTTTATTGAATGATAATGAATATTTTGTTATCGACCATTTTCATGATTGCTTAATATCAATGGCGACTGATAACGGTTTTTACGAGTATCGGTTTCAGACTTCGCTTGTCCTATAATTACTTATGGTGTTTGAAAATATCATTCCTATTGAGAGATTATTTTCAATTTGAATTCCCAAATAAGATTTTGGATGCGAAATTGGAGTGGACTGCTCGGTCTAAAGTTGGCTCGACGGATAATATGACTCACAAACCCGGTGGTGGGGATAGAAAGGTGAGTAGGGTTCGATCCTACTTATTTTATTTTCATTTCTTTGTTTCAATATTGAAGAATGGTTCTTTTTTATTTTCTCTCTTTCGATGTACGATTCCTTAAATTAGAAATTATTGTATTTAAATTGTTTACATCATTTTGCATGATATTTTAAAGCGAACGTTTTGATGCCGCCCGCAACATGTTTACAAATACTTATTTTTCTTCCAGTTTTATCAATCTTTGTCTAAAACCAAAAATACGAATACAAGGATAAATTTAAAGTTTTCGTTTACAAACACACACTGCCTACTAGACACTATCCTCGAGTGTCTTCGGCCTCTTTCTACAAGGGTTTGTCAGGATACACTGGCTCATACGAGGAATGGTGCACCTTCTCTAAGTAATGTTACCTCAAGTAACAGCACTTAGTTGGATACTCCACCAGACTAGATGAATTATTGTCCTGGAATCCAGTAAGACCAAGAGACCACAATAAAGATATACTATAACTATTATGATGTTGATTAGACCCCTTTTGGGAAAAGGTCGGTTAACATATAATAGAAATATATCGAGAGTCGTACACAGTCCAAACGGTGACTTAGATAACATCTCATCCTCGTCGCCAATATTATGATGTTGATTAGACCTTGTTTGGAAAAAGGTCGGGTAACATATAATAGAAATATATCGAGAGTCGTACACAGTCCAAACGGTGACTTGGATAACATCTCATCCTCGTCGCCAATATTATGATGTTGATTAGACCTCTTTTGGGAAAAGGTCGGGTAACATATAATAGAAATATATCGAGAGTCGTACACAGTCCAAACGGTGACTTGGATAACATCTCATCCTCGTCGCCAATATTATGATGTTGATTAGACCTCTTTTGGGAAAAGGTCGGGTAACATATAATAGAAATATATCGAGAGTCGTACACAGTTCAAACGGTGACTTGGATAACATCTCATCCTCGTCGCCAATATTATGATGTTGATTAGACCTCTTTTGGGAAAAGGTCGGGTAACATATAATAGAAATATATCGAGAGTCGTACACAGTCCAAACGGTGACTTGGATAACATCTCATCCTCGTTGCCAATATTATGATGTTGATTAGACCTCTTTTGGGAAAAGGTCGGGTAACATATAATAGAAATATATCGAGAGTCGTACACAGTCCAAACGGTGACTTGGATAACATCTCATCCTCGTCGCCAATATTATGATGTTGATTAGACCTCTTTTGGGAAAAGGTCGGGTAACATATAATAGAAATATATCGAGAGTCGTACACAGTCCAAACGGTGACTTGGATAACATCTCCTCTCTTTCATGCCCTTGGAGCATCTCATTGTCCAACCTCAGGAAGGGGTACTAGCTTACTCCACATCAATAACATAGTTAATTCGAGGAGAGGAAAATTGATGTTCTTAGTTTCTTTACTAACTCAACGTTTGATAAGTAAAGGAGAACTTTAATGAAACATTCGAATATCTCTGTATCTCATATAGAGATCAAGTGTCAGCCCCAGGAAGGGGCCCCTTGATTTCTGAGAACTTCGACTGAAGTAAAATGAAACAAAAGAGAGAATATTTGAGTTTGAGCGTTTGAATTACCCACTAGGCACCATCCTCGAGTGTTTTCAGTCTCTATGTACAAGAGGTTTGTCAGGACAACCTGACATAAGGATACTTCACCCTACAAGTAAACTCTGACCAAATATTCAAAATAACATGGTATTTAAAGTCCAAATAAGATCTCCTCGACACGACTATTCACTGGCTCATACTAGTGATGTTACCTCAAATAACACCACTTAGCTGGCTACTCTACCAGACTAGATGAATTATTGTTCTGGAATCCGGTAAGACGAAGAGACCACAAGAAAATATACTATAACATAGTTAACTGGTCAATTAGGGAAAGGAAAATTAATGTTCTTAACTTTTTTACTAACTCAACGTTTGAGAGGTAGAGGAGAATCTTGACTGAACACTCGGATATCTATGTATCTCATATAGAAATAAAGAGTTAGCCCCAGGAAGGGGTCCCTTGATTTCTGAGAACTTACTTACTGAAGTAAAATGAAAACCTGTGAATATATATATAGAAAGAGAGAGAGAGAGGGAGAATATAGTTTAATACCAAGGTCTTATGTACGACATGAAAAGAAACTGGAATCTTAGGAAGATCTCCATCATTCCAGTAATCATAGGAGCAACCGGCTCATGAAAAAGCATTTCAAAAACTACCTGGCGAATATACCTGGGGAACCAACTGCAAGAGAGATCCAAACAATTGCACTTAAAGGGCCGGTTAGAATCCTTAAAAGATCTCTCGGTTTGAGTCTCTGAAATAGTGGGTGAATGTTTAGCATCTCATAGGATGCCCCATCCCCAACAAAAACAAAGAGATAAAAAAGTTGAAAAAAAAAAAATAAAGATATATGTATATGTAACAATAATAAATATTTAAAAGGGTCTGAACAGTTTCACGGTAAATCCGATCGTTAAAAGTGCATTTCTATCTAACCTATCTACATACATTTGAATACGAGCTCAAAATCTCATTCAAATGTATACAGATGTGTTGGATAGAAATTTACTTTTGACGATCAGATTTACCGTGAATCTGATGTAAAGTGTTAAGTCCCTTTCAAATATTATTGTTATAAAGCTCTATCTGAAATGATATTGAGCATTCAAGATCTGCTATCTTGGATCGGATCTGTTCTGATAGGTTAATTTTTTTTTCATGTTTGATCCACAAGTAATTAACAAAACTTTGGCCAGTAATGAACGACACCCATTCGAGTGCGATAAGCCTGCTTTGTCAGGAATGCCTTATCACATTCGAAATCTGTTACTAGTTGTCAAATCCGTGAGTTCCAAATAAGTTTAAAGTGACAACAAAAAAAATAATATATTAAAATAATAAAAAAGAACGAGAAACTAAGACAGGCGTTCAATTTAAAATAATTCCCATCACGTGGTCACTCGGTCCTTGCGTTTTTCTGAAAGTGTTTTTATCAAAATCATTCTCTTTTTTATTTTCATCTTTATTGGCTTCAGGAGACTTAGCCTCAATAAGGCTGTAGCTAAGACATGTATGCACATATGTAGCCAAAAATGTTTGTATAAATCAAAATTTATACTAAATAAATATATAGCTCTACTTTTTATTGAGCACTATTATATAAACACAGTAAGGATTCACAGGATTGACTATCCAACTCATATGAACAAATGTCACTGGAAGTACTATATATATATATATATATATATATATATATGACAGTAAACATATATATATATATCAATAGATAAAGTCAAAGAATAAAATAAGGTGCGAATCAAATTTTATTAGCATTCAATGTTCAAGCAAAGTACTTTAAAGTCCTTAATTCATGAGTTTTCAAAGAAAATCTTCTGCAGGTAATGAAATTAAACTTTGAAAATATATTAAAAAATTTTACATAAAAGTATATAAAACATCAAATATATCGGCCCAAAACATACTTTTTTGCTAAACTTATACAGTTCATCCAAGTCATAAAGTTTAAAACAGCTTCAAGAAAGATATCAAAGAGGTTGATTAAAAAACAATCCAGGTGGTGAATGGTATTCCAAAAACGAAAAAGTTATCCAGGCAGGAAATTTGTTTGCTATCGATGCAGTAGATGACAGTGAAAAGTGTATCCAAGGCGTATGCAAATTAATAAAAGGATAGAAAAAAAAAAAAAAATATATATATATATATATATATATATATATATATATTTAAAACAAATTATATTCAAATATAAATTTTCTAACATAAAGCAACAATAATAGCTCAATAGTGTAAGGCTAGAGCTATGTTATATGTAATATTTTTTTAATTTAATTTTAAACCATATCCAATGTTATGACGGACAGATTCACATCATTTCACAAAACTTGTTTTTTTTTATTCAGCATACAATTGTTTCGGCTAACAATTTTAATCTCTAATTTTTTGTGTTAAATTTATTGCCTCTTTCTCAGTATCTTCGTTTTAAGACATAATTTTTATTGCAAAAACAAAATTATAATTTTCAAATGAAATTTTCCTTAAAACAACGATCATCTGATTCATTAAAATAATTTAATAATAGAATAAGAATCGAAAGTTATTTTCTAATTGGAAACAATTTTTTTGGATAGCTACTATACATAAAATAAACTGTTTCCTAAACTTAATTATTTTTCATAGTCTTTTTTTGAGAGCATGACTTTCGATTCATCCTCAATTTATTTTCAATTACTATTTTCAAACTCTCATTGCTGTAGCCATATTGCATGTGGGATGTGTTAGATGACGTAGAATAGAGAATTTTTTAAAAAACTTTGCCCGCTAATAAATTTCCATTGTGCGGAAAGATATTAAACAACTATTTTCCATATTTCAAACAGCGAAATCATGGCATCATTTATTATTACTTGATTGTAAAAGAATGCTAATGGATGTTAATTTAAGTAAAAAAAAAATGATTAAAAAAAAAGGTTTAGAAAGTAATTTTTTGCATTTTTTATTCATTCTTGTTCTCTTTACGATCACCTTTTATTTTTTGCATGTTATCTTCTTCCACTCAAATAAATGTTTTTGGTTGTTTTCCTCCCATACTTTTTAAGTTTATAAAATCTTGAATAGCCATGAACATACTTCTTCTTCTTCTTTGTCCAAATATTTCAAACTAAAATCTAATTTTTTATGGTGTCGTGCTAAACTTGTTCTTTTCAGCTGATAACATAATTGATGTGGTGAAAATACACTTGATCCAAATATTTCAAACTAAAATCTAATTTTTTATGGTGTCGTGCTAAACTTGTTCTCTTCAACTGATAACATAATTGATGTGGTGAAAATACACTTGATCCAAATATTTCAAACTAAAATCTAATTTTTTATGGTGTCGTGCTAAACTTGTTCTCTTCAGCTGATAACATAATTGATGTGGTGAAAATACACTTGATCCAAATATTTCAAACTAAAATCTAATTTTTTATGGTGTCGTGCTAAACTTGTTCTCTTCAACTGATAACATAATTGATGTGGTGAAAATACACTTGATCCAAATATTTCAAACTAAAATCTAATTTTTTTATTATAATTCTTCTTCTTCCCGTATCTTTGAAACATGCGGTCATACGACAGTTTCCCATATTTTTATGCAGTCCTTTGCAATAGTGTTGTACTCTGCAAGATCTTTCAAGCTACACCGGTTAGGCAGTCGGGGGAAGACAAGGCAGTGTTGCATCGTATGGTCCTCCTCTCCACATTCACAGATGGTTGGGTCAGTTTTGTAGCCCCATCTATTCATAGCAACTTTTGATTGTTCCATTCCCATTCTCAGACGGTTTAGTGTTTTCCACTGGAGCCAGGGTGCCTCTGAACTGAGAGGGAGTTCTTCAGAAACAGGAATTCCCATGTCGTTATGAGGGGGGGACCATCTTCTAGCCGTCTGGTCCACAGCTGTAGTCTGGTCTCTTCCTGAGATGTAGTTAGGGGTTCGACATGGCTGAGGAAGCTTCTCCTTGACTTCAGTCATTCGACTGTTGGTTCACGTCTATAAAGGAGATGGCGTTCATCACTGATAGCCTTTGTGATCTCTACTCGGCTGGAAACTTCCTGTCTCACATCTGGAGGGGCAATGCCAGTGAGAAGATGCAGGTTGTTCAGGTTAGGTGGGCTTCAAGCAGCCAGTGATCAAGCGACAGGTGTTGTTCACTGCTGAGTCTAGGTTGAACATGAACATACTGACTGCTTCCAATATCAAGCATGGATTAAGTGTTAGTATTTTCCCATTCATTAAAAGAAAAAAAATTGTAATCTATGGAAGCTTAGTAGAGATAACTGCATATTCTGTTTTTGCTGAGATATCAAAAGATGGGTTGGCCTTATTTGTTTAATATGGGCTCCCATACTATAAGCTACTACTTACCTGGCACAAGCTGAGTAGGTGTTTTCTTACCAGCTAGAGATACGTCCTCGACAATCAGTCCGACAATGACTTTGTTGCTGTTGGGCTGAGGTATGGTTCTGTCCATCCTCCCAGGCTTTACCTTCTCCTTGAGAAGGCATTAGTTTTATTGCTAATTGCCTGGAGTGTAACTACCGGGGAATGCCGACGGGGCTGCTCAGGCGTTTTTTTGTAGGCCAGAGTGCGCTAATCCTGGTGCGCTGGCTTTTCACACCTGACCTTGTGTCTAGCCTCCTGGAGAGGTGATATAAATAAAAAATACTTTGACCTTGTGTCTAACATCCCGGGGAGGAGGTAAATAAACTTACAGTAAGCTACTATATTTTCCGATGTAATAGTAAGGTAAAGTAGGGCGACCGTAGTCGAGGGTGATCCAAAGACTCCCTTTTCATCTGCTATTGCATCTAGATGTAGGGGAGGACGTCACTTCTTACCCTGGATTACTTCACTCACCCTTGATCCTCACCATATAATGCTAAGTGTTTAGCAAGGAGGTATCAAGTACCATTTTTTGAGTCTTTGGTATGACTTGACTAAGGATTGAACTCCAGTGTCTTGACCCATTAGCGAACACATTAACCATTGTGTCAAATGGGTCAGTATTTTCTAGTGTATCAGATGCACTTGATAGAATGACCAAGGGTCCATCTACTGAAACTTGAAATGGACACTCCATAACTTACACAAATTGTGATGAGCGCTAGTCTGTTCATAATCTTGGAAAACCAGACCTCTCATATGCAAGAAAATACAGTAATTGTAATATTTGTTTAAAATCATTTTAATCGAGCTCTGTGAGTAACGTTTTATTTATGTGATGAATGTTTCGGAAATTTTTAGATTAGGATTAATAATTTCTATTATTTGGATTATTAAGACTAGTGTTCTCATCTTGGTTCTTATCGTAACAATTTGTTGACCAATGTAACCTCTGAACTTCTGGTGCATCTTTTCCAACTTGGGAACATTTTAGGTCAACTTGGGAATGTTTTAAGTCAACTTGGGAACCTGTTAGGTTAATTCGGGAACATTTTAGGTCAACTTGGGAACCTTTTTAGGTAAATTTGGGAACATTTTAGGTCAATTTGGGAACATTTTAGGTAAATTCGGTAACATTTTAGGTCAATTTGGGAACATTTTAGGTCAATTTGGGAACATTTTTAGGTAAATTCGGTAACATTTTAGGTCAATTTGGGAACATTTTAGGTCAACTTGGAAACCTTTTTAGGTAAATTCGGTAACATTTTAGGTCAATTTGGTAACATTTTAGGTCAACTTGGAAACCTTTTTAGGTACATTCGGTAACATTTTAGGTCAATTTGGGAACATTTTAGGTCAATTTGGGAACATTTTTAGGTAAATTCGGTAACATTTTAGGTCAATTTGGGAACATTTTAGGTCAATTTGGAAACCTTTTTAGGTAAATTCGGTAACATTTTAGGTCAATTTGGGAACATTTTAGGTCAACTTGGAAACCTTTTTAGGTAAATTCGGTAACATTTTAGGTCAATTTGGGAACATTTTAGGTCAACTTGAAAACCTTTTTAGGTAAATTCGGTAACATTTTAGGTCAATTTGGGAACATTTTAGGTCAATTTGGGAACATTTTAGGTCAATTTGGGAACATTTTAGATCAACTTGGAAACCTTTTTAGGTAAATTCGGTAACATTTTAGGTCAATTTGGGAACATTTTAGATCAACTTGGAAACCTGTATGGAATTTCTAACTGAACCCTTTATTTAATCAACGAAAGTAGATTGTCTTCATTCCATCAGCTATGAGCAGATAGAACTGTTTATTTATGTTATAGCATAGCTGATGGAATGAGAACAATCTACCGCCACATAATAAAAGGGTTCAATTCAAAATTTTATACAATTTTAGCTGAGGGAGCCAATTTTTGTATTGAGTTTAAATTGAGAAGAAAATCAGAATGACGACTTACTTAAAAGAGTAATTCGTCTGGCCATGTCTGACTGAAATGGAATAAGCAAAACGGGATCGCCATTCCTCACGAAATAAACAATGGTCTCACAACTAAAGAGGTGTGCAGATTTATTTACTGGAAACACAGGAACAGAATGAAGGTTGTGGTGGGGGGGGTGTTAGAAATTCATCTAGATTTCAGTTTTTTTTTTGTTTTTTTTTGTTTTTTTGCTACTGGATACTATTCCCGAAACAGTTTTTCATGGTAAACAACTGATGATCCCTTAAAATAGTGTTAGAAACAAACTAATATAATAACTGTAAAAAATAAATTGACTTACATGAGTGTTTTTTCCACTGAAAGACTTGGGACTATAAGTTAAAAAAATTTTTTTTTTTTTTAATAGTTTTAATGGTTGAGAAACTTCCGAGACATATATATATATATATATATATATATATATATATAAATAATTAGCTGAGGGAGCAAATTTTAGTATTGAGTTTAAATCGAAGAAAATCAGAATGACGACTTAGAGTAATTCGTCTGGCCATGTCTGACTGAAATGGAATAAGCAAAACGGGATCGCCATTCCTCACGAAATAAACAATGGCTTCACAACTAAAAAGGTGTGCAGATTTATTTACTGGAAACACAGGAACAGAACAAAGATAGTACATTGGGTTGGTTAGCATAGATAAGATGAAATAACGTTATCCTGGAGTTCAACAACTCGCCTACCGCAGGCCTGGTAGAGCGCACACGAATGTATGTCTTGTCTGTTTGAAAGTAAGACTAGAACTGGAGATCTCTGTTCATCACGTGGTTTGTGTTTGCGCCAAAACACGATTCATTGTATATGAATCTCGTGCAGTGAAGAGGCAGTGGTTACATAATCTCCCAGCTGAATCACATCTCACTGCCGGTCATGTAGACCGATAGAAAATAGTTCACTCATGTAACTGCTACACAAGTTTCCAAGTTTGACATGAAGTTCAACTAGAAGGTTTACACATTCGAAAAGATGCACTTTAACAAAGTCGAAGGTTGCATTGACCGAAACAATGTGAATGCAACAACCAAGATAAGAATAGTTTTGTGAAAAATCAAAATGGCACAAATTTTGAAGAAATAGAGATAATATATGTGTACAGTTTAAAGAACTTTGTTTTTTAAATTATAATAAAAAAATTTTTTGTTTATTGTTTTCGATTGTGAATTCCATTTGTCTAAATTTATTTTCCTAAATATTTTGAATGCTTCCAATTCAGCATGTTTTCATATACATTGATACCTTTTTATTGTTTTTTTGTTTTGTTTTTTTTAGGAGAAAAAATAAATAAAATAAAAAATTTTTTAAATGTAATTTTAAAAAAATGCATATTTTCTTTCTAAATTAGATAATGGACGAGAAAGTGGAGTGGTGCGCTCAGCCTAAAGTCGGCTCAAAGGATAATATAACGTACAAGCCTGGCGGTGGCGATAAAAGGGTAAGTTGGTCTGTTTCGTGGTTATGTTTCTTTTGAACGAATCGGTAAATGTTTTGGAATTTTTTAGATGAGGATTGATAATTTGGATTATTTGGACTACTGTTTTCATCCTGGATGTTATTCTCACATTTCAACCGATGTAACCTCCAACCTTCTTCAGGTGCATCTTGTCGAACTCGGGAATCTGTATGAAATTTAAGAAAATAACCTTTATTTAATCCACAAGGGTAGCTTGCTCTCATTCCGTCAGCCATGACCGGGTAGAAGTCTTAAGTGATTCGTAATTGTATTCTTAGTATCGCCCGTACTGAGGATTGAACCTTCAACCTTCAGAAGACTGTTACTTAAAACTGATTATTACTTGTTTTGGTTGTTTTGTTTTACAGCATATCAACCTTTTCGGGTTATTTAATGCCGAATCCGGTCATTTTGGTAAAAGTTTTTATGCTTCAAGTTCTATATATCTTCAAATATTTATTCATGGTGTTTGGTTTGGTTGTTTTGTTTTATGGCATATCAACCCTTTTCGGGTGATTTAATGCCGATTCCAGTCATTTTGGTAAAAGTTTTTATGCTTCAAGTTCTATATATCTTCAAATATTTATTCATGGTTTGGTTGTTGTGTAGAAGAAAATCTTTGTTTTTGGCTTTGCAAAACAGGATTGCGTTTTGCAAAGTGAAAGGAAAAAAATCAATAACATCAATGTTTGGTGCATTTTTGGTCAGGAAGCCAGTATCTTCAGACAGCCTGATTCTGGTAGCACCAGTGATTATTACTTAGCCCATATCTTTGTTGCACCACTGGTTCTTGGCTGACGGAACGAGGGCAAGCTATCTCCACGTGGATTAAATAAAGGGTTCCGTTCGAAATTCCGTACAGATTCCCGAGTTCCGCATAAAGATTCTCAAGTTAGACAAGGCGCAACTGAAGAAGGTCGGAGGTTACATCGGCCGAAACGTTGCGTGAATAACATTCAATATGAGAACGGTGGTCCGAATAATCCAATTAGTACGAATCGGTAAATGTCGCATTGATTTGAATGTAGTTTTAATGCTTAATCTTATTTTTTTCCTTTTTTTATGGTTGAAAATTGTGAGTTTTATTAATCGTTGATGCCTAACTTTTTATTTTATAACTTTGGTGAGTGCATGTGTAGCAACCGCGAAAGTAAGCGCGGAGATAAAGACTGATATTAATTGTTACTGTAATCTCCGTATTAACGAAGCCTTTTACAAATGCATCACTGACTGAGTTGCGAGTTGCACGTAAACAAAGGCAACTTAATGTTGAATTATTGAACATTTATTTGAATGAGTCTCGTCACGATCCATCGCATTTGATATCGCAATCAGTCCGTACTTTCCATTGTTGTATTGTTAATTGCTATTCTATTACTTCGTAAGTGAACGTGTTCACAATATCAAAATTGCGGTGAACATAAAAATCGACGGTGTAAACAGAATGCGATAAAAAAAAAATTGTGAATAGGCGATAAAAATGGTTTTATGTTGTTGTTTTGTTAAATATTATTAAATGAGGAACCATTTTGAGTTAAAAATCTATTTAGTATTACACGTGTAATCTGAACAAAAACAGGCTTGAAATGTGTAAATATTTTAGAAAAATCGAGATTTTTAACAAAATGGATTCTTACGGGACCGGGAGTCTTGTTGTATTGCTCATGGAGTCATGTTTTTTTGTTTTTTTATCGTTCAAGACGAAAAAATTTTACAACGTTCTTTTTCCCTGTTATTACGTAATACTACATTGATTTTAACTCCAAAACGTTGTTAATGTCACAATCTTTAAAAAAATGTATATATACATTATCGCATATACACTATTTAAATTCAAATTTTTGAAGAAACTGTTTAGACCCTCTGTCTTTACATTTACCGAAATTGCGACATTACAGTCTGGTTTCACACACCTATTTAAACCTATTGGAGACTGAAATATTGCATTTATCAATGTGTTATATATTTATTAAAAACTGTGTTCTGCGGCTACGGTAGTCAAATCACATCCCGTAGCCACAATTAGTCCTCCATGCTAGTCCCAGGCCATCTGGCCTTGTCATGCGCAAGTTGTCGTAGGCAATGAAGTTGTTTCGCTGTACGTAGTGGTCCTAGTCCCGCCTGCTTGAGGTCAGCACATAGTGTGCCCAGCAGGTTTGTGCAGTGCCGTCCTAGTTGCGGTTGATAGGCTTGCGAGCCAGTAACGACAAAGTCTAGTGCCCGCTAAATTGACTATCTTTAATTAATGTTTTTTGCATCTTTAAAAAAAAACAAAAAAAAAATGGCAACCAATGATAATGTTTTTTTGTTTTACTTCAGTTTTGTTGTATTGATAATTTTTTTTTTTTTAAATCATTTTTTGAAGGGAGTTTTTTTGATTTTGTTTTTGTTTCATTTGTTTCTGGTATCACAACTGTATGACCAGCAAAAGGAAAATTAAAAAAAAATATACCTGGCTTGATCTCAACATAGAGTTTCTCACTATTTTTAAAAGAAAATAAATTAGAATCCTTCATTTTTAAAGTCTGCTGAATATTCCGATATTCTTATCTGTTCTTGTGATGAGCAATTGTAATATCTATCATGTTCTTATTTTGATTGTGATCACCAAAATCCTTTTAAAACTTGTCCCTTCACCTTTTTCTGGTATCTGTCTTTACTCTGCAACCTTCTCGGAATTTCAAATTGTACTTTTTACTTAATACTAGCGAAAACTGAAATGAAATGGTTCATCTTGTAATCTTCGTGAGGCGTTATAAAAATGAGGAATTGAAAATTTACATAATTTATCATCGGCATAATGTTTTGCTTATTGTTTCGGTGACAATATGCTTTCTTCTTGTTTGGGCGTCTGTTATACTTCTACCCGAACATTTTGAACTGAATTCTTTAGTTAATCTATATCGGTAGATTATTCCAAGTACAAAAACATAATTTGGTAAAGGGTTTCCTGATTATTTTTAGAATCAGGTAATCACAGGAGGGACCACGGAAAGGAAGCCATCATCCCTAATGAAAATGGTGCTGCAGATCCGACAAGACTCTCGAACACGCCACGCTGAATCATCAGTCTGTGTCGGTATCCATTCTACCACCACTACCTCCACCACCTCCTATTAGTCCAGATCATGTTTAGTGCTATCATAGTTTTGATGAATTGAACCAAGAATTGAACCTATGATCACTAGCTTGTATCTGCCACTGAGTCAAATGCTTTTATTTACTCAACTATATATTTTTTCTACTCTTTTTTGAACTGCTTTAAACTCGTTCAAATTGCATTGGCATAGAAAGTGTTCCCATCGTCTGAAGGTAAACGCACTTTAGGGGAGCTCCTAATTTCTTAATAATTATTATCATTTTGGCCTTCTTCATCCCTGCATCTGAGAAGCGGGAGGATGATTGCCTCATACCCACTCGCTATGCTTCTGTTAGGTATTTCTTTTCACCTTTGTTGAATATCCATAGGA
This sequence comes from Sepiola atlantica, assembly GCA_963556195.1. Taxonomy (NCBI): domain Eukaryota; kingdom Metazoa; phylum Mollusca; class Cephalopoda; order Sepiida; family Sepiolidae; genus Sepiola; species Sepiola atlantica. Next base: position 10,577,504 of record OY744547.1, on the reverse strand, counting down.
TCTTACATTCAGGTGACTATAGTTAGACAGAGATGCCACCTGTGTGTGCAGAAGAATAATATCCAGCAGCTAGAGAAAAACAAGCAGGTCACCTGCATGAAACGGAAAGAAATACATGTTTGATAAATGAACAACACATTGCTGGAGAGAGAGTGGTGTGGCACAAGAAGTTGCATAGGCGACATGCCAGAAAAGGTGCAGCTATATGAGATTGCATAGGCAATATGCCTGAAGGTGTGTGGCAATTTGAGGATACATGTGTGTAAACCAAATGTTTTATTAACCAGTTCAATTTTTGATCTGGCAGAAGACGACTGGCTAGAGAATGTGAGATTTTGACTGCCATCAACTCCGTTTTGTGCACTCCGAACGTCTACAATTCTAACTGACTCTACTCATTCGGCGCAACGAACAATAAAGATGTACTCTTACATTTTTACACACAAGTGTTCATCACTTTACACAGCAGCACCGATACTACACCATGATCGCATGCTTTCATATGTTGTTTATATCTAGACTAAGCCTACGGAGATGATTATTAGAACCTAACGTGTGTTCTGATTATTCCTTTAATTTCTCCCTTATTTTGTCCTTTAGTCCTCACATTCCATGAGCGATGTTTCTGACAAAAGGGGTAAGAATTGCTGTTTTCTTGGTCGGAATCTATTCATCTAACAAAGGAGAGTAGGAAGTTGACCATGGGTTTACTTTCGGCAGCCTCGTAACTCTCGCTTTTCTTATTTTGTCCTTTAGTCCTCACATTCAATGAGCGATGTTTTTGACAAAGGGATAAGAATTGCTGTTTTCTTGGTCGGAATCTATTCATCTAACAAAGGAGAGTAGGAAGTTGACCTTGGGTTTACTTTCGTCAGCCTCGTAACTCTCGCTTTTCTTATTTTGTCCTTTAGTCCTCACATTCAATGAGCGATGTTTCTGACAAAGGGGTAAGAATTGCTGTTTTCTTGGTCGGAATCTATTCATCTAACAAAGGAGAGTAGGAAGTTGACCTTGGGTTTACTTTCATCAGCCTCGTAACTCTCGCTTCCCTTATTTTGTCCTTTAGTCCTCACATTCGATGAGCGATGTTTCTGACAAAGGGGGAAGAATTGCTGTTTTCTGGGTAGGAATCTATCCATCTAGCACTCATCGTTGGCTGGTGTTTGACCTTGAAGTGATAAATTCTTCTTTTTTTTTAGCTTCTTACATCAAATGGCTTCATACATTGTCTGGAGCGATTTCCATGAAAAAAAAACAAAAAAACTCTGAAAATACACTCAACAACAAAATGAAGTTTACTTACTTAAATGTAAGAAAAGGAAATACTAATGGATTTTCGAGAGTGTCAGTTTCAGTTAGAGAAATTATATTTTAAAATATTTTATTACAATATTCACAAATCTTAAACAATTTTTGCTTACATTTAGAAAAGAGCATTGTATATGGACAAAAATGTTGTAATATTTTTATTAACTGAATATTATTAAGCTGTATGTTCAGTTATACATGTTCCATTATACATAGTCCATTATACATGGTTCATTATACATGTTCCATTATACATGGTCCATTATACATAGTCCATTATACATGTTCCAATATACATGGTCCATTATACATGGTCCATTATACATGGTCCATTATACATGTTTCATTATACATGGTCCATTATACATGTGTAAGTCAACAGCTAAACATTACAAATCTATATACTACTGAAACTCTGATGTTTTGGAATTTTTTAGATGAGGACGGATAATTTGTATTACTTGAACTACTATTCTGATGCTCTCCCCTTTCCCTCACTCACCCTCTTTTTACTTACTTACGCCATTCCATTCCTCTCACTACTTCTCTTATCAGTCGCTCTTTATCCCACCATTTAAAACATTCATGTACAGATGAAAAGTGTCCATGGTGATAAGCAAAAAAAACATCATCAGAGTTTTAGTTGTAAATATACAGGGTGGGCAAAAATAAGGGTCCTATTTTTAAAAATTCATAACTTTTTTATTTATTGATTTTTTTGGTTGATTTTTTTTAGAATAAGTAAAGGACCCCTTCCAAAGCAAGCATGAGCCGTATTAGCCCTAAGGAACGTACCCTCATTTAGAAAACATTATTTTTGCTTAAAAAACTCAAAACAGTGTAAAAAACAATACTTTAGTTTTTGTAAGTTTTAAGAAGTGTTTTTCGGCTAAAATTTGTTTTGTTTATTTCAAAAAATCTCGGAAGGGTCAGTCTACACACACATAAAGTTTGGTGAGTTTAACTTTTATTTTGTGGAAGTTATTCAAATTCAAGTTATTCAAATTTAAAGATAGGACCCTTATTTTGGCCCACCCTGTATATATATATATATATATATATATATATATATATATATATATATAGAGAGAGAGAGAGAGAGAGAGAGATTTTCCACTTAGAAGATAGTTTATTCAGTGAATACCAGGATTAGGTTAATAAAAATAAGCTCGATGATACTCGGTTACGGGGTACAGAGCATTTATATGTGTTTTTTTTTTAAGGTTTATCAAAACATTTCGTTCATGAAATCATTCATCACAACAAAAGACATTTTTCGTTTAAAAGTTTATTTATTCATCAGATTTTTCAAATTTAAAGAGTTTATTCCCTACACGTGTTTCTCTACTCAAGCAGGTTCTTGCTTGGCAGTTCATCAGGAGAATTATATACCTGGAATAAGAATTTCGACAACTGGCAATGCTCAATGTGGTGTTGCCCTAATTGAGGCCATTTAAGAAGAAAACAAGAAAAAAGAAAAAAACCTCTTAAGAAAGTGGTTCAAGAGGAGGTGTATTCTCGCACATTGTTCCTGATTCTTTTGGACTACATTGGGACCAATTCCTTGTTGGGTATGCATAATAGCAACCATACTGCGAAAATCTCTTGAACCACTTTCTTAGGGATGCCAACATTAGAAACTACTCTAAAGTAAAAGAATCGACACCGTACGATGTTTTGACAGGCATTATTCTGTTGTTGGCATTGGTTTCCCTGGTTTATTCTAGAAGGAGGGACCACATCAAGGTTGCCAACATCCATGGTCAAAATGGTGCTATTGTTGAATATTTTGTTTATAATACGTTCATATGTCGGAATCTGGCGTAGTACAACAGCTCCTTTGTTGATCCAGTGAACGGCATCGCTTGCTAACGGGACGATATGTCGTTTCTTGATCCGGGCGACGTTGAGTAGTCTTGCCAGTCGGTCCCAGCTTCAATCTCTCCCTTTCGGCTGACACAGCAGTAAACCCAATTCGGGAATTATATTTCCCTTTCTTCTTGCTGTCGCCGCCACCACTCTCTGCAGACGCGTTGTCGTTGTCACAATTTCGTGCCGGCGGTTTCTTTCTGTAACTGAAATCAATCTACACATAACAAAATATAACAAGCCTTCTCCTGTAGTTCCGAGCCATTTATTTTCATTTTCGTTGAAACAGAGAGAGAGAAGCTTACGCTAGTTAATTAACTAATTACTTAATCACTTGCAAGGGAAGGAGGAGGGGGACATCGTCTGGCTCTCATTTTTGGGGATCTGAATTCCCCTATCTTATTTAATCGCTACATGGCTAAGGCGACTTGACTAGTCGGCTTCCCGTCAAGAACTGAAATCTCACTGCAGTTTTCTCACCGGGAAAACTGTGACGTCACAAAATCTCGTGATCAACGCACAGGTGCGACCCAACCCTCGACCCGAGGTCTCATCAACTGTCACCACGAATCATGAGAAAACATTGCACCAAAATTGCACGAGATTACTCCGTTACAAATCGCGCAAGTTAAGCAATCTCTCTTGTACGTCCATCATCACATGCGTCCCATTATATAACACTATGAAACCAACAGAATTCAAACTTAGCACACACAGGTCGTCAGTCTGTGTCGTTATCCATTTCACTATTGTCATCTCTTAGAAACTTCTGGAAAACATCTGAAAGATTCAGTGTTTTGGCACCCGATACTAAAATTTACCAATTCCAAGATTTGAAACGTTTAAAAGCCAAAAAAGAAAAAAAAAACTGACACATAACATTAACATTAAATGGATGTTCGAACTAACAGAACTGGATGGAAAATATATTTTAAAAATTATTTGAAATATCTATTGTCTTTGACAATGAAAATTTTAATTTTGATTTTCAAAATGTTATTTTATTGAAAATGAAATTTTTAATTTCCAACATTTTATTTATTTTATTTTTATTTTCAACATTTTATTTTATTGAAAATGAAATTCTTTTTATTTTCAACATTTTATTTTATTGAAAATGAAATTCTTACTTTTTATTTTCAACATTTTTTTTTAATTTAAAATGAAATACCTACTTTTATTTTCAACATTTTATTTTATTGAAAATGAAATTTTTTATTTTTTTATTTTCAACATTTTATTTTATTGAAAATGAAATTTTTAATTTTCAACATTTTATTTATTTTATTTTTATTTTCAACATTTTATTTTATTGAAAATGAAATTTTTACTTTTTATTTTCAACATTTTATTTTATTGAAAATGAAATTTTAGTTTTAATGTTCAACATTTTAGTAATGCGAAAATTCAAAGAGTTTTGCTTAATCTTTGTTGATATGTTATGAAATGTTGAGTCCATCTTTATTCAATATTCACATCATCAACCATTCCGTTACTCACCAGTTTGAATTTTTGTAGGTAAAAAAAAAACTTATTATTTTGGGTATTTCTTTGATTTGCCTTCTTGAATCAGATTTTGGATGCAAAACTGGAATGGAGCGCCGAATCTAAAGTTGGGTCAAAAGATAATATGACTCACAAACCTCGCGGTGGGGATAAAAAGGTGAGTAGGGTTCGATCCTACTTATGGTAATTTAGAAGACACTAATTTTGATGTTGTCTTGATCACAATTTTGTCCTGTGTCATTGTTTCATAAATTTATATAAAAAAAATTTTGTCAGATAAAAGTACTCGTAGCATTATCTTTACAGATAATTCATTTTCAAAAACGTAATACCACATATATTACTGATTAAAAAATAAAAATTTAAACCTCAATATTGAGAAAATACTTTACTTATATATAAATCATTTTTCGTCTTGTATCATGTAAATCACGCAAAATATTTAAGATAAAAAAAGATTTTGGTATTTTATTAATAAATTTATAATAAAACATAATTATGCCGTATTTTTATTGACTTAATTATTTGATCCGTAAACAATCATTTTGGATTCTTCTGATTTGATTTCTTGAATCAGATTTTGGATGAGAAAGTGGAATGGAGTGCTCAACCTAAAGTTGGGTCAAAGGATAATTTAACCCACAAACCTCGCGGTGGGGATAAAAAGGTGAGTAGGGTTCGATCCTACTTATGATAATTTAGAAGACACTAATTTTGATGTTGTCTTGATCACAATTTTGTCTTGTCTCATTGTTTCTTACATTAAAAAAAATGTGTTTTTCTTGTAAGACAAAACAAAAGCCTGAAAGTACCCATCGTATTACCTTTGCGGATGCTGTAAATAAGAATCTTGTTCTTAAAAATATAATACAAAAATATTATTTATTATTAAAAAACGAATTTAAGCCTAAATATTGTGCAATTATTTTTTTTAAATATTAATTATTTTTCTTTTCAAATCATATAAATCACATAAAATACTTAAAAAAAAAAAAAAAATTTTTGTTATGTTATTCGTTAATGTCTCATAAGACACAATATTTATTCATTAATGTCTCATAAGACATAATATTTATTCATTAATGTCTCATAAGACATAATTTTTATTCATTAATGTCTCATAAGACATAATATTTATTCATTAATGTCTCATAAGACATAATGTTTATTCATTAATGTCTCGTAAGACATAATTTTTATTCATTAATGTCTCATAAGACATAATATTTATTTATTAATGTCTCGTAAGAAATAATATTTATTCATTAATGTCTCGTAAGACATAATATTTATTCATTAATGTCTCATAAGACATAATATTTATTCATTAATGTCTCATAAGACTCTATTTATTCATTAATGTCTCATAAGACATAATTTTTATTCATTAATGTCTCATAAGACATAATTTTTATTCATTAATGTCTCATAAGACATAATATTTATTCATTAATGTCTCGTAAGACATAATATTTATTTATTAATGTCTCATAAGACATAATATTTATTCATTAATGTCTCATAAGACAATTTTTATTCATTAATGTCTCGTAAGACTCTATTTATTCATTAATGTCTCGTAAGACATAATTTTTATTCATGAATGTCTTGTAAGACATATTATTTATTCATTAATGTCTCGTAAGACATAATATTTATTTATTAATGTCTCATAAGACATAATTTTTATTCATTAATGTCTCATAAGACATATTTATTCATTAATGTCTCATAAGACATAATTTTTATTCATTAATGTCTCATAAGACATAATTTTTATTCATTAATGTCTCATAAGACATAATTTTTATTCATTAATGTCTCATAAGACATTTATTCATTAATGTCTCATAAGACATTTATTCATTAATGTCTCGTAAGACATAATATTTATTCATTAATGTCTCGTAAGACATAATATTTATTCATTAATGTCTCGTAAGACATAATATTTATTCGTTAATATCTCGTAAGACAATTTTTATTTATTAATGTCTCGTAAGACAATTTTTATTTATTAATGTCTCGTAAGACAATTTTTATTTATTAATGTCTCGTAAGACAATTTTTATTTATTAATGTCTCATAAGACAATTTTTATTTATTAATGTCTCATAAGACAATTTTTATTCATTAATGTCTCATAAGACATAATATTTATTCATTAATGTCTCGTAAGACATAATATTTATTTATTAATGTCTCATAAGACATAATTTTTATTCATTAATGTCTCATAAGACATATTTATTCATTAATGTCTCATAAGACATAATTTTTATTCATTAATGTCTCATAAGACATTTATTCATTAATGTCTCATAAGACATTTATTCATTAATGTCTCGTAAGACATAATATTTATTCATTAATGTCTCGTAAGACATAATTTTTATTCATTAATGTCTCGTAAGACATAATTTTTATTCATTAATGTCTCGTAAGACATAATATTTATTCATTAATGTCTCGTAAGACATAATATTTATTCATTAATGTCTCGTAAGACATAATATTTATTCATTAATGTCTCGTAAGACATAATATTTATTCATTAATGTCTCATAAGACATAATATTTATTCATTAATGTCTCGTAAGACATTTTTTTTCATGCAATTTTATGTCAACATTGTGCAAATAACAATTTTTATTTTACAATTAATACAACTAATACCTTTTTAAAGGGTTAAGAATCCTAGTTTTTTTTGTTGACTATATCTAACTAGTAACTAAAAGTGTATTTCAATAAGTCCCTATTTACTTGCCTCCCCATGAGGGTTAAGTTGGGTTTTTTTTCATTAAAAACGATTATGCCATTTTTTTTTTCTTTACTTAAAAAATCATTTTGGGTTTCTTCTCATTAAATTTCTTGAATCAGATTTTGGATGAGAAAGTAGAATGGAGTGCTCAACCTAAAGTTGGGTCAAAGGATAATATGACTCACAAACCCCGCGGTGGGGATAAAAAGGTGAGTAGGGTTCGATCCTACTTATGATAAAATAGAAGACACCGATTTTGATGTTGTCTTGATCGCAATGTTGTCCTGTGTCATTGTGTCATGAATTTAAAAGAGAAAAAACTTTTGTTTTATTGTAAGATAAAAAAAAAATTGACGCAATATTCATGACATTACATTTTCTGATGATTCATGGTCAAAAACATAATACTTAATTTCTTACTTAGTAAAAATAAGAGTCTAAGCCTCAATATAGTGAAAATACTTAAATATAAATTATTTTGAAGAATATTTGTGTTAGAGGCTGTGACAATACGTTAATTCGGCGTCAGATATAGATGTACGTTGTGTTCATATTTCCTTTTTTTTTCTCTTACGTTTTTATATAACCAATATTTTGTGATACATCTCTTTTTCAAAGGCAATTAAGAATTTTGGTCAGAGTTTTTATTTGTTCGTGTCTCTGTTGTTATTGGATACGTCATTTTAGATCAACATGTTTTTTAATGGAGACGTTGTGCGTAACTGTTGGTTGAAGAGATTTTTCTTTTTCGATCATATCAATTGCGTAATATATTCATAAAGAAAAAATTATTTTTGTTTTTTTATTCATTAATGTCTCATAAAACATAATTATGCCCTATTTTTTTTTACTTAAACAATCATTTTGGGTTTCTTCTGATTTGATTTCTTGAATCAGATTTTGGATGAGAAAGTGGAATGGAGTGCTCAACCTAAAGTTGGGTCGAAGGATAATTTAACCCACAAACCTCGCGGTGGGGATAAAAAGGTGAGTAGGGTTCGATCCTACTTATGATAAAATAGAAGACACTGATTTTGATTTTGTCTTGATCACAATTTTCTCCTGTCTCATTGTTTCTTACATTTATTTAAAAAAAAAACTTCTTTTTTTTTTATTGTAAGATGAAAACAAATTGAGGAAGTATTTGTGACATTAGCTTTGCTGATGAGTCATGGTCAAAAATATAATACCACATTCATTACTTAGTAAAAATAAGAATTTAAGCTTCAATATTGGGAAATTATTTTACTTAAATATAAATCTTTTTGAAGAATAGTTGTGTTAGAGGATATTGCAATGCGTTAATTTGTCAATCAGGCGTTATATATATAATATATATATATATATCATTATCATATATATCATATATATATCATATATATATATATCATATATATCTATCATTTGTAGATATATCATATATATCTATCATTTGTAGATACATCATATATATCTATCATTTATATCTATCTCACAATCTATCTATTTATATTGATACATAATATAAATTTATATTATATCTAATATCTATATAAGTTAAAGTAGGATATATCTAATATCTATATAAAGTCGGAGCTAAATTACTTTATAAATTACTAGCTAAATTACTTTATAAATTACTTTATAGATATAGATGTAATATCTATAAAGTAGGATATATCTAATATCTATATAAGTTAAAGTATTGTTATAAAAATATAACATTTATATCTATCTAACAATAGATCGTTTGTAGATATATCATATATATCTATCATTTATATCTATCATATATGACTATCATATATATATCATATATATCATTATCACAATCAGGCGTTATATATATAATATATATATATATAGCATTAGATAAAGTGAAAGAATAAAATAAGGTGTGAATCAAATTTTATTACAATTCAAAGTTCAAGCAAAGTAATTGAAAGTCCTTAACTCATGAGTTATCAAAGAAAATCTTCTCCTCAGAGGACCATTACCGCAATGACATTACTGCAGGTAATAAAATTAAACTTTGAAAATATATAAAAATATATAAAATACATAAAAGTATATAAAACATCAAATATATCGGCCCAAAACAAAACTTTTTTGTTAAACTTATACAGTTCATCCAAGTCATAAAGTTTAAAACAATTTCAAGAAAGATGTCAAAGAAGTTGATTAAAAATCATCCAGGTGGTGAATGGTAGTCCAAAAACGAAAAAGTTATCCAGGCGGGAAATTTGTTTGCTATCGATGCAGTAGATGACAGTGAAAAGTGTATTCAGGGTGTATGCAAATTAATAAAACGATAGAAAAAACAAAATCATATGAAAAGTTCAGAAAAAGCTTCATTTTTATCCGGATGTTCACTAATTAAAGATATTAGTTGCCTCTTATATCTTTGGTTGTATTATATATATATATATATATATATATATATATATATATATATATGAGAGATTTAGATTGTGTTCTTTTTCTCTTTTTGTTCTTACATTTTAAAAAATAACCAATATTTCGTGATACATCTCTTCTTCAAGGGAAATTAAGAATTGTGGCCGGAGTTTGTTTTGTTGGTGTTGTTATTTGATACGTCATTTCAAATCAACATGTTTTTTAAATGGAGACGTTGTTATTGGATACGTCATTTCAAATCTACATGTGTTTTAAATGGAGAAGTTGTTATTGGATACGTCATTTCAAATCTACATGTGTTTTAAATGGAGACGTTATTGGATACGTCATTTCAAATCAACATGTTTTTTAAATGGAGACGTTGTTATTGGATACGTCATTTCAAATGAACATGTTTTTTAAATGGAGACGTTGTTATTGTATACGTCATTTCAAATGAACATGTTTTTTAAATGGAGACGTTGTTATTGTATACGTCATTTCAAATGAACATGTTTTTTAAATGGAGACGTTGTTATTGGATACGTCATTTCAAATGAACATGTTTTTTAAATGGAGACGTTGTTATTGGATACGTCATTTCAAATCAACATGTTTTTTAAATGGAGACGTTGTTATTGTATACGTCATTTCAAATCAACATGTTTTTTAAATGGAGACGTTGTTATTGGATACGTCATTTCAAATGAACATGTTTTTTAAATGGAGACGTTGTGTGTAACTGCTGTTTAAAGAGATTTTTCTTTTTGAATCCTATCGATCGCATAAAATATTTAGGAAAAAAATTATTATTGTTATTTTATTCATTAATTTCTCATAAAACATAATTATGCCCTATTTTTGATCCGTAAACAATCATTTTGGGTTTCTTCTGATTTGATTTCTTGAATCAGATTTTGGATGAGAAAGTGGAATGGAGTGCTCAACCTAAAGTTGGGTCAAAGGATAATTTAACCCACAAACCTCGCGGTGGGGATAAAAAGGTGAGTAGGGTTCGATCCTACTTATGATAAAATAGAAGACACTGATTTTGATGTTGTCCTGATCACAATTTTCTCCTGTCTCATTGTAGCATAAATTTATTAAAAAAAATTATTTTAAGTACTCATAACATTATCTTTTCTGATAATTAATTTTCAAAAACATAAAACCACATATATTACTGATTAAAAATAAAAATTTAAACCTCATTATTGAGAAAATACTTTATTTCTATATAAATCATTTTTCGTCTTGTATCATGTAAATGACGCAAAATATTTAAGAAAAAAAAATCTTTGGTGTTTTATTATTAATAAATGTACCATGAAACGTAATTATGCCGTATTTTTATTGACTTAATTATTTGATCCGTAAACAATTATTTTGGGTTTCTTCTGATTTGATTTCTTGAATCAGATTTTGGATGAGAAAGTAGAATGGACTGCTCAACCTAAAGTTGGGTCAAAGGATAATTTAACTCACAAACCTTGCGGTGGAGATAAAAAGGTGAGTAGGGTTCGATCCTACTTATGATAAAATAGAAGACACTGATTTTGATGTTGTCTTGACCACAACTTTGTCCTGTGTCATTGTTTCATAAATTTATATAAAAAAAAATTTATTGTCAGATAAAAGTACTCGTAGCATTATCTTTACTGATAATTCATTTTCAAAAACGTAATACCACATATATTACTGATTAAAAATAAAAATTTGAACCTCAATATTGAGAAAATACTTTACTTATATATAAATCATTTTTCGTATTGTATCATGTAAATCACGCAAAATATTTAAGATAAAAACAGATTTTGGTATTTTATTAATAAATTTATCATAAAAAAACATAATTATGCCATATTTTTATTGACTTAATTATTTGATCCGTAAACAATCATTTTGGGTTTCTTCTGATTTGATTTCTTGAATCAGATTTTGGATGAGAAAGTGGAATGGAGTGCTCAACCTAAAGTTGGGTCAAAGGATAATTTAACCCACAAACCTCGCGGTGGGGATAAAAAGGTGAGTAGGGTTCGATCCTACTTATGATAAAATAGAAGACACCGATTTTGATGTTGTCTTGATCACAATTTTGTCCCATGTCATTTTTTTACAAGAAAAAAATCTCTTTTATTTTTAAAATATAGGCCTTAACTCTTAGTGATACCATTGCTCATGATATAATGATCGAATTATCTTTTTAAAAATAGTATAGCATAATTATTTTAAAATAAAATTAAAAATGGATATTGGTAAAACTCAGTAATCAATAATAATCTGTGTTTCAAAATTTTTATATTTCAAAAATTTTTTTGCATTTCATCCAATATCAGACTATCAAACGTTTATTAATACAATAAGTTTTGAGGAAAAAGTTTCTGCGACTTGGGTACTTTTCAATCGGATAATCGTAGACTCGATCAAGTTGCTTGCAGTAAAGTTCAACATTGAGGATGCGACCATTCAGCACGTGTTCAAAACAAGATTCCTTCGTAGTTCCACCAAACAGAAATCATGCTCTTGTCAAATTATTGGAATACAGTGCAAATACTTTTTCTTTGACCTAGTATTTTGAATAAGAAAGTGGAGAGGCCAATCTAAAATTTGGATCAAAAAATAATATAACTCACAAACCTGGTTAGAGTTAGGGTTAGGGTGGGGATCAAAAAAAAAAAAATGAGTACGGTTGAACTAAAATCCTTCTTAAAATAATTCAGAAGACAGCAATTTTATGTTGTATTGATCACAGTTTTGTCTTCTCTCTTTGTTTATGATGAAAAAGTGATTTTTCATTTAAGAAAAGAAGAAAGGACACTAATAGTATCCCTGTTGTTTATGTAATAATAACATTAAGATCAAAAGAATAATACAACACGCTCATTTACAACATCGTCAAACGTTTTCTCACCCTATTGCAGAATATGATCTATCATTAATTTACTCTCTCCAAGACCTCTTACGTCTCACTATTTTGTTTAGTGGATGCATTGATCTGGAAGTCCAGGAACACACATTATCACGTCATCGATTGAGTGGTTTACCTCTTTTTCTGCACAATTTCTTTCGAGACATACTAGGTCAGAAATTCATCGGTTTATGTTTTTGTATATGTTTTACAGATTAATTACAGATCTGAGATTAAAAATTCAGTCACTTAAGCGCATTTCGAAAAGTTTACGGGTTTTTTTTTTGTTCAATTTTTTTTATCATACTTATATGGTAAACGCTCCTTCTTTGACCAAGCAAAACCCGGTCTTATTTTAGCTTTCAGCATCTTATAATCAGAAATCTGAAAAGTGTCGAGCTATCTAATAATAATAATAATAATAATAATAATAATAATAATTATTATTATTATTATTATTATTATATGAATTTAAATACAAATGTTAGGAAAGTTTTTTGTTTAAATAATAAATAATTTATTTTGAATTACGGAGAAGATCTTTTAAAAAAAAAACTTTGAGCATTGAGATATTCAACATTTAACTACTCCTCAGCTTTTTAAAAAAAATATCTTTAATTTTTAGAAAGTCATATTTTAGACGAGAAAGTTGAATGGACTAGCCAATCTAAAATTAGTTTGAATAATTACCTCTCACAAGCCAGGTGGGTAGATTAACCACTTGAGTGGTTAAGAAATAATGGTCAATTTTGCAATGGCACGTGCAATTCTGGAACAACCATTTTCATGCGGTCATGCTTGAGACTGACCACAAGAAAGACTAAGTACTTGACCACCGATAAATATGAGTGAGGAATTATCCAGATGGATGATCAGGATCCTCCCAGGATGATTTGTTTAAAATATCCCGGTTCAACTATCAGCAGTGACTGCAGTATCCTTGGTTCAATCATTGCTTGAACCACTGTTGCATGGCTCAAATGACGTGCTATGACTGGTTTTCTCTGTGATCTAAAGTTCAGTGATCGAATCAAATCTAAGATCAACCAGACTGTAATATGACCTGTTGCTTTATACAGCTTCGAGTGTTGTCCGTCGATGAAAGAGACAGAAAGAAAAGTATCAGTCATGGAGACAAAATGTGACTTAAATACGTTCTAAAAATGAAGCCATTTTATGTAGATTAAAATGAAGGTTTACAAATGTAAATGTTTCGGCTTATGTGAAATCATTTTCCCTTTTTTAATTGAATACCAAAAATGTAAAACTATTAATTGAATTGTTGCCATTAAATCATAATCTAATGGGAAAGCTGAAATCTAATGTCAATATTTACTGATAATGGACCATTAAAAATGTGACTTAAATACATTCTAAAAATGAAGTCATTTTATGCAGATTAAAATGAAGGTTTACAAATTTAAATGTTTCGGCTTATGTGAAATCATTTTCCCTTTTTTAATTGAATACAAAAAGTGTTAAACTACTAATAGAATGTTTTCCATCATTAATAGAATAGAATATTAATAGAATAGAAATATTAATAGAATATTAATAGAATAGAAATATTAATAGAATATTAATAGAATAGAAATATTAATAGAATATTAATAGAATAGAAATATTAATAGAATATTAATAGAATATTAATAGAATAGAATATTAATAGAATATTAATAGAATAGAAATATTAATAGAATATTAATAGAATAGAAATATTAATAGAATATTAATAGAATAGAAATATTAATAGAATATTAATAGAATAGAATATTAATAGAATATTAATAGAATAGAAATATTAATAGAATATTAATAGAATAGAATATTAATAGAATAGAAAAGCTGGAATCTAATGCCAATATTTAAGGATGTTGTTTGAATATTCGTTTAAAAGAGTGAAGCAATAATCAGTTATGTATGAATTATAATTAAAAAATTATAACTATTTCATATTGAATAATCTCATTTTATTTTCAATATTAGACATACGTTATAAAAACATGTTAGAAAGATGCTATAAAGACATACGTTATAAAGTCATGTTATAAAAACATCTATTATAAAGATATACATTAGAAAAACATATGTTATAAAAGTATGCATTATAAAGACATATATTATAAAAGTATACATTATAAAGATATATATTATAAAGAAATACATTTTAAAGTTATAAATTATAATGTTATCCATTATAATGTTATATGTTATAAAGTCATATGTTATAACGGTGTACATTATAAAAACATATGTTATAAAGATATACATTATAATGTTATAAAGTTATGTTATAAAAACTTATGTTGATTTAAAAGTCAACATTTAACAATAGTTCCATTCAATGAGAGAAAATCATGACAATTGTAAAAAAAATATATAAAACTTAAATGTACATTTTTTGCATAAAAGAAATGTTATTTGAAATGCGATTTTATACATCCGTCATGGTGAATCTTATAAATATTTCATTTATTTACAAGAAGATAATTAATATTTAAAAATGGGTTCACTCTGAAGACATCAAACATTGAACGGTGAATGATTAGAATTCTTCCATTTTGATTGGTCAAAAAATGTTGTCATTTTGGTTCCGTTCTCGGGTTTACTTTCCTAAATCAGATTTTGGTTGAGAAAGTGGAGTGAAATGCCGAATCTAAAGTTGGCTCAAAAGATAATCTCGCTCACAAACCTGGCGGTGGTGAAAAAGGTGAGTAGGGTTGACCAATCGGACTATTTATTTAGTGGCCAGTGGTCAGATTCTCCTACTTGAAGTCCAACATAATGACACAAATGTTAATGTGCTTTCTATTTGCACGCTTAATTTTGACTTGTCTTCTTCTTCTTGGATATTAAATCATTTTCCATTTTTAATTGAATACAGAAAATGTAAAACTGTATTAATTGAACTGTTGCCATTAAATGATAATCTAATGGGAAAGCTGGAATCTAATGTCAATATTTACTGAGAATGGACCATTAAAATGTGACATTAAATACATTCTTAAAATGAAGTCGTTTTATGTAAATTAAAATAAAGGTTTACAAATGAAAATGTTTCATTCAGTATCGGCTCATGTGATATTTAATTACTGAATAGTCTTTTCTTTATGGAGTTTGACTTTTAAAAAGTAGATGTCATTATGGGTGTGTTTGATTTGGCTTTGTTAAATCAGATATTGGATGAGAAAGTTGACTGGAGTGCCCAACCTAAAGTTGGCTCAAAGGATAATTTAACTCACAAACCAGGTGGTGGGGACAAGAAGGTGAGTGGGATTGAAGATTTACAAATTAAAACGTTTCATTCAGTATCAGGGCATGTGATATTGTACATCATATTATTATCTCCCCTGAGTAAACTTGTTAGTCAGTCTCGCTGCCGCTAGGCACAAGGACTATTTAATTCCCTATCCGTCACGGCTGTTGTATTTGTTTGTGATTTAAATTGTACTGAGCCGGTGAGGATCAAACTCACTTTTACCAACGGTACACTGATCTGTTGTTGTTCTCTACCTCAGTACAATTTCATAATCTGACCATCTTCAGTTTCATCTTTACTCGCTCAGTACATGTGATATTAAATTAATGAATATTCAATTTCTTTATGGAGTTTTACTTTTGAAATTATTATCAAGGGAGGCGCGAGAGCGCTCTATCCCGTAATATACTTCAAGAATGGCCTATGCTGGAAATCTCATTTCTTTGATCAATCATAACTCAAAAACCAATAAACCAAATTAGTTAAAACTTCGCACAAAATTTTTATCTGATAGGTTCTATAAGTGTGTAGAATTTCAGAATCATTAGTCAAGGCAACCCAGAGATCCAGAAAGTTCAATCATGAAATCATGTTATCCGTGTGTACGTATGTGCCACCCTGTATCTCATCAACTATTTGATGGATTCAGCTGATTTTTGGCAGAGATAGAGGTTCTAGGGTCTAGCTGATGGCATTTTAATTTCAGTTTACCATATACCTTAGTTTTCCAGAAAATTCCAAAAAACCTTAAAAATTACCATTGTATTGAGGCATAGCCTTTACAAAAGTAGTGACATTCCATGAAAAATGTCAGTATACTGAAATCATATGCCCTTAATAGGGTTAAGATGAAAATTCATATACACTAAATGTACAAAAGCAAGGAAATTCCCAAATTTTTACACTTTTATTGTCATTAAGGGTATGCGAGCACAACAGGGCTATGTATTTTTCTGGTAGGAATTTTTCTTCAGCGCACCTCACACACTTTATCCACTCATGCATAGAGATTTATACTGTAGTGATGTGATAATGAAATGGTTTGGTTGATATGTAGTCATACCCTTAATGACAATAAAAGTGTAAAAATTTGGGAATTTACTTGCTTTTGTACATTTAGTGTATATGAATTTTCATCTTAACCCTATTAAGGGCATATGATTTACGTATACTGGCATTTCTCATGGAATTTTGATTTGATTTAGTAAATCTGATTTTAGATGAAAGCGTAGAGTGAGATGTCTAAAGTTGGCTGAAAGGAATAATCTTAATCACTTCTGTAATCGTGGATATAAATCGAGCAGAGCTGATATGTTTGCTAAACAATCGATGATTCTCTTACCAAAAAGATAATCTAGATATGAAACCAATTTGAATGTTGCGTTCAACACACCAGATTCGGTCTTATTATAAAAAGAAAAACACCCTTAATTCAATCATATTTTATTCAACAAAGGAAATGCTTTGAACCATGGACAATTTGTTGGCAAGATAAAAGCTTTATTGGATTCTTTCAATCTGATTTGGCTAAGATCAAATTGTAGTATCTGTTCCGATGGATACTGCACGCCTGTCCTGTGCAGTTCTAGGAGGTCCACCCTCCCAGGCTTTGCCTCCCCTCTTTGAGGAGGAGTAAGTTTATTGCTTACTGTCTGAGGCGCCCCTACCGGGGAATGCCGACGGGGCTGCCCAGGCAATTTTTAAATAGCCAGAGTGCTCACCTCTCGAACGCTGGCTTTTCAAACCCCACTTTCTCGACCCGATCTTGTGGGAGTTAGATAAAACTGGCCTTGTGCCTAACTCCTGGGGAGGAGTAAATAAAACTCACCTTTGTTCTTGGCCTTTTGGCTAAGATCAAATTGTAGTATCTGTTCCGATGGATACTGCACGCCTGTCCTGTGCAGTTCTAGGAGGTCCACCCTCCCAGGCTTCGCCTTCCCTGCTCTGGGGAGGAGTAAGTTTATTGCTTACTGCCTGAGGTGCCTCTACCGGGGAATGCCGACGGGGCTGCCCAGGCAATTTTTAATGGCCAGAGTGCTCACCTCTCGGGCGCTGGCTTTTCAAACCCCACTTTCCCGACCCGACCTTGGGTCACATCTTACTTGTGGGAGTAAGATAAAACTGGCCTTGTGCCTAACTCCTGGAGAGGAATAAATAAATACTCATGATTGTGACTAATATTGTTGGCACAAAAATAATTTTTGACTCATTTAAAACAATTTTCATATCTAGATCGGATATAAGACTGACACTCGAAGTGACAAACCTGTAAAATAAAATGTTTGGTACTTGTACAGAGAGGGGTACATATGAAAAACACTAAAAATCGCAGTTCCAATTAAATTAACCGGAAAAATCTTTGATATACTTATGTACCAAGCAAAAATAGGTTTGTACACCAAAAATTAGCAAAAACTATCGAGTAGAATTGTAATAAAAATAAAAATCCGTTATATCATTTAATCGTCATTTTTAGCAACCTCTGATTCGCATCGGCATTCAGGCAGTCTCTACCCGTCATTTTTAGCAACCTCTGATTCGCATCGGCATTCAGGCAGTCTCTACCCGTCATTTTTAGCAACCTCTGATTCGCATCGGCATTCAGGCAGTCTCTACCCGTCATTTTTAGCAACCTCTGATTCGCATCGGCATTCAGGCAGTCTCTACCCGTCATTTTTAGCAACCTCTGATTCGCATCGGCATTCAGGCAGTCTCTACCCGTCATTTTTAGCAACCTCTGATTCGCATCGGCATTCAGGCAGTCTCTACCCGTCATTTTTAGCAACCTCTGATTCGCATCGGCATTCAGGCAGTCTCTACCCGTCATTTTTAGCAACCTCTGATTCGCATCGGCATTCAGGCAGTCTCTACCCGTCATTTTTAGCAACCTCTGATTCGCATCGGCATTCAGGCAGTCTCTACCCGTCATTTTTAGCAACCTCTGATTCGCATCGGCATTCAGGCAGTCTCTACCCGTCATTTTTAGCAACCTCTGATTCGCATCGGCATTCAGGCAGTCTCTACCCGTCATTTTTAGCAACCTCTGATTCGCATCGGCATTCAGGCAGTCTCTACCCGTCATTTTTAGCAACCTCTGATTCGCATCGGCATTCAGGCAGTCTCTACCCGTCATTTTTAGCAACCTCTGATTCGCATCGGCATTCAGGCAGTCTCTACCCGTCATTTTTAGCAACCTCTGATTCGCATCGGCATTCAGGCAGTCTCTACCCGTCATTTTTAGCAACCTCTGATTCGCATCGGCATTCAGGCAGTCTCTACCCGTCATTTTTAGCAACCTCTGATTCGCATCGGCATTCAGGCAGTCTCTACCCGTCATTTTTAGCAACCTCTGATTCGCATCGGCATTCAGGCAGTCTCTACCCGTCATTTTTAGCAACCTCTGATTCGCATCGGCATTCAGGCAGTCTCTACCCGTCATTTTTAGCAACCTCTGATTCGCATCGGCATTCAGGCAGTCTCTACCCGTCATTTTTAGCAACCTCTGATTCGCATCGGCATTCAGGCAGTCTCTACCCGTCATTTTTAGCAACCTCTGATTCGCATCGGCATTCAGGCAGTCTCTACCCGTCATTTTTAGCAACCTCTGATTCGCATCGGCATTCAGGCAGTCTCTACCCGTCATTTTTAGCAACCTCTGATTCGCATCGGCATTCAGGCAGTCTCTACCCGTCATTTTTAGCAACCTCTGATTCGCATCGGCATTCAGGCAGTCTCTACCCGTCATTTTTAGCAACCTCTGATTCGCATCGGCATTCAGGCAGTCTCTACCCGTCATTTTTAGCAACCTCTGATTCGCATCGGCATTCAGGCAGTCTCTACCCGTCATTTTTAGCAACCTCTGATTCGCATCGGCATTCAGGCAGTCTTGGTCCGAAGTATCCAAAATATTTTTACTGTATTATTTGAAATAAAAAATAAAACGGATTTAGTCACAACTTTCAGCCGTAAAGATTATATGGAATCTGAACTAAAAAGATATTTGCCAAAATAAATTCTCGATTTTTTGGGGAAATTAAATAATTTGTTGATATATTTCTGATTTATATGTGTTAGTATAAAAGAAAATCACATTTTTAAAGGGTACACTTAAAGCGGTCGTCCTGTATGTATTTTTTACCCCCTTTTAAATTTATGGACTGGTGATACCAGATCAAGCTGCCCTGTGGCTCCCTGAGACGAAATTCACCTACATTGACGTTTTTTGTTTTTCTTCTTTTTTTTTTTTTTTTTGTAAAACTTAATTATGTTCTACAAAACCAAAAACAAAAACAACAGCCCCTCTCCCTTTCTCCCTCCCCTTTTTTATTTTATTTTTAGAACTTGAAGCATAAATCTTTTACTATAATGACCAGATTCGGCATTAAATAACCCAAAAAGGGTTGATATGCCGTAAAACAAAACTACCAAACCAAAAACGATGATTAAACATTTGAAGATATAAAGAACTTGAAGCATAAAAACTTTTACTATAATGACCAGATTCGGCATTAAATAACCCAAAAAGGGTTGATATGCCGTAAAACAAAACTACCAAACCAAAAACGATGATTAAACATTTGAAGATATAAAGAACTTGAAGCATAAAAACTTTTACTATAATGACCAGATTCGGCATTAAATAACCCAAAAAGGGTTGATATGCCGTAAAACAAAACTACCAAACCAAAAACGATGATTAAACATTTGAAGATATAAAGAACTTGAAGCATAAAAACTTTTATTATAATGACCAGATTCGGCATTAAATAACCCAAAAAGGGTTGATATGCCATAAAACAAAACTACCAAACCAAAAACGATGATTAAACATTTGAAGATATAAAGAACTTGAAGCATAAAAACTTTTACTATAATGACCAGATTCGGCATTAAATAACCCAAAAAGGGTTGATATGCCGTAAAACAAAACTACCAAAACAAAAACGATGATTAAACATTTGAACATATAAAGAACTTGAAGCATAAAAACTTTTACTATAATGACCAGATTCGGCATTAAATAACCCAAAAAGGGTTGATATGCCATAAAACAAAACTACCAAACCTAAATTTATGGAATTATTTCCTGCCTAACATTAAGTTTATATCTTTTTTCTTTTTATTGCATGTTAGTTTTCTAGAATTTTATTCATGAATGAAATACCCCCCCCCCCGCCCTCTTGAATGCTGCCATGTAGAATTTCACCATTAAATGTTTACCTTTTTATATCTCGTGAATATGACGGACATTATTTTCTCCTGTTTTTACATCAATTTTATTTGGCCATATTCTTTTGTTGAAATCTTATTATCTAATCTAATATATATATATATATATTTAAGCTGGTCGGATTTTCCAAGTCAGACCTAAATAGCAATGGATCTGACAAATCGATATTTAATTCTGACTAGCCATTTCTTCGTTTTTATCCTTGCAGCATCTTCTTTACACTACAAAAGTGTAATATGCCTCTGATTCTTTCCGAAAATAATTATTCCGGAGAGTAAGATTATTACAATGGAGATAATTTTAAATAATAACCTAAAAAGCTCAAAATGTGAGGTAGATAATTTTTGTTTAACTTAAAGGTAAAAACATGAAGTATCTCTCTTACATTTTAAGCTTTTTTTCATCTCTTCATGACTTACACATTATTATTATTTTTTTTGATTTAAATTTTTTAAAAGTAAAATGACATCGATTCCCAGTCTATGCTGGGTAGGTATAGCTAATATATCATATATTTGTATCTGAGTATCATGAATTCTGCAAAACCGATCAGTGTTCAGTTCTTACATAAGTATAATGTTAACTCTTTTTACATCCTGCTTTATTTTATTTAAAAAATTCAATACCTTGTGTCAGTTGTAGCCATTTTATATCAACAACAGCGGATTATTACAAATATTTGCTACATAATTTTCATAACTAAATAAATGACTCTTTATTTGATCAGTAATTTATTATATTTTATTTGCATGCATATAACTTGTGGGTTATACGCTAATTGAAAATTGCAATTGGAACAAAAACCAAAATCACAACGCAAAGAAAACGACCAATAAATTATTCTGAGAAAAACATTTTTTTCTTCAGACTTTTTCAGGGAAAATCTAAAAAAAAAAAAAATTAAAAATACTCTGAAAGATGTTTTATTTTCATGCATTAAAAGGTAAAATAAAAAATTAAAAAATCTGAATAAAAGTTGAATAAAAAAAAAAAATTCAGCAACGGTTTTTATAGTCATAAGCATAAATAAAACTATTTCGACCTACATAAAATAAAGATATTTGAAAAAATCCTTAAATTCTAACACAAATATTATCCTATTTATAGAAAATTATTTTTATTAATTTACTTAAAAAAAACAAAAAAATAATTTTTCCGAAAATAATTAATTGTCGTTTTTTCTTTTATTTAAATACATTAATAATTTTTGTTTCGTTAAGTTGACAAATACGACTGAATATAGAGAATGAAACAGTAAGGTTGTTTTTGTACGAACACGATGACTTTAAAAAAAAATATTTCTTTCAATCGAAACATTGTTTATATAATACTAACATTCTGATAATGGTGCTTGGTTGATTGTTTGCATACCAAATACATTAGATAGGAGATGGGGTAAATAAGATGTGAAATTATGAGAGGAGGTGGTGTATTAAACACAAATTTTCATAATCTGAAGGTGAGGGTTCAATCCCTGTACGGGCAATACTTTTTCATTTTATCTTCAATCACATCTAAATTTTAGTATTTATAGATTGAGTCGAGGCCAAAAGAAGTAAAATATTAAAGTTTTTGTTAATAATGTGAAACGTGTAAAAAAATATTGGAAATAAAAATGTTTTCTAAATAGTTACACCATTTCTTCAAATCAGAATATATGTTCCGTAAATTACCAAAAAATAAATGTGCTTTTAAAATATCTAATTTACCTTCACAATCGGTTATGGGCACTAAATGTATACACTAATGTGCGATATACCAATGTTGACCCGATGGGTCAGAGATAATCTTCTAGTATTCTATATTTTTACGCAATTTTTTATCAACGCTTGCAATTTTTGTAATCTGACAGCAATGAAATTAATGAAAAATAATCAAATATTGAATATTTGGTTGGCCAATAAAACGCATGTAAAATTGTGGATAGATTTAATGTCAGTAAAAGTAGTTTTGAAGATTTTTCTTTTTTTGAAAAATTTTTTTTTTTTTCCATTTATAATTACAATATTCAGGTAAGCGTGTCGTCTTTTTAGATTGATGTCCGATACAGGGTGGCCCAAAAGTAGGTTTACAGTTATCATTTAATATTTGAAGTTTTTTAACTAGGTTATTCGAAAAACTTTAAATAGGTTAAATATTTAGTTTAATAACTGTAAACCTACTTTTGGGCCACCCTGTATATATTTAGCTGTGAATGCGACTAGAAAAGAAAGTTGATGAGAACCAAATTCATGGATGAATTCTCTGTCGACTCTTGTTCCTGCATCATGTGTTACCCATAGTCAATCATCCTGAACCATTGTTTGTAGTCTGTGTTAATGTTTGTCATACTTTTCTTCTTTTTAACTTGAAATACATTTATTCAAAGTAATGATAATATTTCAGCTTAAATGATATTCAGCAGTTATTAACTGGTAAGCTTTAGCAATGTCATTTCAGATATAAATGATATCTAATATATAAAGTAAAGTCAGCCTCTGTATTGTTTCTTTGTCAGCAATAGCTTTCTTCCTACAAAATCACTATTGAAGTCTCGTACATCAGTTTTTCGTGTGGATCGCTGCAGCTTGTTGCTATGAAGAATAAAATGTAATTCGATTTTATTCCCTACAGAAAATACTTTGACCGGGTCAGAATTATTCTCAACTGTCCGCCTTCTTAAAAAAAGGATGTAACTCTGTATTCGTCCATACAGAATTACTTGCCTTTGATTGGAACTAAAAAATAATATTTTGAAGAAAAAAAGAAAAAAAACACACGGCATAGTTAGTTAATAAAAATGCAATAGTGAAATAATGATCAACGATAATGAACAAGTTAAAAATAATTGGTAAATGACTGGTTTATGAGTATACAACAAAATGATGTTAATAATATTAACTTGTTTTTGAACCAGTTTTTTTTTTTTTTTAAGCAATGCAAGACTTATTTTATGTATGCATTTAAAAATAACAGATAAATCTCTATCAGATTTCGCAACTGATTGATAAAGTGGGAAGGTCCCACGAAAATTCTCTCTTCCAAATATGAAAGAAAAAAAGGCCCCAAAATATGCCAGACTGGTTTAATAAACAAAGCAGTGAGTTGCATTTTTCTGTCATTAATTTGTTTTTGTTTTTTTATTAACGCTAATATATATAAATGGCAAACACAAAAACAAGCCCATTCTTAAATAGAAGTTATGGTAATAACATATAAATAAATTGATTAATAAATAACATAAAATAAGAATTTATTAACTTTAATTCTAGTTTTCTTTTATAGTATATATATATATATATATATATATATATATATATATAAAGGTAAAATGCACGATATATCATAAAAATTAAATGCTGTGAAAGACAAGATGTGTGAAAAAAAGACAAACGGTAAAAACAAATTTTGAATACAGAAAAAAATCATCAAAGAAACGAGACAGTTTACCGGTTTCGTTCGGATCAACGAACGTTTTTTTTTTCTGAAGACGTCCGTTCGGATCAACGAACGTCTTTTCTGAAGACGTCCGTTCGGATCAACGAACGTCTTTTCTGAAGACGTTCGTTGATCCGAACGAAACCGGTAAACTGTCTCGTTTCTTTGATGATTTTTTTCCTGTATTTAAAATTTGTTTTTTGTGTTTGTCTTTTTTCACACACACACACACACATATATATATTAATATATATATGTATATATAGTGTGTGTGTGAAGATAAAATGCACAATATATCATAAACTGAAATGCCGTGAAGACAGGATGTGTGAAAAAACAAAAGGAAAAACAAATTAAACACAGGAATAAATCATCAAAAATGAGAGCTTCATCGGTTTCGTTCAGATCTACAACCGAGAGTGCTCAATTCTTTTACAAAGAGCTATAATTATAAAGAAAGACTTGCGTTAATTCTATTAAATATCATCAAACACAATATCTTTCATACATTTATGACATTTAACATCATTTTTTAGGCCGTTTTATTATTATTTTTTAATTTGCATTTCGAAATCCGATTTGAAATGTGGAGTGAAATGGCCAATGTAAAGTTGGATCGAATGATAATTTGGGAGTTCCCAAACTTGGTGGTGGGAATAAAAAAGTTGAGTTGGATTGACCAATGGAATTAGTTGTGGTCAGTCTGCTGATTCTTTTTGGTAGATTAAAACATGTCCGAATTTGAAAATTAAAATCAGAAGAAAAAAAAATCTGATTTTCTATTTAATGTATTCTTTTTTTAAAATCTTATTTTATGATTCTTGTTTTTCTTTTCAATTAAATATTGAAATCCGGAAACTGTATTAAATGTTTGAATCATCTTTTAAAATCGTGTCAAAGACTGAGGCTATAATCAGTGGTGTATTTAATTATAATTAAAGAATTATAATTATTTTATTCTTAATATTATATTTGTGTTATTATAAAGATGTACAGCATCAAAAAGTTGACATTTTATTAAATATTGCTTAAATGAAAATCGTTTAAAACAATTTAAAAAAATAAATAAATAAGATGTAACTGTTTATCAAATATATCACTTTTTGTAAATCGAAATTTTATATGTCCGTCATCGTGAATCTTATAAATATTTCACTTATTTACAAGAAGATAATTAATATTTAAAAATGGGTTCACTCTGAAGACATCAAACATTGAACGATGAATGATTAGAATTCTTCCATTTTGATTGGTCAAAAAATGTTGTCATTTTGGTTCCGTTCTCGGGTTTACTTTCCTAAATCAGATTTTGGTTGAGAAAGTGGAGTGGAATGCCGAATCTAAAGTTGGCTCAAAAGATAATCTCGCTCACAAACCTGGCGGTGGTGAAAAGAAGGTGAGTAGGGTTGACCAATCGGACTATTTATTTAGTGGCCAGTGTTCAGATTCTCCTACTTGAAATCCGACATAATGACACAAATGTTAATGTGCTTTCTATTTGCACACTAAATTTTGACTTGTCTTCTTCTTCTTGGATATTAAATCATTTTCCATTTTTAATTGAATACAGAAAATGTAAAACTGTATTAATTGAACTGTTGCCATTAAATGATAATCTAATGGGAAAGCTGGAATCTAATGTCAATATTTACTGAGAATGGACCATTAAAATGTGACATTAAATACATTCTTAAAAGGAAGTCATTTTATGTAAATTAAAATGAAGGTTTACAAATGAAAATGTTTCATTCAGTATCGGCTCATGTGATATTTAATTACTGAATAGTCTTTTCTTTATGGAGTTTGACTTTTAAAAAGTAGATGTCATTATGGGTGTGTTTGATTTGGCTTTGTTAAATCAGATATTGGATGAGAAAGTTGACTGGAGTGCCCAACCTAAAGTTGGCTCAAAGGATAATTTAACTCACAAACCAGGTGGTGGGGACAAGAAGGTGAGTGGGGTTGATCTATCCTTGACTGTTAGTTGAAAGAGATTCTCCTACGTGAAGTTGTATTGTTGATGCCAGTTTTGAATTAATGTTGTCTTTTCTTACCTTGCCTTGAGTTATTTTTATACATTACTGAATGTTTATTTTAGAGAGAAAAAAAACTTTTAATACTTTCTGGTTAAAATGTCACTGATTTATTTTATATTTTATTTTCCGTATGCTTGAAAAACTTTCCTCTTGTAGTTTGAGTACAAAATTTTCCTCTTAAAATATATACTTTCCAAAAAGCATGTTCAAACAAAAAATCTGTTTTGTATTATAGCATTTATTGATTTTATTATTTTCCAATCTCATTCCCTATTTGCTCCGTACATGATCTACCCTGTCTGATTGTGTTATCTTCATGAAGATTCTGTCGTCTTGATTCTTATCTGGTATAACGTTTAGCATGCAATTTCTACCTACTATACATGTATCCCTTGTAGCACTGAGATTTTATTTACTTTTTATCCTATATAAATATCCCTCTTTTATACCTAGGGTGTAGCCGAATCTGTATTTATCAGGTTTTGGTCTTGGGAACGCCTTTCAGAACTAAGTACAGGGTCCTTTTCCATGTGCAACATGGCACTACAGTTATCCTGATATTAGACAACTGTTGATAGAGCAACCGCTCTTAACTCTACCTAAGAGTCATGACTCCTGTACTACCGGTCAGAAACAGTAGTCAAACAAGCTGTCAAACCTGTATTCTCAACCAGTGATGACTCCTGTACTACCAGTCAGAAAAAGTAGTCAAACAAGCTGTCAAACCTGTATTCTCAACCAGAGTTATTACTCCTGTACTACCAGTCAGAAAAAGTAGTCAAACAAGCTGTCAAACCTGTATTCTCAACCAGAGTTATGACTCCTGTACTACCAGTCAGAAACAGTAGTCAAATAAGCTGTCAAACCTGTATTCTCAACCAGAGTTATGACTCCTGTACTACCAGTCAGAAACAGTAGTCAAACAAGCTGTCAAACCTGTATTCTCAACCAGAGTTATGACTCCTGTACTACCAGTCAGAAAAAGTAGTCAAACAAGCTGTCAAACCTGTATTCTCAACCAGAGTTATGACTCCTGTACTACCAGTCAGAAAAAGTAGTCAAACAAGCTGTCAAACCTGTATTCTCAACCAGAGTTATGACTCCTGTACTACCAGTCAGAAACAGTAGTCAAATAAGCTGTCAAACCTGTATTCTCAACCAGAGTTATGACTCCTGTACTACCAGTCAGAAAAAGTAGTCAAACAAGCTGTCAAACCTGTATTCTCAACCAGAGTTATGACTCCTGTACTACCAGTCAGAAACAGTAGTCAAACAAGCTGTCAAACCTGTATTCTCAACCAGAGTTATTACTCCTGTACTACCAGTCAGAAACAGTAGTCAAACAAGCTGTTAAACCTGTATTCTCAACCAGAGTTATGACTCCTGTACTACCAGTCAGAAACAGTAGTCAAACAAGCTGTTAAACCTGTATTCTCAACCAGAGTTATGACTCCTGTACTACCAGTCAGAAACAGTAACCAAACAAACTGTCAAACCTGTATTCTCAACCAGACAAAACTAGAGTGGCTCATACTAGTCATGTGAAACTTTATATTACTCGCATAGACTGTAGAATAGAATGATTTATTCCTCCTCAAAACTAGTTTGATAATCAATATTCTGACTATTTTAACTCATAAATTACCATGGTAACAGCTATAATAACGATAATCGTACTCGTTTATAAGTTTTGACATATGCAATGCACTAAGATTTGTTCTCATACCGATTTCTGTGTGACCGGACTTGCAGCTCTAGTTTGCTGGAAGACTTGTTAGCATTTTTTATTCCTAGACATATTCAGAGCCGAGAAAATCATTTCCAGATCAATAAATGTATTCCCCATCAAATATTTGCCCTTAAATATAGGGGGGGGGGGCATTTGTTTACACCTGGCGTTTTAATGGACCAATATATCCAGCTTTGAAATCAAATGAGATGAAGTGAACATCTACTTAGAATGGATGATGATGGTCTATGTAAGTGTCTTTTCTCGGAAGAAGTTACACGATTGAGGGTCAGTGATCCAACTTGTGTCAACGGCTGAATCTGCGACCACTTTTCTCTACGCTGTTGCAGTGATGTCTTTGATGATTTGGTCATGCTGCTCATCACCAAGCAGGAAAGTTGATCTGAGGCATTCTCCATCCGCCTTCACTACCCAATTGGTGCAAACACGTTGTTGGACAGCTGAAAACCTCGGCAACTGCTATCAAAAAGGACTTAGGCAAAATATCCAGCCTGTTGTAAGTTGTTGGTCTTCGTCGATGGGATAGTGACTCACTTGCTATCTTAGCAGAGCTCATGCAGGATCGCCACGGGTGGGCAGCTATGGTTACAGATGAAGGGGGAAGCTGGCCCAACCCAACCAGGCTGAATGTCGCACTAAGAATAAAAAGATAGAGGTTAACACACAGAAAATCTCCAACACACAAACCATGAAGATCCTTTAAAGATAGAGGGTTCAGTTCGAAATTCTGTATAGATTCCCGAGTTTGACTTAAAAAAGAATTCCTTAGTTTATAAAGATGCACCTGGAGAAGGTCAGAGGTTACATCGGTTGAAACGTTGTGAAAATAACTGGCATCCATCTCATAGAAGAATACTTATTCGAATGAATGAACATTTATACACTAGAATGGCCACTTATGAATCTCAGCCAATCAGAACACAGAGAATGGACTTTCCCTTCTGAGCATAATGGAACATTCTAGCCTGATTATAAACCGGCATTTTGATGTGCTTGGCACTCTGACTTATTTTGCTGCTCAACTGGTCGTACAGTTGAGCCCTAAACATCGACTCTATAGTTAAAATCGCGTTAAAACTTGAAATGTTCTCTATTTTTTTTCCCCCTTTTATTGCGCTGTTTTTTTTTCTTTTCTTTGGTCTTCTTGTCAATTTGTGAATAATTATTTTTAGCTTTATGTGCGATGGAATATGTTGTTTCTTTTAAAATGCCAGTAGTAGTAATAAAAAGAAAATGGAACACCTATGGATGTAATCGATGTCCAATTCCAGAAGAATAAATTAAGAAAATGAAATCTTGGTTATTGGAATTAGTGATCAATGTGTACTCAATGATAGTAGTTTTTTTTCTTCTCTTTTTTTTATTGCAATACTTTTAAAAAATTCTTTCTTAATTGCCACCTTCAGGTAAGCATGTAATCTTTCTTCATTTGCTGCCTGATGTATATTTACCTGTGGCGGCTAATGCAAGAAATATTGATGATATGTATATCCTCGGATTAATTCCTTGCCAATTTTTGCTCCCGTATTATTTATTTCCCCCCTTTGTAATTCAACTTGTAGCATGCATCGTTTTTATCTATTCTGCGTTGATGTTTTTCATATTTAAAAAACAAAATCTTTCGATGATATTTATCGTTCATTAATTCGTAAGCTTTGGCGCCGTAATCTGACATTTAAAACGTCTGACAACAAATTAACTATTATATAAAAAAAAAAAACATAGAATGTAATTGAAAAGTTTATTTAAAAAAACAAAACATGGCTGTTGTTTTAAAATACATGTTTGAACAACTCCTGCTTAATTACTCAGTATTCTAATATGTATAAAAAAATTCTGCTAATAGCTTGATAATACAAACTTAGGATTTCTCAGGGGTTTTTTTTTTGTGAATCAATTTTGATACATTTTTTTCTAAGATGGTTTGCATAACATGTAAACAGCATTGTGAAGTTTTTCAATTTTTTTGTGTTACCTATGCTAATAGCATTTGACTGAAAATAGCCCATCTACGCATATTTTGGAGATAATAAAGGATAATGATACATTTTTAACACTAAATTATACTAATATTATAAGATTTATTGACTTAATGAATTGTTTGGCCACATGAGTGTCATTGTTTTTGATAACTTCAAAACCCCTATTAGTCATCGAACGTGCTGGACTGCATCTATTGCAGCTTTGATGGTCAACGATAATATATCTTTTGATGTAAATTGATATTCAGCGGCATAAACATCTTGTTTAATGATAGACCAAAGATTTTCAACAGAATTGAGATCTGGTGAGACTGGTGGCCACACCATCCATCTTTCATCCTGCATGCCGTAGGGGACTAGAAATGCTTTGGTATCCTTAGAAAAGTGGGATGGAGTGTTGTCATGCATGAATATGAGAGTCCTTGCAAGTAACAGTGGTATGTCATCTAGCTAAGGATTCAGAGATTGCAGTCGGCGGATGTGGTCAGTTTAACCCCTTCAGGCACTCTGATTAGGCCAGAAAGTCTGTGCCCAGCTCATCACATGACTCCTTCACCCTGTTATTGATGTGTTAGGGTTAGTGGTGCTCATCTTTGAAATAGATCCAACGATTTTCCAAACTGTTAGGTTCATCAAGTGCCGCCCTGATCTTGCCAGCCTCGTAACTCTCGCTTCACTTATTTTATCTTTTAGTCCTCACATTCCATGAGCGATGTTTCTGACAAAGGGGGAAGCATTGCTGTTTTCTGGGTCGGAATCTGTTCATCTAACACTTATCGTTGACTAGTTTTTGACCTTGAAGTAGTATCTTTTTTTTTAGCTATTTACATAAAGTGGCTTCATGCCTTGTCTGGAGCGATTTCCATAAAAAAAGAAAAAAAAAACAACAAAAAAAAAGAAAACAACTCATGCCCAACATCATGTCTTTCCGAGCCTATTGAAGTCTCAAATTCCTATGATGGGGCATTAAAAGAGGCCATTTCAGGGGACGTGCCATGGAAGCTATGGTCCCGATGATGCAGTTTCTGGTGATTACCTATACATGTGCATGTCCAGCCGTAGTAAAACTAGCCTTGCTTGTTTGTCCGAGATTCACATATAACTTTTGGTTCATCTTCTTTAAATCCCTAGCTGTTACAGTCTCTGAGATGCCGCAATCAGATCATTTCTTCCTTGGCGAACGTTTCCTCAAGATTCGTCTAATCATATTCACATGACGACCTAACTCCTCCTCAGTGATAAGAAGGACATTAAAAAATTTCACGTCGCTTAGAAAGAAAAAAAAAGCTATTAGCGTGGTTCACCTAAAAAACATTCAATCTGAAACAAAACAAGCAGCGCATGCGTGGTCCCCTTTTGTATGTGACTCGATGTGGCG
Source organism: Sepiola atlantica (assembly GCA_963556195.1). Lineage (NCBI taxonomy): Eukaryota > Metazoa > Mollusca > Cephalopoda > Sepiida > Sepiolidae > Sepiola > Sepiola atlantica. Next base: position 10,545,724 of record OY744547.1, on the reverse strand, counting down.
AGTGTAAAATGCAATAAATTTGGGCAATTTGGGGCATTTTTGACCCCCCCCCCCTTTCACCCCCCTGGGGGGCGCGAACCAGAATTTTTCTTAGATCAAGGATGCTCATTTTATATCCAGAACAATTGCCTCTATATTTTGGCCAAGTTTCAGAAAAATTGAATGGATGGATGAAAAGTTATGGGGCAAAAAATGTCATTTTTTGCTATTTCGGAGCCTTTTGACCCCCTGGAGGGCTAACCAGATTTTTTTTCAAAAATCGGAGAATGTCACTTTCTAACGTGACCAAAGTTACAACTTCATGCAAAATTTCAGAGAAATTCAATGGATGGTTGCGGAGAAAAATCCGGATGGACGGACGGACGGACAGACGGAAATGCCTCAAAACATAGGTCCCCCGATTTATAAAATCGGGGGACCAAAATGAAGAATAATAAAAACCTAACAAAAAGTGGGCAGAAAAAACCCAAATAGGCAAAAAAATAAATGTTACCAAAGGCAACATAAGTTACTTTTCTACTAACCTGGATAAGTTTATTTGTGTTTTAATTTATTTTAAAGAGCTTTTTTGTTCAAAACAAACCTGGTGTCCACCTGTTTAGTTAGAACAAAAAAAAATGACTGAAATTACAGAGTTTCGATAATTGCTCAAAAAACGAAAATTAAGCAAAATACTGGTTGAACATTATATTTTCCCACGATTAGTGACATTTATTTGATGTGTTTCTAACACTATTTTGTTTATTTTTCGAGTTTTCACCAATTATCAAGGATCCCCGTGCTGGGCTCATAAACAGCCATTATTTTCGTTCTAACTGAACAGGTGGACACCAGATTTTTTTTTGAACAAAAAAACTCTTTAAAATAAGTTAAAACACAAATAAACGTGTCCAGGTTAGTAGAAGAGTAACTTATCTTGCCTTTTGTAACATTTATTTGTTGTGTATTTGTTTTTTGGACCCCTTTTTCGTTCTGTTAGCTGTCGTTATAAATGCCCAGAACTTTTATTAAAATTGATTCACACAAACCTGAAAAATACTAAATTTACCTACCAAGTTATTAGCATAATTTTGGGTGTATATATATATATATATATATATATATGTATATCGAGGACACGTATTATTAAAAATAACCGACAATTTTTGTCTGGTTATTTTAGTATTGATCCCTTCAATTTTCCGGATTAAAATCTTAATCTCGGAAGAAAATTGGCTGATGAAACTGCCGTAATGTGCATGTTGGTCCAGAGTACTTTCTGACCCGCCTGGGTCCATCGTCAGTGGAATAATGACAAACAGGTAAAGACCTGGAGTGAGATTTATAATTAATTATGGCGGGAAAATTTAAATATGAAACTATATTTATTAGGTATTATAAGCATTTTCTTCTGAGATTAAGATTTTAATCCGGAAAATTGAAGGGATCAATACTAAATAACCAGACAAAAATTGTCGGTTATTTTTAATAATATATATATATATATATATATATATATATATATATATATATATATATATATATGGTACGTCAATGAAAATTAATAAGACCTGCAAATGGAAGCAAATCGGTATTTTCAATTGTTCAAAACAAGGAGTAGTTTAGTTAATAAAAACATTTATTTTTCATCTCTTTCTTTCCTTAAACCAGGTTTTTCAAAGATTGAAATCTTATCATCAGAGGAAAAATTATGATTGATAAGTTGACAGGGTAGGACTGTCAAAGTTCCAAATTTGAAACAGATTCCTCTGGATTTACCAATATTTCTGAGCCCTACGTTTTTTGGATTTCGTTATTGGTGATTCCCATGCCCGTTTGAACTTTTTGGAAGGTTTTTTTTATAGAAGTTTTATTGATTTTTTAAATTTTTAATTTTAAAAGAAAACTTTTTCAAATTTGGAACTTTGACAGTCCTACCCTGTCAACTTATCAATCATAATTTTTCCTCTGATGATAAGATTTTAATCTTTGAAAAACCTGGTTTAAGGAAAGAAAGAGATGAAAAATAAATGTTTTTATTAACTAAACTACTCCTTGTTTTGAACAATTGAAAATACCGATTTGCTTCCATTTGCACGTCTTATTAATTTTCATTGACGTACCATATTTTTGCTCTATCCAGTATATTGAGCTTTCCTTATTTCACAATAGGTCCAACTCTCTAAAAGTTTACCTTTTAGTTATAATTTACATATATATATATATATATATACATCGACCTATAACTTAAAAAAAAAATTGTTTTCTTATATTGTCGTAACGTACTTCGATTATGCAACTTAATACTTTCAGAATATTATTGTGGAATTAAAATATATTTTTAAGGCCATGTTTTTTTGATTTAATCAGATTTTAGATGAGAAAGTGGAATGGAGTGCCGAATCTAAAGTTGGGTCGAAGGATAATATGACCCACAGACCTGGCGGTGGTGAAAAGAAGGTGAGTAGGGTTGACCAATCCGACAATTTATTTAGTGGCCAGTGTTCAGATTCTCCTACTTGAAGTCCGACATAATGACACAAATGTTAATGTGCTTTCTATTTGCACGCTTAATTTTGACTCGTCTTCTTCTTCTCCTCGAATATTAAATCATTTTCCATTTTTAATTGAATACAGAAAATGTAAAACTGTATTAATTGAACTGTTGCCATTAAATCATAATCTAATGGGAAAGCTGGAATCTAATGTCAATATTTACTGAGAATGGACCATTAAAATGTGACATTAAATACATTCTTAAAATGAAGTCGTTTTATGTAAATTAAAATGAAGGTTTACAAATGAAAATGTTTCATTCAGTATCGGCTCATGTGATATTTAATTACTGAATAGTCTTTTCTTTATGGAGTTTGACTTTTAAAAAGTAGATGTCATTATGGGTGTGTTTGATTTGGCTTTGTTAAATCAGATATTGGATGAGAAAGTTGACTGGAGTGCCCAACCTAAAGTTGGCTCAAAGGATAATTTAACTCACAAACCAGGTGGTGGGGACAAGAAGGTGAGTGGGGTTGATCTATCCTTGACTGTTAGTTGAAAGAGATTCTCCTACGTGAAGTTGTATTGTTGATGCCAGTTTTGAATTAATGTTGTATTTTTCCTACCCAGTTATTTCCTTGTGTTCCTGTCGTACATTAGCGAATAGTTATTTTAGATAAAGAACATTTTAGTCTTTCTATTGAAATTTTATCAATGTAAAAAAAAAAAAAAATTTTTTTTTTATTTATCTTTCTAAATGTCTTTAAAATTCTTCCTTTTCTCGGCGCCTTTCGTGGTTCGATTGCACAATGTTCTTCATGTAAACAAATGCTTTACAAATATTCAAAGAAAATATTGTACAATTGTTTGTCATATTTGAGCACGTAGACATCGATTAAATTTCATTATTTTCATATTAGTACGAAAAACAAGCGTTTTTTACTTACTTAGGCTCAAGCAAACTTAATAGTTGGTATCACATTTAGTGTGCGAAAAATGGGTATGGGTTAGTAGGTATCACAAACCAGCCTAGAGTTTTGTGTGCAAAAATGGGTTAGGGTTAGTAGGTATCACAAACCAGCCTAGAGTTTTGTGTATGAAAATGGGTTAGGGTTAGTAGGTATCACAAACCAGCCTAGAGTTTAGTGTGCGAAAATGGGTTAGGGTTAGTAGGTATAAAAAACCAGCCTAGAGTTTTGTGTATGAAAATGGGTTAGGGTTAGTAGGTATCACAAACCAGCCTAGAGTTTTGTGTATGAAAATGGGTTAGGGTTAGTAGGTATCACAAACCAGCCTAGAGTTTTGTGTATGAAAATGGGTTAGGGTTAGTAGGTATCACAAACCAGCCTAGAGTTTTGTGTGCGAAAATGGGTTAGGGTTAGTAGGTATCACAAACCAGCCTAGAGTTTTGTGTGCGAAAATGGGTTAGGGTTAGTAGGTATCACAAACCAGCCTAGAGTTTTGTGTGCGAAAATGGGTTAGGGTTAGTAGGTATCACAAACCAGCCTAGAGTTTTGTGTGCGAAAATGGGTTAGGGTTAGTAGGTATCACAAACCAGCCTAGAGTTTTGTGTATGAAAATGGGTTAGGGTTAGTAGGTATCACAAACCAGCCTAGAGTTTTGTGTGCGAAAATTGGGTAGGGTTAGGGTTAGTAGGTATCACAAACCAGCCTAGAGTTTTGTGTGCGAAAATGGGTTAGGGTTAGTAGGTATCACAAACCAGCCTAGAGTTTTGTGTGCGAAAATGGGTTAGGGTTAGTAGGTATCACAAACCAGCCTAGAGTTTTGTGTATGAAAATGGGTTAGGGTTAGTAGGTATCACAAACCAGCCTAGAGTTTTGTGTGCGAAAAATGGGTTAGGGTTAGTAGGTATCACAAACCAGCCTAGAGTTTTGTGTGCGAAAATGGGTTAGGGTTAGTAGGTATCACAAACCAGCCTAGAGTTTTGTGTGCGAAAATGGGTTAGGGTTAGTAGGTATCACAAACCAGCCTAGAGTTTTGTGTGCGAAAATGGATTAGGGTTAGTAGGTATCACAAACCAGCCTAGAGTTTTGTGTGCGAAAATGGGTTAGGGTTAGTAGGTATCACAAACCAGCCTAGAGTTTTGTGTGCGAAAATGGGTTAGGGTTAGTAGGTATCACAAAACAGCCTAGAGTTTAGTGTGCGAAAATGGGTTAGGGTTAGTAGGTATCGCAAACCAGCCTAGAGTTTTGTGTGCGAAAATGGGTTAGGGTTAGTAGGTATCACAAACCAGCCTAGAGTTTCGTGTGCGAAAATGGGTTAGGGTTAGTAGGTATCACAAACCAGCCTAGAGTTTTGTGTGCGAAAATGGGTTAGGGTTAGTAGGTATAACAAACCAGCCTAGAGTTTCGTGTGCGAAAATGGGTTAGGGTTAGTAGGTATCACAAACCAGCCTAGAGTTTCGTGTGCGAAAATGGGTTAGGGTTAGTAGGTATCACAAACCAGCCTAGAGTTTAGTGTGTTAAAATGGGTTAGGGTTAGTAGGTATCACAAACCAGCCTAGAGTTTTGTGTGCGAAAATGGGTTAGGGTTAGTAGGTATCACAAACCAACCTAGAGTTTTGTGTGTGAAAATGGGTTAGGGTTAGTAGGTATCACAAACCAGCCTAGAGTTTTGTGTGCGAAAATGGGTTAGGGTTAGTAGGTATCACAAACCAGCCTAGAGTTTAGTGTGCGAAAATGGGTTAGGGTTAGTAGGTATCACAAACCAGCCTAGAGTTTTGTGTGCGAAAATGGGTTAGGGTTAGTAGGTATCACAAACCAGCCTAGAGTTTAATGTGCGAAAATGGGTTAGGGTTAGTAGGTATCACAAACCAGCCTAGAGTTTAGTGTGCGAAAATCGGTTAGGGTTAGTAGGTATCACAAACCAGCCTAGAGTTTCGTGTGCGAAAATGGGTTAGGGTTAGTAGGTATCACAAACCAGCCTAGAGTTTTGTGTGCGAAAAATGGGTTAGGGTTAGTAGGTATCACAAACCAGCCTAGAGTTTAGTGTGTGAAAATGGGTTAGGGTTAGTAGGTATCACAAACCAGCCTAGAGTTTTGTGTGCGAAAATGGGTTAGGGTTAGTAGGTATCACAAACCAGCCTAGAGTTTTGTGTGCGAAAAATGGGTTAGGGTTAGTAGGTATCACCAACCAGCCTAGAGTTTTGTGTGCGAAAAATGGGTTAGGGTTAGTAGGTATCACAAACCAGCCTAGAGTTTTGTGTGCGAAAATGGGTTAGGGTTAGTAGGTATCACAAACCAGCCTAGAGTTTTGTGTGCGAAAATGGGTTAGGGTTAGTAGGTATCACAAACCAGCCTAGAGTTTTGTGTGCGAAAATGGGTAAATATAGTGATAACTTATTTACTTTTTGGTGTTATGTTGATCAAATTTGGATGCAAATAAAATTTAATTTTCTTTCTAAGCCGACAATTCTTTCTCTTGTTTCTTCAAAAGTTTATTTTTTTTACTTCAAGTTTGGTTATTGTTTTCAGCAACAGGCGGTTTATTTTTTTAATGTTGGTGTTTTTAAACTTAATGTGCACAATATTATGTCTTTATTCATATAAAAACTGTTCAAGAAAATGGACCAGAAAAGAAAATGGATCAGTATCGGCTTAATGTATGCTTATAAGTAATCCTTCATCAAAAAGATCCAAGCTAGAAATTTCAGTGAATGAAGTTTTTGTCATATTATCAAATTTTGTTTCTGTCTGCTTTTTCATGGTTCGAATCTGATTTTTTTTTTATTATTATTGATCTGCTATTAAAAGAAAACTCTACATTGATCTCTACTATGCTATTAATCATATTAAGAAGATTCAATGTGTTAGCTGTTGAAATTAATTTTATATTAACAATCTAAGTTGCACTTCCGTATCATTTTAGTATGTTTTTTTGTTTTTTTGAGAGGTAATAAGATGTTGCCCAATGTTTATTTAGGCTGGGTTACTCTAATAATTATTGCTTCCATTATGATTAATTTTCATTTACCACAAGATGACGTCACATTTGTAAGGATTTTTCACTTGTTCAAAGCCTGCATTTTTAGTTATACACTGTGAAAAATTTTTGTTGTTTCGCCTAGTAGCAACAATGTTGTGAAAATCGTGCGAGATATTCTTCTAAGACATTCTCTATTTTTTCCTTTTTATTTTTTATTTTATTTTTTTCTTCCCTTCTTAAGTGACCTCAATTAAAGCAACACCACATTGTGTGTTGCCGGTTGTTGTAATTTTTATTCAAGGTACTTAATTTCCCTGATGATCTGCCAAGCAGGGACCTGCTTGGTAGTGAAACACGTGTAGGTAAAAAAAAATCTTTAAATGATAAATAAATAATTTTTGAATGAAAAAATCTTTTGTGGTGTTGATTGGGCTCCTGAATGGAATGCTTTGGTAAGCTTTCAAAAACACACACACACACACATATATATATATATATATATATATATATATATATTATTTATAAATAAATATTAAATTATTTATACCTACAGACGCTAGCGTTTCAAGTTTATTGCTCTCATCAGTGCAGGAAAGTAACAATTTCAGACGGTCGGGAGGCACGAACCTGGTTCACAAAGTCAGCCTAGAATCTGCAAGCAGTCGCCATATCCACTCGGCCAATGGAAACTGTCACATAATTAAGGGAAATTAAGATCTATATGTACCTAGAAGCGGGCACAGATAGAAGACTAGTCGAGAGTGTTCGACGAACGTATTCGGAACTTTGTATTAATTACATGTAAATTACATGTTTTTTTTAATCCGTTATGACCACTGGTTTCATACCATGAGCGATCGTCAGATGACTCTAATACATATTTTTAATACTTTGTTTACTTCCGATTCCACCATCGAATATAATGGTTTCATGCGATAAGTCGTTTAGAAATTCTTTAGGATTCCACTAAAGTTAATATAAACCGAAATTATAACTTTTTCTATCATTATTTATAAGATCAGTTTTATAGGTGTTAGCGAATAACGTTTTTTAACATGGCATGCAAAATAGTTTAACAGGTTTATTGCAAAATAACTAGAGTGAATACTTTTGTATCAAATAGAAGTCAACCTTGAACTGGGGGCGGAGTGGGGTGGGAGTAAGCCCACTAAAGCAGCCATGTCAAATTAAAGTTTCCTTGGGTCAATTTGTGTTGTCATGACAACACAAATCGACCTACATGGTTTAATTGAAGTTGTTTAATCAAATTATTGAAGAATACAATACGTATACAAATGTTTTTTTTATCTATCATTCTTTTTGATAGTACACTAAAAATTACACTAAGTGTCATTTGAATTTATGAAGTTTTCTGAAATTTTAATTACCGGATGTTAAAAAAAATATGAAATTTTACCCCCACATGAATTTATGTGTGTTTTATTTTGCTTCGATAAAATATCTTTTTAAAGTGTGCAGAAACGTTCTGAATAAAGAGAAGCCGTTTTTCAGTGAACGACCTAAATAATAAAACCTGCTCTTTTGACCATTAAATCATGGAAATGACGGTGCTTGTATAATAAAAAGCCGGAAAAAAGTTTTTTGTCTTTTAGTGTTGGAGAGGTAAATAAGGGGCAGGTAACTCTTCACAACAGCTCTAGCTTTCGAACAATATTTTTCTAACCCTAAACCCTAACCTTAACCCTAAACCCTTACCCTAACCCCTTACCCCTTACCCTAACCCTAAACCTAAACCCTAACCCTAAACCCTAACCCTAACCCTTTTATGTCTAATCGACGTTCTCCTTGCACATCAGCCACATGTGCAACACCAATTAAAGCCATCAGTTTTGATTACTGGAAAATCTTGCTTAAAATTTGTGGTATGAGTTACCTGCCCCTTATTTACCTCTCCAACACTAAAAGACAAAAAAAACTTTTTTCCGGCTTTTTATTATACAAGCACCGAAATGACTATCTTTTATACTGGTCGCATG
>OY744547.1:10369807-10534807 GCA_963556195.1 Sepiola atlantica | reverse complement strand
CTTTATGTAGGTAAAAACCCACAGTTAATATTCAAAGATACCCCAAAAAAATTATGTTATCTTCTTTCATAATTAGTTTTTTATAAAAAAAAATAGACACATTTTTTTTTAAACATCTTGAATTTATTATCGAAAAAAATTGTGTTTTGAAAATAAGCACGAAATAATTGTATGAATAAAGATGTTTTTCTTTTTAATAAATTCGGAACATTTATTAAATTATTTTATTTTGAGCTTAAGTTATATATACACTATTGAGCTATTGGCCCAACTTTTGTGTGAATTTAAACAGAATTTAAATTATATATATATATATATGTATATTAATGTTTTTATTTATACAGACATGTACAAAACGCCGCTACACTGGCATATCGATGTTGTCGATTATTATTTATTAGAAACTAAGATCTCTTCAGGCTGAAAAGTCTGATCTTTCACTTAGATGTTCATATTGAAAAAGAAGGGGCAAAAGGAATCTAAGTTCAATATATATATATATATATATATATATATATATCTAAGCAAGCGTTGTTGAACATCACGGAACTTTCGCGTTTGTATATTTACCTTGTGAGGTTCTCAAACCGTCGAGCCAGCTTTCTGGTTTCAGGTGGCAATCCATATAGTACTTCGCCGATAGTTTTTAATTCGGCCATTTTCTCGGGCGCTTTCGACTTTCGGCAGTCGAGAAAATGGCCGAATTAAAAACTATCGGCGAAGTACTATACGGATTGCCACCTGAAACCAGAAAGATGGCTCGACGGTTTGAAAACCTCACGAGGAAAATGTACAAACGCGAAAGTTCCGTGATGTTCAACAATGCTTGGTTAGATAATGACTTGCTGCCTAAATATATATATATATATATATATATATATATATATATATATATATATATATAAGGAAAAGTTCATGTTAAAGAACTAAAAGAATTCAAGATATCCCCAGGAGATCAATTAATGCAAAAAATTGTTGTTTAACAAATTAGATCTTATAGATCTCTCAGTATATATTTTAATACTGCAGAGAAAAGTAAGCTCAATGGTTAACAGGTTATGTAAAACAGAGCTGTCATATTATAATTTGGTAGATTATGAAATTTATGACATAATTGAAATTTTTAATATTATCAAGCCCCAAAAATCAAGACTTAACAATGTTTGTCCCTGTGCCATGATAGATAGATAAAGAATGTGCATGAAAGGTTTATTGAACTTTCATCTAAAATACAGGTACCTTCCAATCTTACTCAACTAATTGAATCGACTTTATCAATTTTTATTATTAAAAGAGAACGAATGTTACAGTGGGTCTTTATTTTTAATTTGCCTTCCCAAATCAGATTTTGGATGAGAAAGTGGAGTGGTGCGCGCAACCTAAAGTTGGCTCGAAGGATAATCTCTTTCACAAACCAGGTGGTGGGGAGAAGAAGGTGAGTAGGGTGGACTCATTTGACTCTCGCTCGGTCAGGGGTCACATTCTCCTACTTGAAGTTGTACACATCGCCTAACTTTAACTGTTGTACTTTTAAGTCTTGTATATTGGAGAATGCCTCTTCTTTTTTTTTTATTCCTTTATTATTTGTTTTTAATTAAAACTTTATTTCGTTCTTATCTTGCTAATGTGTTTTCAGTAGATTACCTTTTATACTGGTACCTAAAATAATACATTATGAATCACATCTTGTTCAAATCCTGAAATTCACTACAGTAAAAAAAAAAATTCAGTACAGTAAAAAAAAAATTCAGTACAGTACAAAAACATTCAGTACAGTAAAAAAAATCAGTACAGTACAAAAAAATTCAGTACAGTAAAAAAATTCAGTACAGTACAAAAAATTCAGTACAGTAAAAAAAAATTCAGTACAGTCCAAAAAAATCAGTACAGTAAAAATATATTCAGTACAGTAAAAATATATTCAGTACAGTAAAAAAAATTCAGTACAGTAAAAAAAAAACTTCAGTACAGTACAAAAGAAAATGCCACCCAAGGAATCATGAATAAAATTCACAATCGTTTCTGCAATCCAACTATATTTAGTACAAATAAACGTAAGTCTGTGTCTGACTTGTCCACCAAGTTTCAAGCATGAATGTCCAACAGTCTTTGTTTTATCGCTATTCAGTATGCCTTAAGTATGCACCGTCCTGTCGGCAGCGCAACAAATTTGCCGACTGCAACCTCATGCAGAGGGGGTAACGAAAACAGGGCCACCTGTAGACCGTGGGTGGCGACTCGTGATGCCTTCTGACGGGATCCTGGTGGTTGAGCAGTCAGTCGCCTGGTGACATGCAACACTCCACTTTGACCCTTACTTCGGCTAGACGGGAGTTCAGAAAGGCCCAATCTGATCAATCGGCTGGTCACGTCACGCCCTAGTATCTATAAGTTAATCCTCAACCGTATTATTCAAACTGGTTCGTCTAAAAATCAAAACCTTATTTCTCCTTTTTATTTTCCTCCCAAATCGATAATAAAAGATGGTGGTTTAGGGTCAGTTGTGTTGAGAACAAAGAAGATTACAAATGCCGAATAGTAATGTTTTCAAAGAGTAATGTTTTCAAAGAGTAATGTTTCCACTCTCGGTGTAAAATTTCCTTTGAGCAATGTTTTCTCGGAGTAATTTTTTCTAAGCATAATATTCCCACTTTCACTGTAAAATTTCCTTCTAAGGGTATGAAATAATTATTCTACCTATAGGATTCCATTTGACAACTTTATTCGGCATTAAAAAACCCATAGATGGTTGATATGCCGTAAAACAAAACAAACCAAACATATAAATATGCACCTCTGCATTGCAAGTACACTCGGAGACGACTGATTTTTTGCTGTGATGACCCTCTACCGTTCAGGAATAGTCTGGGGATTGTTTTGATAGACATTTATCTTTAACATAACCCAACATATGAACATCTGGGAGGTTAAGGTACGGTAAGTGTGAAACCCATTCAGGATCACCCCTTTTACTGATGAGACGATCACCAATATATCATTGAACGGCGATAACACAAAGACTGTTGGATATTCATGACTGAAATTTGGTGAACAAGTCAGGCATAGACCAAAGTTTATTTGTACCATATATATTTGATTGGATCGCAGAAAGGATTGTGAATTTTATTAACAATTCTATGGTTGGCATTTTTTTTTTAATAGGTTAGGATAAGGGTTGTATCTTATATAAAATATTAAACCGTAAATGTAAAATGGAAACTATCACTTTTTTTCAGTGTGCCCATTCTGTTTATGGAAAAAGATATTCTTAAAAATAATGAATATTGGGAGATAGGTCATCCGAAAATTTCCAAACGCACAGGTCAATTTGTATACCCAGTAAATTCATCAAGATTTCAATAATATACTTTAAAATCCATGATATAAATAATGATTAATAATATCTATTTGAATCTTCGTGTATAAAATGAAATTGATTAAAAATAATCTTAGGATAAAGGGAACAGAGTTATCATAAAGGTGTTTTTCCAGCCAATGCATCCCCAAATATATTTGAATAAATTATACTTTCATTTTATTTATTTTTTTTTTTAGTTTTCTGTAATTATTTACATAAGTGAAAGAACAAACCTTTTTTTTTAATCTAAAACAATAAAATAAATTAAAAACAACAACAATAGTTTTACATAATTACAGGTGAAGAATTAATATATTTGATATTCTAATTTATCAAGATTAGCAAATTTAAATCAATCCTCTGAGCACATTGGGCGTTGCTAAGAATCTCAGTGTATTGCAGTGTCTATTATATAAAGGGCAGTTGTCTGTGTGTTTATGTTTTTGTATGCCCAACTAAAAGTCCAAAACAAACAGCCACAAAGTTTGTATATTCTTGATCAGAGTTACCCTGTATGAATAATAATCAAAAATTCAGAAAAATTATTACTTCTTGGCCCTAAACTGGTACAGATTCCATCAAGAGAAATCGTTTTTGTTTCAAGCATTTTATGTACTAAAGGGAAGTAACTCTGATATTTTATCAAGGAGTTACTTCCCTTATACTGACTCATTCCTGGAGGGATCGAAATAAAAGAGGATTGCCTGTTTTTCTTATCTTTCCGTTTTTGCTGGAGATGGGGCATCCTACTGAATGCCAGACATTCACAGGCTATTTCAGACACTCCAGCGTAGAGATCTTTTTAAGATTCTAAGCGTCCCTTTAAGTGCAATTGTTTTTATTTTTCTTGCACTCGGTTCAGCGGGTATACTCGCCAGATAGCTTTTGAAATTCTTTTTCATTAGTCCTGTTGCTCCTATAATTACTGGTATGATGGAGATTTTCCTAAGATTCCAGTTTCTTTTCATGCCGTACATAAGACCTTGGCATTTCGTATGTGTATGCATATGTCCAGAGAGAGAATGTGCTGGGCAGAGGAGAAAGACGGGAGAGGAAAGGGTAAATAGATAGAAGTTTTAATAGAAATATGTTACACTTTTGGCCCGGGCAACGTCGGGTAGCCCTGCTAGTATTAAATAAAAAACGGGAAAAATCCTGTTATGGACAAAAACATTTAATTGGTTAATAGTTCTCCTACGACAAACTATAAAAACAGTAACTGAGACATGTATACATAGATTAAACATACAATTAAATACATTGTTCCTATGCAAATAAAATGCACAGGTTATTAATGTGAAAAGAATATGTGTAGACTTATATTTCTACGCTGCATCTTTTCAGTTAGGAGAAATACTCCAGAGGTGATGTTGATGTTGATGGTGGTATATCTAACCAGCAAATGAGGAAGAATTCTGGTCCTGATTCTCGACCACATGTTGGTATGAGAGTTGCAACGAGATCTCGTGTTGACGATAAAATCTGGCCTGGAAAATAATTTCTCCCAAAGGGTGATAACTATGGTCCCTAGATAACTCTGTTTCCTACACTAGTATATATGAAATTAAGGATCTTTGATACGACAGGCACCCCAAAATGATGGAGTAGAGAAAAAGTTAATTTGCTTTTACAACATTTGATTCATAAACTAACCAAACGATTGCTGTATGAATAGCACATTTTTGTGGAGATTTTGAATTTCACCTATGATATTTATTTCAATAAATAAATTAATAATTATGTCAAAATTAATAGTTTATATTAAAAAAAATAGTTTTATTTAATCAGAATTAAAAAAAAATTTTTTTTCCAAATTTTAGACTTTTTAAAATACTGTATGCGATTTTTTTGTGATTTTCTCCTTTTTTACTTTTAGATTTTGTGCTATTAAGTCTTAATTCAATCATGACATTTTCAAAAATTATTAAACTTCTGTATTTTAACTTTTTTTTGTTTTAAAGAAATAAATTTTAAAATGTTGTTTAGAAAACAACCGGTGGTTTGCTTATGATTCAACCGGAAGTAATAAATTAAAACGACCGGTGGTTTGCTTATGATTCAACCGGAAGTTATAAATTAAAACAACCGGTGGTTTGCTTATGATTCAACCGGAAGTAATAAATTAAAACGACCGATGGTTTGCTTATGATTCAACCGGAAGTAATAAATTAAAACAACCGATGGTTTGCTTATAATTCAACCGGAAATAATAAATTAAAACAACCGGTGGTTTGCTTATAATTCAACTGGAAGTAATAAATTAAAACAACCAGTGGTTTGCTTATAATTCAACCGGAAGTAATAAATAAAAACAACCGGTGGTTTGCTTATAATTCAACCGGAAGTTATAAATTAAAACAACCGGTGGTTTGCTTATAATTCAACCGGAAGTTATAAATTAAAACAACCGGTGGTTTGCTTATAATTCAACCGGAAGTTATAAATTAAAACAACCGGTGGTTTGCTTATAATTCAACCGGAAGTTATAAATTAAAACAACCGGTGGTTTGCTTATAATTCAACCGGAAGTTATAAATTAAAACAACCGGTGGTTTGCTTATAATTCAACCGGAAGTTATAAATTAAAACAACCGGTGGTTTGCTTATAATTCAACCAGAAGTTATAAATTAAAACAACCGGTGGTTTGCTTATAATTCAACCGGAAGTAATAAATTAAAACAACCAGTGGTTTGCTTATAATTCAACCGGAAGTAATAAATTAAAACAACCGGTGGTTTGCTTATAATTCAACCGGAAGTAATAAATTAAAACAACCGGTGGTTTGCTTATAATTCAACCGGAAGTTATAAATTAAAACAACCGGTGGTTTGCTTATAATTCAACCGGAAGTAATAAATTAAAACAACCGGTGGTTTGCTTATAATTCAACCGGAAGTTATAAATTAAAACAACCAGTGGTTTGCTTATAATTCAACCGGAAGTAATAAATTAAAAAACAAAAATAAAAGAAGTAGTAAAAATGAACTATCATTTTGGAATGTCTTTCATATCAAAGATCCAAAAATTAATAAAAACAAATTTAAAAATGAAATATAAGCCTATCTTAAATTGAAAAGGAAAAAAATCAAAACAAAGTAAAAAATAAATAAAGCATAATTAATTAAAAATATATATAAACGAAATAAGATAAATGATTATAAATTGGATAAAACAAAATTTAAAAAAATTAAAATTAACTAAAAATATAAATAAAGAACAAGTTATGATGCTTATGCAGATAGAAACACAGATGAATAACGCATTTCCAAATAAAAACGTCCCACCCCTATTAATAAGCGGAAGACATTTTTTGGTGCTTAGACACATGAAAAACCTGGGTGCTTGTACAGATGAGGGCACATATGAAAAACGCAATTTCAAATAAAAATTCTTGTTTATACTTACGTATCAGGCAAAAATAAGTATCCTCACCAAAAATTAGGGAAAATTATCAAGTAGAAGTTTATTTAAAAGTAAAAATCATTTTTATCTTATTTTTCTGAATCCATTTGCCAGAGAACAGGTAATTTTGAAGAGTTATGTAAAACAGGGGGAGATAAATTAGTAAATCAATCTGTCATCCCCCCCTCATTCCCCATGTTAAGAATGGCTTTCTAAATTGAAAACCATTCTTAATATGTGGAAAGAGGGCGGGGGTGCTTTTAGGTTATCTGGGAGTGTGACCTCCCCTGTTTTCGTAACCCTCCACAACGCGTCATGGTGACTCATACAAAATACGATTTTTATTTTTAATTAAAATTCTACTCGATAATTTTCCTTAATTTTTGGTGGGGATACTTATTTTTTCCTGATACGTAAGTATATCAAAGAGTTTTTACTTGGAATGCGATTTTCGTCTGTGTTTCTATCTGTATAAGCACACAAGTTATACTATTAATGAGAAATATAAATCGAATGAAATGTGCATTAGAAAAAAAAACACCTTAATTCCTTGGAATAGTAACATTAATCATGTTACATTACATTCAGCACTTGTGCAGTTTAGCGATTCGAGCGAATTTATTTGCTTTCAGTTTTTAATAATTACATTTGCGACAAGGGCAGACAATCTCGGAATTTATTGAAGTTAGAATCAAATTTTTTTTTCTTAAAGAAAATTGTCCGTTTAAAAAAAAAATTACCCCAGAAAGTTAATTTATTGAAAAGAAACTTTTCGTTTACAAAAAATAACACACAATTTCACTGTTTTAATTTATTAAAAAAATGTTATCTGTTGTAAATAAATGGCACTTCTGCATTCTTTATGAACCCGCAGATTTTCTGTCCTTCTACTGAAAATAAAGGGAAGTAATTCAACCGGAAGTGACTTATTTACAACCTAAAAAAAAAATGCAAGACTGATTTGTTTTTGGGTAACAAGAAACAATTAACAATTTCTTTTTTTTATTATATGAATTAAAACTTTTATAAATAAAAATGTAAAGTTTTGATTGAGGGGGGGGGGAATGAATTTTTTGGTCAACATTGATTTTGCTTTTATTTTTTTAAATATATTGTAGTTGAAAAGTTTTGCTTGGTGAGATTTTTTTTATCTAAATGAAAAGTTTTCATTGGGGTGGGGGACTGTATTTTTTTGTCCTTTTTCTTTTATTGAACAGGATAAAGTTCTGCAATTTGATTTATAATGGCTTCCATGGGGTTAGCAGAAAACTTCTGCGTGTGGGTGCCACATTCTATTTTGTTACGCATTTTCTCTCCGTGAGCATTTCCAAATAAATCCATCACTTCCATTGTGGCTTGCCATCTGCATCTGTCTTTGACATGACGGGCATGTCCGACTGCAAGAAATCAGGCGATGTGCCTGTAAAAAATCTATTGTTTTTTTGCGTCTGGTTAATTAAATTACCAATGTGGCGAAGATTCAACTCATTTAACTCCATTTTCTAAAAACTAAATTCTACTTCAACTCCCGGTAAATTCAACTTCCGGTGAATTATGAATGAATGGTACTTGGAGAAAAAAAAACGGAACTCTTCAATTTCGATTTCTTAATCGGCTGCGGGTTCATAAAGAATGCAGAAGTGCCAAATAAATCGTTCGTAACCCCTCCCCCCCTCCTCCGTAACCACCACCACAAAAAAAACCCCACACATTTTAACTGTTTTAATTCATTAAAAATTTTTAATCTATTGTAAATAAATCGTTCGTAACCCCCCCCCTTCTCCGTAACCACCACCACAAAAAAAAAACCCCACACGTTTTAACTGTTTTAATTTATTAAAAAATTTTAATCTATTGTAAATAAATCGTTCATTCCCCGCCACCACAAAAAAAACAAAACAAAAAAAAAACAACACATTTTCACATAATGACAGCATTATTTAATTTCAAAATTTTTAATTTATTTCAATAAATGTTCTATTAATTAATTAATTATTTTGGGTCACTTTAATCTATTCGTAAATGCTTCCTGTTTGATTTACTTCAATAAATTCCGTGATTGTCTTCCGGTGACGCTAACTTCAATAAATTCCAGGATTGTCTGCCCTTGTCGCGAATGTAATTCTTAAAAAGATGAAGCCAACAAAATTCGCTCGAATCGCTAAACTACACAAGTGCCTTCCATTCTTCGAAATGCTTGTAAAATATAAATATTTTATTCTGTCTTGCTTATTTTCATTTCCTTCTTTCTAAAATCTTCCTGTTTTTTTTATTTAATTACTTCAGCTTATGATTTTTTGTTCTTATGCCCCCTTATCTTTTTCGTTTTCTTCTTACGGCTAGAAAAATACCTATCTTTAGTAGGAATAGTTTTCTTTCGTTTTAATCCATCTTGACATTTTATTTCTGTAATTCTTTTCTACGACAAATTCTAAGTCGTTGTGTACAGTGCATGCTTAACGGGTATTTTGATTTTCTTATTCATATAAGTATTCGTATAAGTACGTAATTTTTGTTTTCTATGTATTTTACGGTGCTTATGCTGTTCAGCGGCCGTATTAAAAAATTATTTTTTTATAAAAACACTATTATATACTTATTCAGCGTTATATTCTTACTCACTGTACAAAAAAGTAGGAAAAAATATCCACTAAAACTTTAATTACAAGTATTTTTCCATTCTGCGTATCATAATAGCGATTCGTTCACTAAGCCTCCATCTTCTTTCTTAAGAAGATTTCAAGGGCAGATAATTCGCAAGAAAGAAGACGGAGGCTTACTGAACGAATCGCTGTTATGATATGCAGAATGGAAAAATACTTGTAATTAAAGTTCTAGTGGATATTTTTTCCTACTTTTTTGTACAGTGAGTAAGAATATAATGCTGAATAAGTATATAATATTGTTTTTATAAAAAAATAATTTTTTAATACTGCCGCTGAACAGCATAAGCACCTATTTTACTAATAGTGTAAATGGTTATCCTGGCTTAAAAGTTTTTATAAACGTCTTCGGTTATTCGGAAGAGTAACTCACCCCTGATTTATAAGTTTAGCTTTTGTAAGTATGGATGGTCGGAATGACAATAATCTCGGTAAAAATAACCAGACTCGGAAAAACTAAAAAAAAAAAATTTTTTAAATAAAAAAAAAAAGTTTTTATTTATATTAAAAAATTAAATAAATATCTTATACTATATCCGTTTGTATTATGAAGTTTAAAGAAATAAATTATTTGTAAATACAGAAAAAATACAGATTTTGGACAAAAAATATTATTTTAAAATCCCATGACATTAATTTTATTAACTTATTTTTTTTAGCATTAATAAATAAAAAAAAATCATATTTTTGGATACGTACAAATTTTCTTCAAGAAATATGTTTGTAATGAAAAAATTCTATGACGTTAATTTTATTTATTTAATATAAATAGAAAAAATATTGTATGCAAAAAAAAAAAAAAAAAAATCCCACGACTTTTAAAAATTTATTTTTATTCCATTATCTTAACTTTATGTAATTACTTTTTAAAAAGTTGTTGACCTAGATTTTAGACTTTTACCGAGATTATGGTCCTTCCGAACATCCATACTTACAAAAGCTAAACGTATAAATCAGGGGTAGGTTACTCTTCCGAATAACCACGTCTTCTGTTCGCACGAGTTTTCTGATATATTTTTTAATGTTATTTTTTGTAGAAGTCTCTGATCTGTACTGCTTGCCTCTATTTATTTATTAAAAAATTTTTTTTGTATATTCTATTTTTATAAAATACTTTGGTGCTTCTTTACTTTCGCCCCTACATAAGATCAGAGTGTAGAATCTGTTCCGATGGACCGTTACCGTCTTGGCCTTCATTCCACCGGTCTAAGGTATTGTTCTGTACAGTTCTAGGAGGTTTACTTCCCAGGCTTTACCTTCTCTTTAAGAAAAGGTTAGTTTATTGCTAACCGCCTGAAATGCATTCTATCTGTGCCGTTCAAAACTGCGAAGGAAATTTTCAAAGACTAAATGTATTTTCGGTGCTTCTGCTGTTTCACAACGACATGTTAGGTCTCTCTTAAAAAAAATAGCTAAAGAAATGTATAAACTTTGTTATGTATTTATGTGGTAGCTGAAAAGAAGACTGTACACTAAAAGTTACGCAAATTCATCCAGTATTTATTAAATTAAAAATTTTTAAAAAAACAGGATTTTATCTATCAGTCGCCATTTTTCATGCTTATGTATCGTAGGGGCGAAAAAAAAATTTTAATCTTTAATTTTGAAGAGTCAAATAAGGGGGAGATAACTCAAAATTTTAAACCGCGGTTTTTCTAAAAATTGATTTTCACACTCTGAAAAGATATTTTATATTTAGGACACTGCACTGGGAACTATTTTCGAACAAATTGCAGAATTTTACCCAGTGTAAAACTTTCATTCATTTCAAAAACTTTATTTCCTTTGTTTTTTTTTGTTTTTTTAATGTATTTTTCTATTTTTTTCTTCTTTGATAAGTAATTTATTTGAATAAATCATTTTATTTTCGATTGGTGTCGAATACCATAAAGCGTTGTGATTGTCTTATTCCTAAATCATCCTTTTACGTATACATTGTTTTAACTTTATTTTACATTAATTACAATAGAAAAATCCATTTCAAGGTAAACCGTGGTGTAAAACTAGGAGTTATCTCCCACTTATTTGACTCTTCAAAATTAAAGATAAAAAATTATTTTTCCGGACCTATGATACATAAGAACCCTATTTTTTTTTTTTTTAGCATTTCGGTTTCTGATTGGGTAAGGGAGATAACTCAAATTTATTACCTTATATCGTAAGTTGTTTTTCCAAAATTGGTTAAAAAAAAATTTGAGTTCTCTCCCTTGCCTAATCAGAAACCGAAATGGTTAAAAAATGCCGACCGATAGATAAAATCGTGTTTAATTGTGTTTTTTATTTTTAATTAAATAAATACTGGATGAATTTGCGTAATTTTTGGTGTACAGTCTTCTTTTCAGCTACCATGTAAGTACATAACAAATGTTATACATTTCTTTAGCTATTTTCTTCTTAAGAGAGGCCTAACATGTCGGGGCGAAAGTAAAGAAGCACCAATACTTTTTGCAACATTTGGTCTGGATTATTTCATGCTTCAAACAGTGAAACCGACATAATATGTATTTATTATAAAGTTTCATTTTACCAAAGTCAGAAAACTTGGCAGAACCGATTTCAGAATTGTTTTCAAATTGCAATTCACCCATGTCCAAACCATTCTTATATCGACCAAAAGTTCGGCCCATTCATTTATTTTTAAATAACAACAAAAAAAAAAAAATCAATCTTACGCTAAATACCATTTTAAGATTATCTTATTGATATATAGTCATTCGCAGGCGGCCTTTTCATTCTATCACAGCTCTTCAGTGTTTTTCACACTGAGATTCGAAACCTGATCGCCAGATCACTTGAAGTTGTGATTAACTATTATTATAGATTCGAGGACCGGTCTGTTTCCATAAAACCTCTTGTTCATCTATGTATATGCATATATATGAAAAGTTCGGATTCAAAACGCGATAAACGCCATTTTCAAAATTGCAAAGCTATCACTCCAAAAAGTGTTGCATTTAAACACTGCTGCACCCCAAAATTGCATCATGTGATATTGGCATGATTTCTTTTCTTTTTTTTCTTTCAATAAGAATAAGCTTTTAGTTTAAGAATTTAAAGAAAAGAAATTGGATTTATCGCATTTTGCATTCGGACTCTTCATATATATATATATATATATATATATATATGTTTATTTTTATTTACACAGACATGTACAAAATCTGCGACACTGGCATGAAACGTATAGATATGTGGAGAATAATTAAATATTCATTATTAAATTATATATATATATATATATATATATATATATAATAATCCAGGTAAAACATCCACAGGGTAGTAATCCTAAGAATTTAAACCGGGTTTATAAAAAGTGCTCAATATCAAATAGAGCTCTTATATATATAAATATATATATATATATATATTTATATAATTATAATAATAATAATCCATATAAAACATCCACAAGGTAGTAATCCAAACAGTTTCAACCGGGTTTATAAAAAGTGCTCAATATCAAATAGAGCTCTTATATATATGATTATTTTTGTTTACACAGACATGTACAAAATCTGCGACACTGGCATGTCGATGTTATCGATCAACAGTTATTATAAACTGAGATCTCATCAGGCAGAGTTAGAATCCGTTTCTTTGCAAAATATGATCTAATGTTACGATCGGATTCTAACTCTCTCTGATGAGATCTCAGTTTATAATAACTGTTGATCGATAACATCGACATGCCAGTGTCGCAGATTTTGTACATGTCTGTGTAAATAAAAATAATCATATATAAAAGCTCTATTTGATATTGAGCACTTTTTATAAACCCGGTTTAAATTCTTTGGATCACTACCCTGTGGATGTTTTACCTGGATTATTATATATATATATATATATATACAGGGTGGGCCAAAATAAGGGTCCTATCTTTAAATTTGAATAACTTGAATTTGAATAACTTCCACAAAATAAAAGTTAAACTCACCAAACTTTATGTGTGTGTAGACTGACCTTTCCGAGATTTTTTGAAATAAACAAAACAAATTTTAGCCGAAAAACACTTCTTAAAACTTACAAAAACTAAAGTATTGTTTTTTACACTGTTTTGAGTTTTTTAAGCAAAAATAATGTTTTCTAAATGAGGGTACGTTCCTTAGGGCTAATACGGCTCATGCTGCTTCGGAAGGGGTCCTTTACTTATTCTAAAAAAAAAAAAAAAAAAAATCAATAAATAAAAAAGTTATGAATTTTTAAAAATAGGACCCTTATTTTTGCCCACCCTGTATATATATATATATATATAATTTAATAATGAATATTTAATTATTCTCCACATATCTATACGTTTCATCCTTGCAGGATCTTCAGTGTGGAGATTACTGTTTAAACTGGTCGCACGATTCGAATCCCAGAACAAGAGTCAGCTTTTAACTCAATCTCGAGCACTAGTCTAATCAATGCGGCCAATTCCAACTGTTACACACCAAGTAGCGAAATAAACCCTATTTATGTCAAATCAGGCGGACAAACATAGCCAACCGTCTTAACAGTGTTCAACAAATCATGTAGAAAAGAGCTTGAATTTTTAGCTTAGATTTAGATGGCTTATATTATCTCTCTTGAAAGGGCCTGACCGAAAGGGAGCTATAAATAATTATTCAATAATAAACATTTAATTATTATCCACATATATATATATATATATATATATTTATTTTGGTATAGAAAAATAAGTACAACATTCGTACCGTCGGTTTCAAGCACAAAAAGACTTAGCCATCCGGCTCTCTTCAGCTTCTGTTGTCATCTCATGTCACATGACAACAGAAGCTGAAGAGAGCCGGATGGCTAAGTTCTTCTGTGCTTGAAACCGACGGTACGAATGTTGTACTAATTTTTCTGTACAAAAATAAATAAATATTACGCTCTTAATTTTTCAATTTTTAACTTTAATTCTCAATTAATCGAGAACTCTGTTGGGATTTTTCCTGCAATATTACAAAGAAGTTTATATATATATATATATATATATATATATATATATATATGAATGATTACAAAGAGATTATACTAAGACCTAAAAGAAACTCCTATTGCTTGTAGGTTCTAATGTAAATATACCATGGCCATCCCTACTACAGGCCAGGCAATCGTGCAACTGGGGTCTTTTACTGGGGGCCATGTGAATTTTCTTAAGTATTCGATATAGAAGTTGCAAACAAAGGTAAAATTCCACTGTGAGATTAGTTTGATGTTTTTATGTGTTTTACATACCAAATAATAAGAACCACAATGAGCTAATTGATAAATTTTACAATTATTGACAAATTCCTATAAATGAAGAGACAGGTAATTTTGAATAAACAAAGGCGAATGCATATTTTAATGAAGAATTTTTATTTCAATGTTGGATTTTTTTTTTTTAGAGAATTTGTACTTATGTCAAAAGATCATTACTTGTATATTGTGGTTAAAAAGAAAAAAAGATATAGTTTGCAACTTCTATATCGAATATTTAAGAAAATTCACATGGCCCCCAGTTGCACGATTGCCTGGCCTGTAGTAGGGATGGCCATGAAATATACTCAAGAAGTTTTAAGTGAAAAAACGAGTGGGATCAACTGAGGACAGTAAAATAGTCCACACTGAAGCTAGAAGCCAACCCAAGCTGCTTATCAAATATTTGCCAATTAGAATTGATAAATTAGAATCGTATCGACTCTAGTTAGCGATGATTGTTATGTTAAGGACCATTGCCATTTTCAAAATGCATATTAATTATTTTTCATCTAATAAATAAAGGAAAGCCAGTCCCTTTGTCTTTTTTGTGCATTATAGTTTGACACATACAAAGTTAATGTTTAATTCTGTCTCAAAATGAATATTTGGTTTATATCCGACTATGTTTTAAAAAAAAAATATTTCAAATCAACTTCATCGATTAAATACTTAAGAATCCATATTTTTTCCTTCGTATAATTCATATTTTATTCTTACGTATAATTCATATTTTATTCTTACGTATAATTCATATTTTATTCTTACGAATAATTCATATTTTATTCTTACGTATAATTCATATTTTATTCTTACGTATAATTCATATTTTTTCTTACGTATAATTGATATTTTATTCTTACGTATAATTCATATTTTATTCTTACGAATAATTCATATTTTATTCTTACGAATAATTCATATTTTATTCTTACGAATAATTCATATTTTTTCTTACGTATAATTGATATTTTATTCCTACGAATAATTCAATTTTATTCCTACGAATAATTCAAATTTTTTCTTTTGTATAATTCATATTTTTTCCTTTGTATAATTCATATTTTTTACTACATAAAATTCATATTTTTTCCTACATATAATGCACATTTTTTCCTACGTATAATTCATATTTTTTTCCTTTTTCTAACTCATATTTTTCTCCTTTTGCTTCTTTGAATCAATATATCTTATTTTTATGCTCAATTTTGTTTTTTTATTACATAGATTGAAGAACAAAAATTAGAATGGAAAGTTGAAGCGAAAGTCGGATCAAAAGATAATCTCAAACATGCACCGGGTGGAGGAGCCGTAAAGGTAAGTACCACGTAAACCAAGTTGGTCTTGTTTTCCATATAAAAATCTTTTACCAGCCAGTTTTTCACCATAATCTCTATATTAATAAAATTATGTTTGTGTTTCTCGCTTCTACGTGACTCACACATTATTTTTATTTACT
This sequence comes from Sepiola atlantica, assembly GCA_963556195.1. Taxonomy (NCBI): domain Eukaryota; kingdom Metazoa; phylum Mollusca; class Cephalopoda; order Sepiida; family Sepiolidae; genus Sepiola; species Sepiola atlantica. The sequence goes on along the minus strand of OY744547.1, from coordinate 10,518,695 downwards.
ATTTATCAATTATTTATTGAAAAAAAAAAAATGCAACAGCATAAAGTACTAAAAAACAAACTTTGAAAAAATCCTATTTAAAAAATAATTTAAGAAATTAAATCCACCAGAATGCATTTCCGCTTCATTGTAAACAAGTCAGCATTATAATCTTTGGTACTTATATCGAATACGAACCAGTTTCCGTGAACTTCGCGTCGGCAGCGTTCTGACATGTTACGTAAACACCCGAGAGATGAGGAGCGATTAGCCAATCAGCTGTCAGCTACCAGACGACAATTTTCTGACTAGTATTGAAATTGATTAAAGCCCGAAGCAATGGATCAAAGCCAGTGCATTTTTATTTCCTAAACTTTAGCATGTATGTTATTTTAAAAACTATAGGAATGGATTTACCACTTTCCTTTGAAGTTAGGGGATAAGAAATATTTTAATAATATTTCTTATCAGTAAGGTTATAGGAACAAATCTTATGGTATACGTCCACGTGCATGCGCTGATCGCCATGTTGGATATAGAAGTCTTCTTGTCGACGCTGAAGCTGGTGTCTAAGCAGGTTTGGTTTGTGTCCCAAGAAAGAAGTTTCATGGTTGAACAGAGCGACGTGGATGAGTCAGAAACTGTGCCTTCTCGTTGCTAAAAGAGGAAGAATAGTGGTGAGCACTCCCTTTTATAAACCCCGGGACCTATCTCTGTTCGCATGAGAGATTGTTTCTGATTGGGCAAATCAGAATCAAAGTTAAATGTTGGCTCCAATCAGTGCCCAGCTTAGAAGTCAAGCATATCTTTTAAACATCGTTAATGGTGGCTTTTGCTGCTGCTTTTGTTGTCATTTGTAGTTCTACTGCTACAAGGTAAACCTAGTCGTCTTTATCCTTCTCCTCATAAGTGTATTTACTTGCATTCTATTACAGCAAAGTTAGACATGCGATTAGTTTATAGTGGAAAATCCATTCCACAGAAAAGGGGACACTCTGGATGGGTGCAAAATTTGTCGTGGTCTGACCCATTGGCATTCCCCGGTTTGTCCACTTTCCCCTGTTATATTTCCTATACATCTTTATTTATATAAAGTCAAGGATGTATATATGTTTATATATTTGTATGTACAGGATTCACTTCTAAACTACTTTACCAATCATTATGAAGTTTGGAAGACAATTACTAGGTGTAAGGGGTCCAAATGTGGGCTATATTTATTTTAATTTAGTTTAATTTAGTTTCATGCCAAGAGGTAAGGATCTTCGTGAAAATTCAGATGTTTCTGATTTTCATGAAATTTTAACAATAGGTATAGACATCAATTAATAAATGTTCCCTTAATTTCAGTTTCTTCAGAGTATTTAAAAAAAATTTTTAATGAGGCATAATATTGGCACAACTTCCCATTTGAAAAATCAAATATTTCAGATTTGCATTGAATTTGACCCATAATCATTAAACACGTCATCTCATGAAACAAATATTTAATTTTCAGTCCGATTCATCAATTTCACTATTTGATCCGGATCAATACTTTATTTTGTGTTTGTCTTATTAAAAGAAAGATGACAGAGCTTTTACTCTCTCTCTCTCTCTCAGTAATATGTACTTCGCCCATCACCCATTACACTGGAGGATTTTATTTAGTAAGATACTTATTCTTTTGCTTTACCAGTTTCGAACATTACAGGTTCGCATTGTTCTAATATATAATCCTAGCGGGACATGTGAAACCAGGGTGGGCCAAAATAAGGGTCCTATCTTTAAATTTGAATAACTTGAATTTGAATAACTTCCACAAAATAAAAGTTAAACTCACCAAACTTTATGTGTGTGTAGACTAACCCTTCCGAGATTTTTTGAAATAAACAAAACAAATTTTAGCCGAAAAACACTTCTTAAAACTTACAAAAACTAAAGTATTGTTTTTTACACTGTTTTGAGTTTTTTAAGCAAAAATAATGTTTTCTAAATGAGGGTACGTTCCTTAGGGCTAATACAGCTCATGCTTGCTTCGGAAGGGGTCCTTTACTTATTCTAAAAAAAAAAAAAAAAAAAATCAATAAATAAAAAAGTTATGAATTTTTAAAAATAGGACCCTTATTTTTGCCCACCCTGTATAAATAGTTATCTATATTTGTATCTCTTGTTGTAAGCGGAATAAAGATTCATAAGTTATATCATGCGCTCCTGTTTTTACAATTTATTCCGCTTACCATAAATAGATACAAACTTTGATAAATATTTATAGTCATCTATACACTAAAGAGTTTTCATTCAAGGAAGATAATCAACAATGAAGCGAAGTATACTTGGAGAATTACTGTTCCTATACACAATTGAAAACATTAATTTGAATTGTTTTTTTGTTTTTTTGGTTGGTTTTAAGATTAAACAACGAAAACATTTATGAAGAATATTGTTGTGGTTATTTTTATCGCATTTGTCATAATGGCTGTCTTGATTAAAACTGGGACTCTGTCATGCGACAGAGGTGGGATGAAAAAATTAATGCGTTCTTTTGAGAGCACAGCGGGACCATATTACTTGACTATTCCTTTTGCCTTTAAACTTTAACTCAAACCAAAAATGACTTTCTTTTTGCCAGTTTAAAGGTTTCAAACTCACTTTCACATTTCAAAGGGCCACAATAAACAGATGTTGGCAATTTTGTTATTTATTAGCTGTACCGACCCGGCGTTGCCCCGGAGTTATTTTACTCTCATTTTTATTTAGCTTCTTTCTTTTAAACTCTGCCATTGTTTTCGTTTTTTTTTTTTTGTTTTTAATAGCAGTTTCGTGAAAGTTAAATTTAATTATTAAAGTATCGTTCGATCATTAAATTATTAATTGAACCAAATTGTTACAAAACTCGATCTAATTTTGTTATGGTAAACTTTTAATCTCCGTTTATAAAATTATTGGATGTAAAAAGCTTCCAAAGCTTTTAATGTTTTAGTTAAATGAGGATTTGCTGAAGTATTTTAAAGACAGTTTAAATGACTTCCTATTCGAAGGCTTTCAAATTTCGAAGGGTCATTAAGTATTGATTTACTCCTCTCCAGGAGTTAGGCACAATGCCAGTTTTTATCTTACTCCCACAAGTAAGATGTGACCCAAGGTCAGGTCGGGAAAGTGGGGTTTAAAAATTGCCTGGGCAACCCCGTCGGCATTCCCCGGTAGGGGCGCCTCAGGCAGTAAGCAATAAACTTACTCCTCCCCAAAGAGGGGAGGCGAAGCCTGGGAGGGTGGATCTCCTAGAACTGCACAGGACAGGCCCATAGACCGGCGTAAATCAAGTCCCAAAGGCCAAGACAACACCAGTCTATGGGGTGCAGTATCCATCGGAACAGATGCTACACTTTGATCTTAGCCAAAAGGCCAAGAACAAATGATTCAAAAATGTGCAAGTAACAAGCAAGATAAAATCACTAGAGTTTATATAGATTTTCGTCTTATTTTCATCAATTCTGTAAGAAGGTATTTTCAATGTAGATTTTGTATTGATTATTTCATTGTCAATTGAATTTTTCAGGTTAGAATTGTTAATAACAGGTAGGAACGCTGGCTTCCGGTGGAAAAAGGTTGAAGAAAGTGTCTACGGATGCCTGAAAGTGATACAACAATTTTTTTTATTCATATTAATTTCAGACTTTTCTTTTTTTCATATTAATTTCAGACTTTTCTTTCATCATATTCTAATAATTAACATAATATAGACTATTTGAAAAATAAGTTATTTGATTGTTTTCAAAACTTTAAAAAAATTTTCATTGAAGAAAATAAACAAAATAGAATAATCTTTTTTTGTGTTGTTTTTTTTATTTAATGTTTTTCTTTTAATATTTAATGAAAATAATGTTTTTTGGGAGGGTTAGGGTTAGGGCATTTCCATTTCTAAGAAAAAAAGTTTGATTCCGGAAGTTACTCCATTTCCAAGAAAAAAGGTTTTCACTATTATTACAAAAAAAAAAAAATGTTTTGAAAACAATCAAATAAAATCAAATAAATTATTTTTCAAATAGTCTGTATTATGTTAATTATTAGATTATGATGAAAGAAAAGTCTAAAATTAATATGAAAAAAAGAAAAGTCTGAAATTAATATGAATAAAAAAAAATTGTTGTATCACTTTCAGGCATCCATAGAAACTTTCTTCAACCTTTTGTCCACCGGAAGCCAGCGTTCCTCCTTGTTATGCGCATCTGCCGAGATTAATAATGTATTAGAATACCTTATTGTGTATATACTATTCTGAATGTGAAGAATTTGAAAATGACTTTGAAGCCTTTAAGCTGGCGAATAGAAACTAATTTTTGGCTTGAATTAAAAGGTTAACGGCAAAATGGTTCAATTGTGCTCTTAAACTGAAGGCAACCATGCATTTCTGACGGCGCCCCTGTTGTATGAAAGACCCCAAGCGAGTCTGCGTTAATGGTAGCTGTCGATTCTATTTAGATTGAATCAAAGATAACCGAAGGAAAAGACGACGTCAAATCTGTTGGTAACGAAGACCACCAAGCCGTTGGTGGGACTATGTCACCTTCTCCGTCGGCACAGGTAAAACTTATCTGCAGTCAAGCCTCCTTTGGGATCGACTGATTCAGATGGATAGCAATCAAATAATGCTGTAGCTCTTAATTCATATACATGTGTATAAATCCGACCACTCATTCACCTCCCCAAATCCGTTAATTGTGTGTGTATATATATATATATATATATATATATATATATATATATATATATATATATATATTTTATATGTATGTATGTGTATATATATATATTTTATATGTATGTATGTGTATATATATATATTTTATATATATGTATGTGTATATATATATATTATATATATGTATGTGTATATATATATATATATATATTTTATATATATGTATGTGTATATATATATATATATTTTATATATATGTATGTGTATATATATATATATATATTTTATATATATGTATGTGTATATATATATATATATATTTTATATATATGTATGTGTATATATATATATATATATTTTATATATATGTATGTGTATATATATATATATATATATATGTATGTGTATATATATATATATATATTTTATATATATGTATGTGTATATATATATATATATATTTTATATATATGTATGTGTATATATATATATATATATATATGTATGTGTATATATATATATATATATATATTTTATATATATGTATGTGTATATATATATATATATATATATTTTATATATATGTATGTATATATATATATATATATATATATATATTTTATATATATGTATGTATATATATATATATATATATATATATATTTTATATATATGTATGTGTATATATATATATATATATATTTTATATATATGTATGTGTATATATATATGTATGTGTATATATATATATATATATTTTATATATATGTATGTGTATATATATATGTATGTGTATATATATATATATATATTTTATATATATGTATGTGTATATATATATATATATTTTGTATGTGTGTGTATATATATATATATATTTTATATATATGTATGTGTGTATATATATATATATATACATATTTTATATGTGTATATATATATATATATTATGTGTGTATATATATATATATACATATACATATTTTATATATATATATATACATATTTTATATATATATATATATACATATTTTATATATATATATATATACATATTTTTTATATATATATATATACATATTTTTTATATATATATATATACATATTTTTTATATATATATATATACATATTTTATATATATATACATATTTTATATATATATATATACATATTTTATATATATATATATACATATTTTATATATATATATATACATATTTTATATATATATATACATATACATATTTTATATATATATATATATATATATAGACATATACATATTTTATATATATATATATACATATACATATTTTATATATATATACATATACATATTTTATATATATATATATACATATACATATTTTATATATATATATATTTTATATATGTGTATGTGTATATATATATACATATATATGTATATATACATATTTTATATATGTATATATACATATTTTATATATGTATATATATATATTTTATATATGTATATATGTATATATACATATTTTATATATGTATATATACATATTTTATATATGTATATATATGTATATATATATATATATATGTATATATACATACATATGTATACATATATACATATATATATAGATATATAAAATATGTATATATATATATATATATATATATATACATAGATATACATAAATAAATATATAAAATATGTATACCCTACAAACAATTATTTATCACAGGCAGGTTTTTATAATTACAGACGACTGAAATGACCTGTAATTTTTCTCCATCTCTCCTGAACATTATCCTAGTTTAGTAATACTACACCAACCGTTTTATGCATAAAAATATGAAATAAAAAAACGAGGGAGTGGGGGGGGGGTCAAGAAGAAGCCAGCAGAGGAAGGAACAAAGAGAAACACAGTTAAAAAAGGAATGAGAAGAAAGAAAAGACTAGAAGAGGACATTAAACGTCTGTGTATATTCCATTATCATTCTGAGTGTAGTTTTATTTGACTGGGCTAGTGTTTCAGAGAGGTGGAGAAATAGACAAGAGTATAGGTGATTATGGCGATCTGTAAATTAAAAAAAAACTCTGATTTTCTCAAATAGGTGCTTGTCGAGTTTGTATATACGGAATTGATTGCTACTTTACTTTCTAGCTTTTTAGCGACGCGGACCCTGCCGCCTCACTTTACCCATTTTTCTCCCGCAAAATATTAGCTTTCTATGCGCATGGCTTTTAAAAGATATGTATTTCATACCTGCGATTTAAGGGTGGAATAAAAGGTGGCTTCTTTTCTGGTCATATGTTTGTATATTTCTTTTAAGGTCTATGTGTTTTGGTGTATGTCGGCTTTTACTTATTTCTTTTTAATTGTTAGAAGCATACAACAACGTTTATAGTCCGTTTTGTTTTTGGTCTGTGCTTTGGTGGTGGTATATTTGACGTTCGATAATCAGTATTCCGCCATTTTTATTATTTGATTAGTTTACTCACAGTCACTGGGTACGGTGGTCCTGGGTATTACCTTAAAAGACATCCAGTGGTGAGGCCTCCATTTGGAGCTGTGGGGAATGTGGAGTTGCCCTTTAGTTGCCATTGCTGCCAGGTCCACTCTGGCCCGGAGTAGTAGTACTTGTAAGGGTCCCATCTGTGGGTCAAATAGAACCTACTGGCGCTACCAAGTCAGGCTGTCTGAAGTTGTTGACTTCCTGACTAAAAATACACCAAACATTGATGTTTTATTTTTTTTTTCCTTTGCAAAACTCAATCATGTTCTGCAAAATCCAAAACAAAAAACAACAATTTCCCTCCCTCCCCGCTTCTTCCTTCTCCCCTCTTTCTCCCCCCCCCCCTTTCACTCAACCAAACACCATGATAAATACGTAAACATATAGAGAACTTGAAGCATAAAAGCCTTCACCAAAATGACCGGATTCAGCATTAAATAACTCGAAAAGGGTTGATATGTCGTAAAACAAAACAACCAAACCAAACAACATGAATAAATATTTTAAGATATAAAGAACTTGAAGCATAAAAACCTTCACCGAAATAACCAGATTCTGCATTGAATAACCCGAAAAGGGTTGATATGTCGTAAAACAAAACAACCAAACCACTGTTTATGGTAAAGTAAATTGCTTTAGACTTTTTTAAAATATTAAATTATGTTAACGCAAATAGGTCACAAATGTGTAGATAAATCGAAATAACATTGCGTTGATAAATTTTTAAATCGTATTTGACACTGTAGTCTGACAGACCAACAAAAATTCCATTAAAAGAAAAAAACGCGGGAGGCTGAAAGACAGATTGGCTTGGAGATATTCAGCCTGCGCGTTTAATGGTAGAAAATGCTATTTCAAATTGAAGCGTGACAGATGTACCGACCGACGCAAGACCCCTTTTCTTCTTTTCTGCACTCCGTCTCTCTTTTAAGTATATTTTGTTGTATGTCAACTTTTACTCATTTCTTTTTCATTGTTAGAAGCATACAACAATGCTTATAGGTCATTTTGTTTTTGGTCTGTGCTTTGGTCGTGCTGTATCTGATGTTAAAAGTTGGACTTTAAAATGTTATCCAGGACACTAAAAAGTTGTTCTAATAGAGATTATATATGTATATATATATATATATATATATATATATATAGTTGTTCATCTCGCCTTTTTGACCACTCGGTCATATTTTTGATCTTTTGATAATGAGAGGTTCCACTCTCGAAAATTAAAGTTTACCTTTTCCGGACCTTTTAAATTGCTTGACAGTAAACTTTTTTTTATATTTACTGTTCTGGTATTTAAACTGTTAAACCGTGAAATATTAATAAATTGATTTAAGATTCCATTCATATTTTCTCTTCTCATTTATTTTTGTTCATCTGTTCCACCTTCCGGTACCTATATCACATTGCTCCTGCCTCGGATTACGAACTTACATTTATATTTACCAGCAATGCTTCAAGCAAACTACAATTTCCTTTTATATATATATATATATATATATATATATATATATATATATATATATATATATAGTGTGTGACAATAGAAAAAAGCAGATTTTTGAAACGATATCTTTATTTTCCAGTAATGAGATTCGGTACTTTGTTACTTTGGGACCCGTGTTAAAAGTCCCTCGGCGTCGGTGCTTGCCGGCGGTTTACGGTAAACGCCGTAAAGCGCCGAAGCGAGACACGTAAGCAGACGACATCTAAGCAGTCAAACTGAATGAAACGCTGAACTTGCAAACTGGTCGAAACGCGATTTTACATTTAAACTTGAATTTTTATATGGTAGCACTGGCTGTTGATACTCCTGAAGAAACAATAAATTTCTGTTAGGATCATCGACAATAGAAAAAAGCAGATTTTTGAAACGATATCTTTATTTTCCAGTAATGAGATTCGGTACTTTGTTACTTTGGGACCCGTGTTAAAAGTCCCTCGGCGTCGGTGCTTGCCGGCGGTTTACGGTAAACGCCGTAAAGCGCCGAAGCGAGACACGTAAGCAGACGACATCTAAGCAGTCAAACTGAATGAAACGCTGAACTTGCAAACTGGTCGAAACGCGATTTTACATTTAAACTTGAATTTTTATATGGTAGCACTGGCTGTTGATACTCCTGAAGAAACAATAAATTTCTGTTAGGATCATCGATTGATTGGCAAAGAAAAAACTTGCAATTCCTAACCCTAATTCCTAAAAAAAGTCAGAAAAAAAAGTTGAAAAAAAAAAAAAATTTCCGTAAAAAAAAAAAAAAAATTGATCAACTTTTCAATATATCTTTATACAAATATTTAACAAAAAAAAATAAAATAAATAACAAAACATATTAATTAAAACACTTATTTTAAAACTTCGTTAAAACTAAATTATAATTTCGTAACATTTTTGCCTGTTTTGTCGAGCTTGTAAATCCAGCCTCGTTTGTGCTTTTTTTTCAAGGCAGGTAAGTCCACGGATTCTTCATTCGGCACTCTTCGGCGTTTAACGTAAACATCCGGAAAGCACCGATGCCGAGTAACAAAGTAACAAAGCACCTGAGATTCATTTTTAACAGCCGTTTCTCCATTTGTCCAGACAATCCAGGTTTTCAAGCATATCTTGAATCTTCTAGGACACTTATTCATCAGATAAAATAAATGCTCTGGAATAAAAAAATTAATATCTAGTGAGCTTAAACACTGAAAGTTTGACTACAAAAAAATAAATATGATGAAAGTTTATATAAAGAAAAAAAAAATCGGTTTCGATTTATTTTTCTTTAAAAAATGATATCGCATCTTTATATGCTTAAAAGGTATTTCTTTTTACCTTATTCTTTATTAAATTTCAATTAAATGCTTAAAAAAAAAAATATGTACTTTAAATTTTATATCTGTCTCGTGAGCATACACGCCATCATATTTGAAAACGGAAAACAACAACAACATCCGCTAAGCCCGTTTACCACAACAGTAGTCGGGAAACATCCAAATCCAATAACATCAGGATATAGACACACTGATGAGGCCAGGTTTTCAACTGGCGAAATTATTTGTATCACTATAAACTAAAAAAAAAAAAAAATGATGAAAGTTTATATAAAGAAAAAAAAAATCGGTTTCGATTTATTTTTCTTTAAAAAATGATATCGCATCTTTATATGCTTAAAAGGTATTTCTTTTTACCTTATTCTTTATTAAATTTCAATTAGATGCTTAAAAAAAAAAATAAAATAAAATAAAATAAAAAAATAAAATTAAAAAATAAAATAAAAAAATAAAATAAAAAAATAAATAAATAAAAAAAATATGAACTTTAAATTTTAAATATGTATATATAATGAAAATGCACTTAGCTTTAAAACGTTCATAAAACTTATGTATAACATTTCTTTTTTATGAACGCTCATTTTTACATGGTGTGGTGACGGTGCAGGGATAAGCCGCTGTAAGGTAACAATAGCTGCACGCGGGCGCTAGCCTAGAACCGTTCGATGACGAGGCGAGGGTCGTGATTATGCAAAATAGACGCTGTTGGTAGTCTAAAATGGCTAAATAAAAGGAGATAAATTTTTTGCTCAAGGAGTCAGTATTGTTTTGGGCGTCACGTCGTTAATGTGTGCTTTGGATGGGCGTTGTTTATCTTTTGTTTTTGGACTTTATTGAGTGTCAGACTCAAGATCTAAAGATCCCGGTTTCATTCATGAAACTCGGCATTCGCGTTTTTACTTTTTTATTGTTTCAAATCTATTATTTACTATTAATATTAGGGGTGGGACGTAATGGGTGAAAATTTCAGATTCATGTGAGTAGTATTTTTTTGTGTTCATTTATACATAAATAACACTAAACAATCAAACATTTTGAACATTTTGCAAAATTCAGAAGGTGCAGGCCAATAGTTTTTGGCTATTTTGCATTCATGAAAACCCTTTCACAGCCTGAAAATGGTCCTAAATTAAAGTACTATATCTGATTTAACCATCTATATCCATTCATAGCTTTTGAGGATGTTTTAGGACCTGCAATGTCGCATGAAACCACTTTTTCACCGAAAAATGAGTGATTTTGAGTCCCGTGGAGCCCTAACGGCTATTTTTGGCCTGCACCTTCTGAATTTTGCAAAATTTTCAAAATGTTTGATTGTTTAGTGTTATTTATGTGTAAATGAACACAAAAAAATACTACTCGCATGAATCTGAAATTTTCACCCATTACGTCCCACCCCTACTAATATATTATTTATTTAAATGAAAAACGCAATAGCGTAAAGTACTAACATTTCTGTTTCTTTGTAAACAAGTCAGCCATTTTCATATTTTGTTATTAGTTGAAAAAAAAATTGAATTTATTTATAACTTTTCGAAAATTTTATTGAGTTTAAATTTCAAGATTATATTTAAAAACGAAAAAAAAATATTTTGGGGAGAAAAAATACAACGGCATAGTTTAAAAAACAAAACAATATGAAAGTAAAAACATTCCTGGGCAACACCGGGTAGGTACAGATAGTGCAAAACGAAACACATTACCACAGGACTGCTTCCCTTCAGATTACAAAAATCGTCTTCAAATCCAATGTCAATTGATTCTTTTCTCTTAACCCTTAAATAGTCAAGCTTAGTTCATTCCAGTAATCATTTTCGATACTCCCATAATATTCTTCATTTTTCAACTAACAATTATACCATCTCATTAACCCTTATCCTCGAGTGGCTTTTGGCCTTGATAAGTGGTGACTCATTAGTTAAGAAAAATATATTAACCTACCTATAATAGAGTTGCTGAAATAGGCCAAAACCTTATTTTAAAAAAACACGCATACACACATTAGTGGCCTCAGTTTGGTTGTTATTCACACCATGTCTCAAATGTTCATGGTAATCTTGCCCACCAAGTTTCAGTCAGAAATGTCCAACAGTCTTTGTTTTATTGGTAATCTTTGGGGAATTTTCAATTAAATGTTTTATTTTATATGTAACAACAGAAAATGAAAATAATGTGTTTTTATGATTTCTATTATAAATAGTTGAATTGCAAATATCAGGTTGGAAAGAAAGTAATGTCGTTTTTGTTTTTTTACTTCATCACTTTGCAGCCTCCTAAGTTGTACACAGTTCTAGATTTTTTGGTGAATTGGTGTCTTAATATCTTGCTTTGCCTTTCAGATATAGTAATTAGTTGGAAAATATTAAGTTTAACGGTCTCAGCCGTCAAAAAATGGACATTAGTGAGGAGCATCTGAGACATTGCATGCTCTATGAATTCAAAAAAGATGAAATAAATGTGTTGAACAAAAACGACATTACTTTCTTTCCAACCTGATACTTTAATGGTTTAACATTTCTTTTATACTGTTGCTTAGATATAGGGTGACCCCATCACCCACCTACCCTGTAAAAATACCACCCAGGGAATCTCACATATAAAGGGCGGTTGTCTGTGTGTATTTCCAGCTAAAACTATAAAACGACAAAACAAAGTTGGTATTTTTTTGATCGGCGTTGCCCCGGTTGAATAATATTGAAAATTAAAAAAAATTATTCATTATTTGACCCTTAACGGGTGCAAATTTCGTCGGGTGTGTGTGGGGGGGTGGGCTGTTTTCCAGTCACTAACTCAAGGGAAGTAACTCTGATTTTTTTCACATAGTTAATTCCCTTATGCTGACTCATTCCTCGCGTTGTCTGTGTGTGTGTGTCCAGAGAGAGGAATATGGGCTGGGCAGAGAATAAAGAGGAAGCTGGGGAGGGGGAGGGGGAAAGAGAGATAGAAGTTTTAATACAAATATGTTACTTTTGCAACACCGGGTAGCCCTGCTAGTCATTAATAAAATCCACAACCATTTCTGCAATCCAGCCATATTCAGTACAAATAAACTTCAGTCTATGTCTAACTTGTCCACCAAGTTTCAGTCAGAAATGTCCAACAGTCTTTGTTTTATTGCCATTTTTAATGATATGCAGGACACTTTGGTGATCGTCTCATCAGTATGAGGTGTGATCCTGAATGGACTTCACACTCACCGAATCATAAAGGTTAGACACAAAGTCAGTTTATAGTTGGAATCCAGCTTCCGAAAAGGAGGAGGGGGTACTTTTGTCCGCCAACAAATATAGACTGGTCAGTCTCATCAACATTCGCTGATGGATAATTATGCCTCAGGCAATAAACCGTTCAAACGGGGAGGCAGAATAATGTCTGTGAGTGTGGCCTCCTGAGAAAGAACAGATACTACACTTTTGATCATATTTTGCCAAGTGTTTTGCTTCTTATAAACCTTGCATCAAACTTATCAGTCATTTTTTGGGTAATATGTTTGAATTTTTTTTTTATTTTAAAGAATCAATTCATTAAAAAGTATTGAAATGTAAATGTTTATTTTCTGTTTATTAATTTCGCTTTTTTAAAAGTATGATTGATATTTTAAATATATATATATATATATATTTAAATCCAGTTTATTTTTCCTTTTGAAATGCTACGCAAACTTAGTCCATTCCAAATATATATATTTACTATCATTTCAAAATGTATATCATTGAAATTTTTTTATTTTAAAAAATCAATTCATTAAAAAGTATTGAAATGTGAATGTTTATTTTCTGTTTATTAATGTTGCTTTTTTAAAAGTATGATTGATATTTTAAATATATATATATATATATATATATATATATATATATGATAATTTTATTTACACAGACATGTACAAAATCTGCGACACTGGCATGTCGATGTTATCGATCAACAGTTACTATAAACTGAGATCTCATCAGGCAGTTTAATAAAATTATCATATATAAAGCTCTATTTTGATATTGAGCACTTTTTATAAACCCGGTTAAAATTCTCTGGATTACCACCCTGTGGATATTTTTCACCTGGATTATTACCATTATTATATATATATATATATATATATATATATATATATATATATATATATATACATATATATATATATTTTTAAAATCCAGTTTGTTTTTCCTTTTGAAATGCTACGATATGTATTTACTATCATTTCAAAATGTATATCATTGAATTTTTCCACAAGATCGAGTCACGGAAACTTGATTTCAAGGACAAAGCACAGCCAAAAATTGGATCTCTTGATTATCAGCCTGGAGGAGAATATGTTCAAGTAAGTCATTTATACTCTATGTGTGTCTGTGTGTGTGTGCATGTATGTGTGTGTGTGATTTTTAATCAAAACTAGACCACCACTTATGTCAGTATTTGTTATATATATTATTGAATATCTATTTACTGTTGATCCTGTTGTTATCTTGCTTGCTGGTCACCGTGCACACTTTTCATCTGTACATGAATGTTTTAAAGATGGTGGGAGGAATGACGTTAAATAATTAAAAGAGACGATATAGTGAGAAAAGAGAGAGAGAGAGTGTAGAACCACGTGCTGCCCCACCCGACGACCATCGACCCCAACGTTGTGTTTCCATGGTCTTCTTCTTTGTTTTCATCGCTTAGCCGTGTCGTCTATCTACTGACGAATCGTCGAGGGCGCAGCACTGGTCCACAAGTTAAACAAAAGAAACACAACTCTCGAGAAAGAACACAAACACATATACATTGTGTATAATTTAGTTGGAACTATGAGTGTGTGTGACACCGTCGCGGACTGTCGAGACCCCTATTGTCGTTACTCAAGTCGTCAGCTCATCTCATCGTTTTCCCGGTCTGATCTGCTCTCTCGGGAAGTTCGATCCTAACTCTCGGGAAGTTCGATCCTAACTGCCCGGCTTCTCTCCGAAACACCAACTCGTCAACTTTTTGCCATAAACTTTACTGTCGTCAACTGTCGTAAAACTAACCTACCTTTATGTAGTCAGGTGTCGTAAAACACTGTCACTCCTAAAATGTCGTGTCCAGTGTTATTTTCTTAGTGACCTGTCCTGAATAATGGAAATTGACCACTCCTGCATTGTCTTTTGTCTCTTTCGATTAGTCACTTCCTATCCTGTATTTTCTTTTGTGTGCGTTCATGAGTCATTTCCTATTCCTGACCGGGCCCCGACCTTTGCGGCATCCATAGTGTCACAAGAGAGAGACCATTCAAAATATTAAAAATTATAATAACATCTATAATTTACATATTTTTCATGTTCAGCCGATAAATACACACACACATATTTATATATCAATACATGTTTGATTAGAGACAAAAAAAATGTTCTCTTTTTACTATTAGGGGCGAATAGAGTAGAAAGTCGACCTTGGGTTTACTTTCGGCAGCCTCGTAACTCTCGCTTAAAGTCCTCACATTCCATGAGCGATGTTTCTGACAAAGGAGGAAGATTTGCTGTTTTCTGGGTCGGAATCCATTCATACAACATTTACCGTTGGCTAGATATGACCTTGAAGTAATTTTTTTTTTTTTTTTAGCTCCTTACATCAAATGGCTTCATGCCTTGTCTGGAGCGATTTCCATAAAAAAATTTTAAAAAAATTTTCTTAATCATCATCTCAAGATGAACAAAACAAAGAACTCTCAGATCCATACTCCACAAATTTACATCAGAGACCTGGAAAATAGCTCGCAGAGTTGAGACAACGATTAAGAAAATAATGAAAAGAGAAAATTCTGTTGTCTTTAATCAGAAACGTATTGATAATGATCTATTGCCTATATATATATATATATATATATATAAATGGCCATGTCGAGCAAAGCTCCAGCTGGATCTCCCGGGTCAGAAACATGTCCATCGCATCAAGTCGGCAGGCTAGAAGACTGAGGCTTTCTTGGGATGAGCTATGTAAATGTGACCGTGCAGCCCTGGGGATTACAAACTTAGATCCTCGTGACCGCCAAGCTTGGAGTGGAAGACTTTGATCAAGACTGACAGGCAGGCCCCCACCCTCTTATAGAGGACGAATCAAAAATAAATCGGATGAAGAAGATATATATATATATATATATATATATATATATATATATATGATAATGTGTACCAGATATTTATAAAGCTGAGGTTAGACTGACCAAGTCCATTGCAGTAAAGCCTCATGCTTGATTTCTCTACACAGGGACAATATATCTAATGTGTTGGGTTGATATTTACTGAGCTGAGAAACTAAACAAGGCTACTGTTGTGAATTTGTTATTACATTATTAAATATTCATCTACTGCTGATGCTTGTCATTGTGCACACTTTTCATCTGGACATGAATGTTTTAGATGGTTGGGGGAGGGGCGAATGATGTAAATAAAGGGCGAAAAATTAAAGAAGTACTGTGAGAAATGGAATGATGTAAATAAATGAAAGGGAGAGAGATAGGGGGAGGGAAAAGGAAGACAGGGAGAAGAAAGAGAGAGACAGAAGATCTATTATGACATCACAAGAGTTTCATAACTATTTGGAAATTCCAAAATGTTTTCATAACTATTTGGAAATTCCAAAATGTTTTCATAACTATTTGGAAATTCCAAAATGTTTTCATAACTATTAGGAAATTCCAAAATGTTTTCATAACTATTTGGAAATTCCAAAATGTTTTCATAGCTATTTGGAAATTGCAAAATGTTTTCATAGCTATTTGGAAATTCCAAAATGTTTTCATAACTATTTGGAAATTCCAAAATGTTTTCATAACTATTTGGAAATTGCAAAATGTTTTCATAGCTATTTGGAAATTGCAAAATGTTTTCATAGCTATTTGGAAATTCCAAAATGTTTTCATAACTATTTGGAAATTCCAAAATGTTTTCATAACTATTTGGAAATTCCAAAATGTTTTCATAACTATTAGGAAATTCCAAAATGTTTTCATAACTATTTGGAAATTCCAAAATGTTTTCATAGCTATTTGGAAATTGCAAAATGTTTTCATAGCTATTTGGAAATTCCAAAATGTTTTCATAACTATTTGGAAATTCCAAAATGTTTTCATAACTATTTGGAAATTCCAAAATGTTTTCATAGCTATTTGGAAATTGCAAAATGTTTTCATAGCTATTTGGAAATTCCGAAATGTTTTCATAACTATTTGGAAATTCCGAAATGTTTTCATAACTATTTGGAAATTCCAAAATGTTTTCATAACTATTTGGAAATTCCGAAATGTTTTCATAACTATTTGGAAATTCCAAAATGTTTTCATAGCTATTTGGAAATTCCGAAATGTTTTCATAACTATTTGGAAATTCCAAAATGTTTTCATAACTATTTGGAAATTCCAAAATGTTTTCATAAATATTTGGAAATTTCCAAATATTTATGAAACTCTCGTGATGTCATTATAGATCCTTTTTCTCGATCTCTCTCTTCCCTTTCCCCCTCCCTCTCTCTTTTCTTCCCTCTTTCTTTTCTTCCCTCTCTCTTTTCTTCCCTCTCTCTTTTCTTCCCTCTCTCTTTTCTTCCCTCTCTCTTTTCTTCCCTCTCTCTTTTCTTCCCTCTCTCTTTTCTTCCCTCTCTCTTTTCTTCCCTCTCTCTTTTCTTCCCTCTCTCTTTTCTTCCCTCTCTCTTTTCTTCCCTCTCTCTTTTCTTCCCTCTCTCTTTTCTTCCCTCTCTCTTTTCTTCCCTCTCTCTTTTCTTCCCTCTCTCTTTTCTTCCCTCTCTCTTTTCTTCCCTCTCTCTTTTTTAATGATTCATGTCATACGTCTCCTCCCACTACTTCGTTTAACATTATCCCTTTATTTGTGTTAACACCTAAAACATTCATGTACAGATGAAAAGTATGCACGATAACAAGCAAGCTAAAACTTGAGGATTATGTTCCATATGTGTAAAGGAGACTCTTTGTGTGGGGCTTACTTTTGTAATATCACCCCATTACTAGTTTAATTCCCTTTGTGGTCTATTTCTTACTCTGTGTGGTCTTTACTTTGTGCGGATCATATTTATTCACCTGTATTTTGTATTGTTCAGCTCTTTCTTTAGTTATCATTGGAGTTGTTTAGTTCGATCAACATAGTTTCATTTGTTTTTAAATAATGGTATTGATTTAAAATGTGATCTCAATCAATATATATATATATATATATATATATGGAAAATGAAAAGAGGAAAACCAAAAATATTATTTATGTATTCATCAACGTTTCGTCTTTATTTCAAGACTTCCTCAGGATGATTGTCTGAAGAAAATTACACATAAAGTACAGAATATTTGAAACAGTGGTAGTAGGAGGAGAGAAGCTTAAAAAGATCGCTTATGAAAAGATAAATTATGAGCTACAAATAGATGTAGAAAGTGTGAGGGGAAAATTGGTAGTGGTCAGAGTTATTAAACCATTATGGAGGCGGAGTAAGCGTGCATGATGTGATGTCCCCTCTCCCTAATGGTTTAATAACTCCGACTGCTACCATTTTTCCCTCACACTTGTCTAGTTCGATCAACATGATTTCATTTTTTTCTGAATTTTTTTAGATGAGTATTGATAATTTGTATGATTTGGATTATTCGGATTACTGTTCTCATCTTGAGTGTTATTTTCACCTGAAGAAAGTCGGAGCTTACATCGGTGGAAACGTTGTGAGAATAACACTCAAGATGAGAATAGTAGTCCGAATAATCCAAATTCTACATTATTTCATTTGTTTTTAAATAATGGTGTTGATTTAAAATGTGATCTCAATAAACATGTGTATATATGTAAGCATGTATATATATGTGTATACATTTGTGTGTATATACATATGTGTGCATATTTGTGTGTGTATATATATAATCCCCTTTTGTTTCATTTTACTTCAGTCGAAGTTCTCAGAAATCAAGGGGGGCCTTCTTGGGGCAAACACTTGATCTCTATATGAGATACATAGATATTCGAATATTCCATTAAAGTCTTCCTTTATCCATCAAACGTTGAGTTAGTAAAGAAATTAAGAACATTCATTTTCCTCTCCCCAATTGACCAGTTAAGTATGTTATAGTATATCTTTCTTGTGGTCTCTTGGTCTTACCGGATTCCAGAACAAGAATTCATCTAGTCTGGTGGAGTATCCATGTAAGTGTTGTTACTTGAGGTAACATTACTTGGAGAAGGTGCACAATTCCTTGTATGGGCCAGTGTATAGTTGTGTCGAGGGGATCTTATTTGGGCTTTGAATACTGTTATTTTGAATATTTGGTCAGGGTTTACTTGTAGGGTGAAGTATCCTCATGTCAGTTTGTCCTGACAAACCCTTGTACAGAGAGACTCAAGACACTTGAGGATTTTGTCTAGTAGGTAATTCAAACTCTCTAGTAGTTAATTCAAACTCTCCAGTAAGTAATTCAAACTCTCCTGTATTTTTCACCTTTTTTTATTTTTCTTATCTTTATTTTTCTTATCTTTCACCGGCTATTTCAGACACTCCAGCCTAGAGATCGTTTCAAGATTCTAACCGTCCCTTTAAGTGCAGTTGTTTGTATTTCTCTTGCACTTGGTTCACCGGGTATACTCGCCAGATAGCTTTTGAAATTCTTTCATTAGTCCTGTTGCTCCTATGATTACTGGTATGATGGAGATCTTCCTAAGATTCCAGTTTCTTTTAATATTGTACATAAGACCTTGGTATTTCGTAATCGTTTCCCTTTCTGCTCTGTTTAATCCTGCATCATTAGGGACACTGACTAGGGTTGCTACTTTCTCCCTTTTGTCCCATATTACGATGTCAGGTTTAACACCTCCGTTTTCTAGATATGTATATATGTGTGTGTGTGTGTGTATTTAAATATATGTAAATGTCCAGATTGTTTCTAATGCAAACACTGATATCACTTTATTGTTATCTGTGATTACTGGTATCAATGTTTCCAATCCTGCCGTGGCATAACTCCGTTCCTCCGCAGCCTTAAATCTCATAAAATCAACAAATATAATCCCAGGTATCGGTCAAGTGGTTTTCGGAGAGACCATAACAAAAAAACAAAATCATTTGTTGTTGGTTTTGTTGTCAATTAAAATAACAAGACTTGACATGTTTATTACGTTCTATTCTGGTGTATTACACGGCTTAATATGGTACGGATAAGTTGCATCGGAAAATCTGCGTCGCGTCTTTTACTTTTTTTTTTTATTTACCAAACGTAGAAATCATTTCTAGTTTCTCAGAAAGAATGATCAGAGAAAATGATAAGCGTCTCGGAAAGTTCCAACCCGATAAGAACTTAAGTCGAAGTAAAATATTATGGCTCGATGCTTCTAAAGAAAGATGCTTAGACCGAAGGCCAAGTGAAGTCAAACTTCCTTCCGTGAATCTTGGCTGGCATGCCTCCTCAAAAGTGGATTCATTCTCAAATATTTCTCACACGCCCAGAGGTGGAGACCACGTTCTGCCGGAGCTAAACCGGAAAGCAAAAATGGCAAACGATATTGGAGCGCAGGTAAAATCCCATATTTCTACAGGTGGCGTTGGGCAAAACAGAATCGCCAGTTATCAGCTGAGGTGGATGGCAGCGCCTAAGGTCGGGTCACTTGAAAACATCAGTCATCGTCCTGGTGGAGGCAAAGTCACCATCAAAACTTATAAGACTCGGTGGAACCAGTCAGCAAAAGTTAACTCCTTCGAGAACTTTAATGTTTTGTCCCCAAGGATTAAAAGGAGTTAATTAGGAAAACACTTTTTATTTTCAAGGTAGGCAATTCAACATGATTCTTAATTGACCTCGACCACCGTCCTCTCTTTTCCTTTCTTTTTTCCTCGATTTTCCTTTCTTTTCCTTCTCTTTTCCTTTCTTTTCCTCTCTTTTCCTTTCTTTTCTCTCTATTTTCCTCTATTTTCCTTCTCTTTTCCTTTCTTTTCCTCTCTTTTCCTTTCTTTTCTCTTTTCCTTTCTTTTCTTTCTATTTTCCTCTATTTTCCTTTCTTGCCCTTTTCTTTTCCTTTCTTTTCCTTCTCTTTTCCTTTCTTTTCCTCTCTTTTCCTTTCTTTTCTCTCTATTTTCCTCTATTTTCCTTCTCTTTTCCTTTCTTTTCCTCTCTTTTCCTTTCTTTTCTCTTTTCCTTTCTTTTCTTTCTATTTTCCTCTATTTTCCTTTCTTGTCCTTTTCTTTTCCTCTCCTTTCCTTCTCTTTTCCTTTCTTTTCCTTCTCTTTTCCTTTATTTTCCTCTCTTTTCCTTCTTTTTTCCTCTCTTTCCCTTTATTTTCCTTTTCCTTTCTTTTCCTCTCTCCCTTTCTTTTCCTCTCTCCCTTTCTTTTCCTCTCTTTTCCTTTCTTTTCCTCCCCTTTTCTTTCTCTATTCCTCTCCTTTTCTTTCTCTTTTCCTCCCTTTTCTTTCTCTTTTCCTCCCTTTTCTTTCTCTTTTCCTTCCCTTTTCCTTCTCTTTTCCTTTCTTTTCCTTCTCTTTTCCTCCCTTTTCTTTCTCTTTTCCTCTTTTTTCCTTTTCCTTTCTTTTCCTCTCTTTCTCATTAATCATGTTTTCGGAACATCATTTCCCTTTCATTACATAATTTCACACCATTTTTCTTCATCATGTTATTCTATTGTCATTTTTTGACCAATGTCTGCTAAAAACACTGCAAACTTAATTTACACTTTTTATATCCTGAATATTATTCAGCTACTTCTTAAAGCTAACACTTCTTCTCCTATTCATTTAGCGTCACGTGTTTCCTTTGTTAAGGGGTCAGACGTTTTCTGATATCACGCAAGCTCATTCTCCACTTATCACGGTTCAGCAGGTCAGCAATTTCCAAATTCCACTCAGTGCGGTATTGTCCAATTACTTGCTTCCAAGTTTTCCCAATTTATTTTTCTCAATAATAATAATAAACATATCTAGAGAATTTTTGTCCGTCCGTCAGTCACAATTTTTTAAACATAATAAATACATTGTAGAATTTGTTTAATTTTGAAATATCAGAGATCTCATAGAGAATATTGCATTTATAGTAAACAATAAATTGCCAACAAATAAAGCGGATGCCATAACTGGAAGTCAAAATCATAACCTTGAAATATTCAGCCTGACCTTTTACCAACTGAGCTAATTGGGAAACATTATGAAAAGCATTGAAACGGCTGCTCCATCAACAGTTGTATAATATCGTGGGTAACTGTACGGGCCATGTCGCGCATGGAGAGGGATCCTACAGTTATCCCCAGTGGGCTTTCTCGAGGCCACAACCTCCATGGACCAAGTCTCGACTAATGGTCTGATTGTATGAGCTTATTGGCATCAAACAATGCTCTCCCCACTCTACCAAAATGACAATACAAAATAAAAAATAAACAAACCTAAACCAGACACCCACCAAAAAACATCTTCGCCTCCACCCTTGAGGTTAGCATTCACAAATATCTGGGAGCTTAGAACCAACATCAATGATGTAGAAACCTTTCTTCTAGTTAATTTCCCGGATATCCTAGCGCTAAGTGAAACAAACCTACAATCCCTAATCTCCTCACACTCTTTTGACATGACTGAATACCTCCCACTCTACCGTAAAGACTCTGACAAACATATGCACGGGCTAGGAGTTTATGTTCGGAACACCCTCCCCTTCATTAGAGAACATAGGCTACAATCAGATGATCAAGCCTACATGTGCTTTAGATTAACCCTACAGCACAGCGTTAGTTACTTATATTTCTTATACCGTTCTCCTTCGACCCAGGACTGTACTTTGCTTAACTTTGTCTCTGAAAGCATAGATACAACACCCTCAATTGACTCGAGTGCCCAAATACATGTATTTGGGGATTTTAATGTACATCATCGTGACTGGCTTGGATTCTCCAGCTACATAGACGCAGCTGGTAACTCCACGTATAGTTTCTCCATTTCTTTTCTTCTAGTATTTAATTAAGATTAATAAAAATATATATATATATTATATATATATATATTATATAATGAGAAATGAAATGATAAAATTATATATATATATATATAGTCTAAAGAAGCTTTAAGTCATTTTAACAAAAAAAAAGAAAAAAAAAAAGGTAAACTGCAGTTTAAATTCCTAGAGCAACTAACTAAATCCAAGATATTGCAGATTAACATTCGTTGGAAAATTCATAGACAGATAAAAATATATTAATATATATATATATATATGTATATATATATATAAGTAAATAAAATAAAATTAAAATAAAAAAATAAAAAAGGGGGGGGGAGTTAAGTATCTAAGAGTGAAACAAAAACAGGAGACCTTAAGTGTCTAATATTAACACGGGGATCATATATATATATATATATATTATATATATATATTATAATGAGAAGATGAAATGATAAAATTATATATATATATATATTATATTATATATATATTATATAATGAGAAGATGAAATAATAAAATTTTATTGGTGCTTGTGGACTGTAGGTCCGAAAAAATTTTTTTTATTTATCTTTAATTTGAGGAGAGTCAAATAAGGGGGAGAGAACTCTAGTTTCAAGTTTCAACCCTGATATATCTTAAAATGGATTTTACTATTGTAATTATTCTAAAATAAAGTTTTTAAAAATGTATACGTAAAAGGAACGGTTTCCAAACAAATTGCCGAATTTTATCCAGTGTAAAACTGTCATTTATTTCAAAAACTTTATTTCCGTGTTTCATGTTTTTTTTTCTTCCATTTACGTATTTTTTCTATTTTTTCCTTCTTCTGTAATAATTTATTTTTCAAAATCATTTTATTTTTCATTGGTGCCGAATGCGTTGTGATTGTTTTATTACTAAATTATCCTTTTACGGTTACATTTTTTAAACTTTATTTTTAAATAATTACAATAGTAAAATCCATTTTAAGATACATCGTGGTTGAAACTTGAAACTAGAGTTCTCTCCCCCTTATTTGCCTCTGCTAAAATTAAAGATAAAAAATATTTTTTTTTTTTCGGACCTACAGTCCACAAGCACCATTATATTTGATTTTTTTTAATTAACCAGGCTTTTTTTTTTATTATAATCGTCTTTATTTTTTTGTTTTTTCAGGTTGAAGGCCAAAGGTTAACTTATAAAGAAAACGCAGAACCCTGCACAGATAATGGTGTTGACATGTCATAGCTGGAAATGCAACCAAACGGACATAATCTTGTTGCATTAATTCCGACTTCTGTGTTCACTGTCTTTCAGACTCTGTTAGTAGCTCATTCACTTAGCCCAACAAGCATTACAAGAAGGACAATTGAAAGCAGGAAGAATCCTTTTTTTTTTTTTTCTTTCTTTTTTTTTCTTTTCTTTTTTCGTTTTTTTTTCTTTTTTTTTTCTGCAGCCGGCTGTTCTTCCCTTTGTCTCTTCATGCCTTCGTCATGGAGGGTGGTATTTAGGGAGGAAGGAAACATTCGGTCGGACTGATGATAGCGAGTGCATCAGCATATGCAGCTGTTGGCAAGGAAGACAAAAGTACACGCATACACACATGTACACATGGTAACAGCAAAAGCATCCACCTTAAATAGAAGCCGCACTCCCTCTTTTTTTTTTTTTTTTTTTTTTTTTTTTCCAATGTTATTTCCCTGCAAATTCCTGGGATAATATGATGGTGACAGATCTTTTTTTCTCTTTATTATGAGTGAAGGTAAAAAGAAACAAGAAGGATAGCATTTAAAAAAAAAAATTTTTTAAAGTAAATATTACGAAGTATTCCACTTAAGTTGGATCAAATGCAGATTGAGCTGAATCGGAAGATGACATGATCCAAACTATTTAATTGATTTAGATAAACTGAGTATGGAAAACCCCCAAAAATCAAAATGATTGCTCAAGAATGAATGTTGTCTTCTGTTTCTTGATCTGCAACTCCTAAAAGCTGATTCATTATGTTTGCTTGAATTTTAATTCTTTCATTTAGTCATTCGTTTCTTTTTCACTTCCCATGCTAACAGTAAATCAAAACTATGACAATTAAAATGAATCAGTAAACTCTAAAACGATTATAGCGATTACAAATTCAAATTACTATCCAAAATCAGTTTTATCATTGACCGTTCAAATTATGCGAGATTTGAAAAAAAAATGTATTGCAATCTTCACTCAAAAAACAAAACAAAACAAAATATTTTTTTTCTTTTTTTGATCAAATAATGATATACCTTTCCACCTTTATGTATGTATGTGTGTGTATGCTTTGATTAGGTATGTATATATCTATATAGATAGTGATAGGTGTCACCTTTCAAGTATATCCACCCTTTGTGTTTTATTCTTAGAAGATCATGCCTCCTCATGGCCAAGATGACGGCACTAACCGGAGGCCTATTGACAAGGCCGCTACAAAATTAGAATCATCATCAGCGGCAGTGACAACTATAAAAAAAAAAAAAAAGGGTTGTTTTCGCTTTGCCACGTCTTTAACCCTTATTTTTTTTTTTTGGCGAAGGATGATATATTATTCTCTTGTGGATTTATTTATTTATATTCAAACATTTATTGTTAAAAATAAGAGATCATATTTGTCTCGTCAATTTAAAAACATTTTGTTTAACTTTTGTAACGGCCCATTATTTTTAACTATACGTGTTTGAATAAAAACTTTTTGCCTTTATTTATTTATATATATATATATATATATATGATAATTTTATTTACACAGACATGTACAAAATCTGCGACACTGGCATGTCGATGTTATCGATCAACAGTTACTATAAACTGAGATCTCATCAGGCAGAGGTAGAATCCGATCTTAACCTCCGGATTCTAACTCTGCCTGATGAGATCTCAGTTTATAGTAACTGTTGATCGATAACATCGACATGCCAGTGTCGCAGATTTTGTACATGTCTGTGTAAATAAAATTATCATATATAAAGCTCTATTTTGATATTGAGCACTTTTTATAAACCCGGTTAAAATTCTCTGGATTACCACCCTGTGGATATTTTTTACCTGGATTATTACCATTATTATTATATATATATATATATATATATATAAGTTTGAACAATAGACCAAGGAGTATAGACACAGATTTTGCTTTTTACCCAACAAGCGAAGTTCCATGTAGCTCTGCTGGTATCAATGTTTGTTCGAATCATTATATAATAATAATTTTATATATATATATATATATATATATATATATATATATATATATAGTTCGTTGTACCATGGTCTCATTGATATGGATAGACTCATTCTGTTTAGAACAGGCCCTTATAATCCATCACCGTGATTGTTGAATTCCATTTTTTGAACTGTCTTCATTTCGTGAGTTGCCAGAAATTTGGAATGGATTATAAGGGCCTTTTCCAAACAGTAAAAGTCTATCCATGTCAATGAAACCATGGTACGTCTCTTGAATATGTAACGTATAGTTTTTAAATAAATAATTTGTATATATATATATATTTATTGGAAAGAGAGAATGATACGGCGAGTTGTTAGAGGTGCACACACACATACATGCCTGTCAAATCAAAACATTATAATTGCTATACGTTAGCCTCGAAATCCTTATTTTAGTTCTATTTTCGCCCGCAAATCTCAATTGTTTAATTGTTATTGGTACTTGCTGGCACTTAACTGCATTTGTAAATGGTAAATATGGTAGACAGTTGCGATTATCACATTGTTATATATTGTTGTTTGATGATAAAAATGTAAAAAAAAAAACAAAAAAAAAACCCCACAAAAAAGACATACCTGAACGAAAAAAAAAGATCTTAGACCTAAACAAGTATCCAATGCCTTTCAAGTCAACTGATTTATATCCGATACACATCTTACACTTTTATAAATGCCATTATCCAGTTACAACAACCAACATAGATTGAAATATTTCCTTGGATATTACTAAAGTATTATTTTACCATTTTCAAAAATCACAAACTATTACAAAACAACAAAAAAAAACACGAAACAAATGTTAGTTCGGAGTATTTATACCGTTAATTGTTATATTAATGCTATTTATTTTGTAATAATGTCTATGTAATGTACGTTTGTTTTTTTTTTTATA
Source organism: Sepiola atlantica (assembly GCA_963556195.1). Taxonomy (NCBI): domain Eukaryota; kingdom Metazoa; phylum Mollusca; class Cephalopoda; order Sepiida; family Sepiolidae; genus Sepiola; species Sepiola atlantica. Next base: position 10,491,693 of record OY744547.1, on the reverse strand, counting down.
TATATATATATATATATGTTAAAATAAAACTAACCGCAACTTATAGGAATTCTCTCGTCTTCGTTCTGAGTCGGAATAATACACTTTCCACTTATTTTTTTATCCATTTTAAAGACATTTCTAAACCGACTTTATCATTAAATTGTGTCAAATATTAGTTTTGAAATAAACTAAAAAAAAAATTAATCAAAATAATAAACCGCGTCGGAACGAAGGGGAGAGACGATTATTGTAAGTTGTAATTCTTTCTTCCTTTTTTTAAAATTTTTTTTTTTTAGTAAGCTTGGGAGCTAGGGGGGGGGGATCCTAGTCTTATTTAAAACATAACATTGTCATATGCTTTAACCATTGTAACTTGATTTCCATTACTTACAGAAAAGAAAATATTCATATAGTCACACCATATCTTCAATCTACTCCTATCTAAAAGATTCTATAGTTTTTTTAAGAACTCTATTAAAAATAATAGGAAACGAATAATAAAAAAAATATTGTTTTGGTTTTTTAAAGACGGGGGGGGGGGAGGAAAATTCAATTTCTGATGCAACGAGAAATTGGTTCCATCCATAAAAAAACAAAATCATCTAAAGAAAATAAATTAAAAAAAAAAAAAATACAAATTTATTCTCCAAATCATTTTTTTAAATTTCAGTATTAATTAGGTATTAAAACGGTTTAAGATAAAAAAAATTTTAATGAAAAAATTAAAACGAAATTAAAACAAAATTGTGACTATTTCTTTTTTCCAGTCTTGCCAATTATGGCCCCTTTCTCAATACCGAACATTTTTTTTTTTATCGCATTTCATTTTAGCAGTAGTTTTTGCATTAAGCTATTTAAAAATGCTTTGGTCTTTCATGGCTCAAAAGTCTCAAATCTGAAGATGTGGTTGATTTTGTATGCAGCCGTAATATACTGCAGTATTCCAATTGTTTTACTTATAACCGGGCTTTTTTTATTATAAATCCCAAAAAACAATATATATATTTTTGCTTACACCGACGAGTCAAAGTTTTGCTCTTTACACCCTCCTCAAATCACATCTATTCTTAAACACTCTGAGGAGGTCGCAAAGACCAACACCTTGACTTGTCCTTGTGTAAGTCAAACAACCCACATATGTACCAGCTCTACTAATAACTATTTTAGTATCGAGCACTATTAGATCGGATATATATCAAATTTATTACCTAGTAATAAATCTAAACTTATCATACATACATATATATATATATGTATAAAATGTATATATACACACATATATATGTGTGTATATATACATTTTATACACACATATATATATATATATATATATATATATATGTATGGGAAATGAAAAAGAAAAAACCAAGAGATATTTTTTTTATATATTCATCAACGTTTCGTCTTTATTTATAAGACTTCCTCAGGATGATAATTTTAAGAAAAATGTCATGCAAGTACATCGAAATATTGGGTTGACATGATGGGTTGATGAGAAAAAGTAGTAGCCGTGGCTACTAAGAGCGCTGGACCAAGGTCCGGGCTGAGAGAAGTTAGCGCTCTCAGTAGCCACGGCTACTACTTTTTCTCATCAACCCATCATGTCAACCCAATATTTCGATGTACTTGCATGACATTTTTCTTAAAATTATTATCCTGAGGAAGTCTTACCAATAAAGACGAAACGTTGATGAATATATAAATAAAATATCTCTTGGTTTTTTCTTTTTCATTTCCCATTACGTCGGATTACTCTCATCCTTCTTTTCTCATATATATACATGTATAAAATGTATATATATACACACATATATATGTGTGTGTATATACATTTTATACATACACACACATATATATATATGTATACATGTATAAAATGTATATATATATACACACATATATATGTGTGTATATATACATTTTATACATACACACATATATATATATGTATAAAATGTATATATACACATATATGTGTGTGTGTGTGTATACATATATCTAATTCTCTTCTCTAATATTGCACAACTATTTCTGTGATTTGAAATAATTGTTGCAGTTCTATTTAATAATATTTTTGTATCACTCTGTACGCTTAAAGTTATCCAGTGCAATGATAAATGTTTTCTATTCTGGCTATTTATGAACTACAAACTTTACATTTCTTTCAAGAAATGTGCCTATTGCCTAATGAACAGTGAGCCGATTTGAGGTGAGATTGCAAAAAAAATATCTTTTTTTTTTCCTGAACAATTTGGGGATTTTTAAAAAAAAAATATGTTTCAATATTTATGAACTCTTACAGAGAACCTAGAACAACTATTTTTCTTGTCCCTCTTGCTTAATAACAATTAAAAAAAAAAAAAAAAAAAAAAAAAAAAAATCAGAGAATGAGCTCTCTGGTAGTTATAGAATTCCGTTTGAGTTTGTGGCAGTAAAGTTTTGTTTTAGCTTGAATTTTATTTCATAAAACTAAACTTGAGTTAGAAAGCATAGAGATTCATTCATTTAGTTTCAATATATCGAGTTGACATCAAATATTAAAAAAAACAAAAAACATACTAATTCACACATTACTAACATTATATACTAATATACTTAAGTAAATAACAGTTTACTTTTAAACGTAGACAATAAAACTACTCTTGGTTTAGTATACAATATAACTGTGTACTTTTATATAGTTAAGAAATAGGAATTGTAACAGCAAGCAAACTGGAGCAAAAATCTAGGACACAAATTATACTGATGAATATGTATTTATTTGTGCGCACGTGGCCAACGCTGAACTATAATATCTTTTCACCGTAAAACTGGAAATACATGAAAATAAACAAGTCTTAGAAACATGTTCTAAGACAAAACAAAGCAAATTATAAAAGAGTAAAAATTAAAATAAGTTTAGAGAACTATGCGTTGCTTACCTCTATTTTTGCCAAGCTACTTGCCCCAGAGCCAACGTCTATCACAAGCAGAACAAACGTCCGACTCCCATGTTGACTAATTCGAAAAGACCGTCTCTGGGCAAGCAGGCGGTGTAGAGGCACGACAGTTACCCCGTGCGCATGTCTTCCAGAAGAGGACGGTGCTGAATACAAAATGTCCCCCTTCCTGAATTATGACCGGCCAACATGTGAAACTACTGCGTTTACAGGAATATTTTTAAGCAAATATAAGTGACATATTTTAAACAGCTGTTCGTGAAATACAACTATAGTCACGTTAACACACCAGTTCCCGTTAGATCACCACGGTTAAACGACGTTCAGCCTGGTCAGTGCTAGATGGGTGACCATTTGTGACTACCAAGTGCTGTATGTGGGAGGACGATGACGCCATCACAAGGCTCTCTCTGCAAAAAAACTAACGTCATCAAGGCTTGCAGACTGACAACCACAACTAGAGCTTACACTCTACAAGTATTTGACAGTATACTTGAGAAAAAGAAGTCAAAACGCAAAACGCGTTCGTTGAATAAATTGTTTAATGCAATTTAAGATGTTTCATATTGGCACCATTCTCCGAAATCTACCTTGAAACTTTAGCATTGACGATGTTAAAATAAAGCAGATATCTGAACAAAGAAAACAAGCTGCGCGTGCGTGGTCCCCCTCTGTATGTGACTCGATGTGGCGAGTGTAAATTGCAATAAATTTGGGCAATTTGGGGCATTTTTGACCCCCCCCTGGGGGCGCGAACCAGAATTTTTCTGAGGTCAAAGATGCTCATTTTATATCCAGAACAATTGCCTCTACATTTTGGCCAAGTTTCAGAAAAATTGAATGGATGGATCAAACGTTATGGGAGAAAAGGGTCATTTTTTGCTATTTTGGGGGCTTTTGACTCTCTGAGGGCGGGAACCAGATTTTTTCCAAGGTCAGCAATACTTATTTTCTATTAGGAAATTTGCCGCCACATTTTGGCCAAGTTTCAGAGAAATTGAATGGATGGATGAAAAGTTATGGGGCATTTGCCATTTCGGAGCCTTTTGACCCCCTGGGGGGCTAACCAGATTTTTTTTTTTAAATTGGAGAATGTCACTTTCTAACCTGACCAAAGTTACAACTTCATGCAAAATTTCAGAGAAATTTAATAGATGATTGCGGAGAAAAATCCGGATGGACGGACATGCCTCAAAACATAGGTCCCCCGATTTTATAAATCGGGGAGGAACAAATAGAAAGCTGTATTTATTTATATCTGATTTGGTTAGTAACAAAAGAGAAAGGAAATATATCTTTAATTTAAAGATGATATCCTTCTCTCGGATAGAACAGAACTAAGCGTCTGTCTGTAAAGCATTTATTCGCCGCTAGTGACTACAATAACGGTAAGCACCAAGTCTTTTGATGCTTTTCAAACGAAACGGTATAACTCAGACATCAAAATCCTTTTGTAGATTCCACTTGACTGTGAGTTCACTTATAGATATTTGTACCTTAGACTGGTTTCATCATGTCATACATCATAAACATTTAGTTTAAAAGCAAGTTATGTTTTCTGCAATAAAAACGAAAGTTTACGTAAGGAAGTGTCCGATGAGTGTGCCGAGCACGATAATGCTTGGGTAGTGTGTCTGTATAATCAATTAGTCACATTATTTTTATTGACGTCTTGCTCCTCAATTAAGACGAGCAAGTTTTTTTTAATTTATTTATTATTTTTCAGTTTTTTTTTTTATATTATTTTTTCTAACTTTTTCCTTTTCGTTGATGTTTAATCTATTTTTGCAAGCATCAATTAAAAAAATACGCAAAAAATATGAAAAGTGGTAAGTTCAAAATACCCAATTCCAAATATTGATTATTTGCGAATTCTTCCTGCTTCTCATCATTGTCAGTTAATAGATGAAAAAACAAAGGACACAGAATTTTGGCTAATATCTCCACTTTCTGTTTCTTAGTTGTTTTCAAACGAATTGTACGTGAAGTCCTTCCTTGTTAGCTAGGTTTCGCTTACAAAGTGATGCGAACAGATCTTAGTGACTCGTAAACAAAATTGAATAACGACACTACCGGTTTTTGTGGTTCAAATGTTGACCATTTTTTAATGACGTGGCGGAAGCTGAAACCGAGTAAGAGTCTGTAAGGATTTTTCGTATCTGGAATAGCTTATAATAAAGCTCGGTGCAACAGATTCCCATAGAAATCTTTACTGCCATTTTCTCAAAGACTCTTCTATTCTTTGTATAATTTTCATTATTCGGATTATTGTTCTCATCTTGCGTTTTTTCATCACAACGTTTCGGCCGCTGTAACCTCCGGTCTTCTTCAGATGTATCTTTTCGAACTCGGGAATCTGGACGGCAATTCGAACGGAACCCTTTATTTAATCCACGGGGGTAGCTTGCTCTCGTTCTGTCAGCCATGACTGGGAGAAGTCTTCAGTAATTTGCAATTCTTCGTATCGCCCGCACCGAGGATTGAACCTTCAATCTTCGGATGACTATCACTTAGAACTGAATTTTACTTAGTACTATATCCACTGCGCCACGGATTAAATAAAGGGTTCCGTTCGAAATTCCGTCCAGATTCCCGTGTTCGACAGAAATATTCCCGAGTGCGAAGAGATACACCTGAAGAAGGCCGGAGATTACAGCGGCCGAAACGTTGTGATTATAACACTCAAGATGAGAATAGTAATCCAAATAACCAAAGTTATACAAATTATCAATCCTCATCTCAAAAATTCAGAAATATAATCCTCTATTCTTTTTAATTGTTTTTTTGTTGTTCTTCTTCTTATTATTCAATCTACTTATTAAATATTCTAAAGAATTTCTTTTAAGTTGATACTTTCAGGTTCACTGTCTCTTAAACAGCTGGTTTTCACCATGAAATTTCGTGGGATCGATTCCCATCGATTCCCATGAAAATCTTTACTGCTGTTTTTTTTTTTTCTTTCTTTCTCTTTTTCGAAAGACTTTTTTTTATTCTTCATAACTTTGCCTTCTATTTCGATTTTTCTTTTCTCATTCTTTACAAATTCTATGAAATATTTAAGATCAAAATTTTAGAGACGCAGAAAAAAAAAATTTTTTTAATAAAAATAAACTGACCCCCTTCAGAATAATACCTCACCCCATGAAAAAAAAAAGAAGATAAACACTTGTGAGCCTTGTAATCTCTCCGCAGGTTCCAGCTGTTTGTGATAATCAATTGTTCTACATGGAATAAACTTTGGATAAAGAACCAACTTGACTTCACGTCTGTGACTAACAAGGCGCACCAAAAAGATTAGACGATCCTCATTGGGGATTTTTTTTTTCTTCTGAATCATTTGGGCCCTGAGAAGTGTCATTATACCAAGGTCCATGTAGGTCTTAATGTACCCGGACACTTTATTTTACTCTTGTCATTATGGTGTATGCAATTATTAGTGAATAAATTGTCTATATTAACGCAGTTAACTAAATTCGTCTGATTGTTCACTAATAGCCTGCCGCTACTTACAACTAAATTTATCTTTTTTACGCTTGATTGGCTCGTGGTTTTCTTCCCTTTTTCTTGCTTTGCGTCTAAATGCATGGCTCTGCATCTTTTTTTTCTGGTGAATATGCAGTGAGTTAGAAGATATACATTTATTTTCTTATGCAAGATATTTATCATTTCTGCTTTAAACTTGATTTGATTTTGCGGTCGGTTATGTATCGGATAAAATTAAACTACTTGTACATGAGTTTAGGAGGTTTCTGTTGTTTATATATTACTCTTTAAAATTTCTTTTCCTTTTTTGTGGAAATCGCTCCAGACAAGGCATGAAGCCACTTGATGTAAGGAGCTAAAAAACAAAACAAAATACCACTTCACGGTCAAAACCCAGCCAACGATAAGTGTGTTAGATGGATAGATTCCGACCCAGAAAACAGCAATTCTTCCCCCTTTGTCAGAAACATCGCTCATGGAATGTGAGGGCTAAAGGACAAAATAAGGGAAGCGAGAGTTACGAGGCTTCCGAAAGTAAACCCTAATCCTAAACCCTAACTCTCTAAATCCTTAGTAATGTTTCAACTACTCTTCTGCTTTCTTCGGAGCATTCTTTGTAATATTTTCCAATCGGACCCCTTTTTAAAATCTATTGTCCTGGTTCTGCTGTTGATCACCTAACCCTACCCCCAATGGTCACAAATAAATGGGGTCTGCTGTGTCGACTAAAACAGTTCTTGATAGAAATACCACTTTTTTGTAATTATTTTTGGTTTAAATTTCAATTATTTAAAATTGATGTCTTATATATTTATCTGTATTTTTTGGTAGCAAATCTTTTTGATGAGCCTTTTAAAATAATCTAAATGCTTATAAAATTATCAAAAATTATCAAATCTTTTTGATGAGCCTTTTAAAATAATCTAAATGGTTATAAAATTATCAAAAATTATCAAATCTTTTTAATGAGCCTTTTAAAATAATCTAAATACTTATAAAATTATCAAAAATTATCAAATCTTTTTAATGAGCCTTTTAAAATAATCTAAATGCTTATAAAATTATCAAAAATTATCAAATCTTTTTGATGAGCCTTTTAAAATAATCTAAATGCTTATAAAATTATCAAAAATTATCAAATCTTTTTGATCTTTTAAAATAATCTAAATACTTATAAAATTATCAAAAATTATCAAATCTTTTTGATGAGCCTTTTAAAATAATCTAAATACTTATAAAATTATCAAAAATTATCAAATCTTTTTAATGAGCCTTTTAAAATAATCTAAATGCTTATAAAATTATCAAAAATTATCAAATCTTTTTGATGAGCCTTTTAAAATAATCTAAATACTTATAAAATTATCAAAGATTATCAAATCTTTTTAATGAGCCTTTTAAAATAATCTAAATGCTTATTAAATTATCAAAAATTATCAAATCTTTTTGATGAGCCTTTTAAAATAATCTAAATGCTTATAAAATTATCAAAAATTATCAAATCTTTTTGATCTTTTAAAATAATCTAAATACTTATAAAATTATCAAAGATTATCAAATCTTTTTAATGAGCCTTTTAAAATAATCTAAATACTTATAAAATTATCAAAGATTATCAAATCTTTTTGATCTTTTAAAATAATCTAAATACTTATAAAATTATCAAAGATTATCAAATCTTTTTGATGAGCCTTTTAAAATAATCTAAATACTTATAAAATTATCAAAGATTATCAAAGCTTTTTGATGAGCCTTTTAAAATAATCTAAAGACTTATAAAATTATCAAAGATTATCAAAGCTTTTTAATGAGCCTTTTAAAATAATCTAAATGCTTATAAAATTATCAAAAATTATCAAATCTTTTTAATGAGCCTTTTAAAATAATCTAAATGGTTATAAAATTATCAAAAATTATCAAATCTTTTTGATGAGCCTTTAAAAATAATCTAAATGCTTATAAAATTATCAAAAATTATCAAATCTTTTTGATGAGCCTTTTAAAATAATCTAAATGCTTATAAAATTATCAAAAATTATCAAATCTTTTTAATGAGCCTTTTAAAATAATCTAAATACTTATAAAATTATCAAACTGAATTCGAACCCCGTTAAAGTTATTACATTAATTTACACACGAATATCTGGGAAAGGCATGAACCGACATGTATTCTTAACCCATATGAAGAATTGCACTTTGTCTTCAATGAATTGTTTACAATTTTTATTGTTTTAACATTAATTAAAAATTTTCATATGCCATAAAATGGACAAACAAAACCAAACCAAACCAAACATTGTAGTAAATTTCTCTAAGTATTAGGTCAAACTTTTGTTAGTAAAATAAATTTAATACATGCACAAAAAGTAACTGATGACAAAATTGCATCTACCTTTACTGTTTTTTGCAAAATGAAGACAGTAGATCTTACTAAAGCGGTTTCATTATGTGTATATATATATATATATATATATATATATATATATATATATATATATATATATAACTTCTTTGTAATATAGTAGGAAAAATCCCAGCAGAGTGCTCGATTCATTTAGAATTAAAATTAAAAATTAAGAGTGCAATATTTATTTATTTTGGTACAGAAAAATTAGTACAACATTCGTACCGTCGGTTTCAAGCACAGAAGGACTTAGCCATTTGGCTCTCTTCAGCTTATGTTGTCATCATGACAACAAAATATATATATATATATATATATATATATATATATATATATATATAGGATCAAATATTTAAAAAATATCCAATATGATGAGAAAAATAGAAAATAAAAAAATAGTATCAACATTTCACCTTACTATGTCGAAGGCTTTGTCATGAGTAAAAAAAAAAAAAATTTTTTTTAAAAGATTGAAAAATCACAAAAACAAGAATTTGGCCATTCTATTTCTTTTCTCGTTTCACTCATGACAAAGCTTTCAACATATGAAGGTGAACTATTGCGAGTTTTTGTTTTATTTTCTATTTGTACAACATTCTTAACTGTTTGCTAAACATTATTTTATTTTAAACATTTCATAATCCGACATTTAGCATCCGAATAATTCTATGAGAAAAATCTTAAACAATAAAAATAAATTATTGTTTTTATTTATTATGAAACTTTAAAACTTGGTAATAAATTAGTTCATCTTTTGAATTGTTCAAAAAATAATAAAGTTAACATAAAAAAAAAAAACACACAACTGGCACCAGATTTTCCTTCATGTTTCGCACTTATTTTCGTATTATGTATATACATACATAAATATCTGTATATAAATACATATACACTACTATGTATATACCTACATAAATGTACATACACTCATATATATATATATATATATATATATATATATATATATATAAATATGCATATGTGTTAACTTTTATGGATTAAGAATTATCCAATATATTTTTATTTCATGAAATGATCTGAAAATAGATACATTGTATTTAACATGGAGATCCGTTCTACATGGATTCGTATATACATTGATATTAATCGTAGTCTAGTGTCCATATACAAAAACGTGTCTTCCTGCGAAATACAATGTATCTACTTTCAGGTATTTCATTAAATAACAATCCTATGCATACGTACATTCCTTTGTACAGGCATACATAAATGTATATGACGTACGTGTATATGCATGCAAAAATATATCTATACATAATCTTATGTATAGAAGCTGACCTTTGTCAGAAGGGGAATGAGAAATTGGGTATTGACACCACCCGCCCATTTTTTCTCTCGGTGTGCCGCAAAATATTTAGATGCTGTTCTCAAACTATTTCTAACCCTTGCATTTGAGCGGGGAAAAAGCAACCCCTTTTTTCTTTCTCTCCTTAATGCTCGCTCGGTGGAGAATTTAAACGCGTAAAATAAATCTTTTAAAATAAGCTTAGGTTTCCAGCATCTAAATAACTTGGGCTTCTTTCATAGTTTTAAGGTTTTTACCGGAATTTCTTAAAAAATAAAAAATAAATAAAAAATAAAAAAATAAAAGCGAATAATTGTCGGTACTGAAGCACTATTTATTATTTCTCTGTTTGGGTTATTTTGTTTTGTTTCATAGTATATCATTACTTCAGTTGGCTATTTCCCATGGAAACACAGTAAGTAATTTGGATTATTTTCAAACTACTATTCTCATCTTGGGTGTTATTTTCACAACGTTTCGGCCGATGTAACCTCCGATCTTCTTCAGGTGCATCTTTTGGATTATTTGGATTATTCAGACTACTATTCTCATCTTGGGTGTTATTTTCACAACGTTTCGGCCGATGTAACATTCCGACCCTCTTCAGGTGTGTCTTGTCGAACTTGGGAATTTTATCCAGATGAGAATAGTAGTCTGAATTTTCAAATTATCAATCCTCATCTAAAAAATTCCGAACACAATAAGTAATGACATTAATTATTTCGGTGCTTATGCTGTTCAGCGGCCGTATGAAAAAATTATTTTTTTTATAAAAACAATATTATATACTTATTCAGCGTTATATTCTTACTCACTGTACAAAAAAGTAGAAAAAATTATCCACTAGAACTTTAATTACAAGTATTTTTCAATTCTTCGTATCATAACAGCGATTCGTTTACTAAGCCTCCATCTTGTTTTTTAAGAAGATTTCGAATTATTTGCCCTTGAAATCTTCTTAAGAAAGAAGATGGAGGCTCAGTGAACGAATCGCTGTTATGATACGCAGAATGGAAAAATACTTGTAATTAAAGTTCTAGTGGATAATTTTTTCTACTTTTTTGTACAGTGAGTAAGAATATAACGCTGAATAAGTATATAATATTGTTTTTATAAAAAAAATAATTTTTTCATACGGCCGCTGAACAGCATAAGCACCATTATTTCCCTTGTTCAAATTATCTCCCTTGAATAATTGCTCACGTATACAAAACTATAAATAAGTTATGGTTGCTTGTAGGAAACTTTTGTAAGCTATACCGTGCACTCGTATTTTTGCTACACATTAATTGAAGACAAACTACTATTTTACACGTGGCTCGAGGAAGGTGGGAGATCATACCTTCCCCCATTGTAGTAGTGTGTAAGTTAACACATGTCTTTAAAGTTAATCTATTTATCCTTTACAGTGGTTGGTAGTGCTTATATAAACATTGAGATTTTTCTGGCCCATCCCTGACAGCTGAATGGTTGCAATTACCGATTGTCCTCAAAACAGTTGAGTTTCAATCTCAGCTTGAAGCACTTGGCTGTCTAGCTACATTGAAAAGCTGTGATACAACGAAACAGTCTATCTGTGGCTGACTATATATATATATATATATATATATATTTGTAAGATCAGTGAGAGAGAACCCCCGATCAGTGGTAGAACGCTGGACTATAGACATCAATATCGAAGGTTCGATCCTTGTCTAAGTTAGCCATGCTGATGACGGCTGTGAGCCAGAAACACGTGTCCATGGATTACTTTTATGTACGTATAAAATAAATAAAAATAAAATATATATATATATATATATATATATATATACATATATAAGAATACTAAAATCGCTTTAAACCCTACTAATTAATAGAATGCGGTATTTTTTTTTTTTGTAAAAACGTTTTTATTTCGCATGATCCGATCAAAGAAGAAATTGTAGATACAATACATTTTGATGTGGGTGGTAGCACGCACTTGTCTTTAACGAAAAGAAAGAAAGAAAAAAAATCTATCATTAAAATGTTACCCCAAATTGCGAATATTCTTTTATGTCCATATTTTTCTACCCGACACTTTAAAATGTTTACCTTGTCTTGAAATTCACCATCAATACTAAAACTGGCACTTTTAACCCCCTTTTTTTTTTCCGCCCCCCCCCCCCCCCCCCCTGCTTCGTAGAATTGACCTTTACATTCAACTTACAACTACTAAAAAGAAAACGACTGAAAATGCTTTCATGAATCTTGTTTTGCTCGTTTGGCTTATAGAATATTATAATTATATATATATATATATATATATATATATATAATGTGTGTGTGTGTCTGAAAGATAAAATATGGTAAAAAGGAGACAAATTGAAAAAAATTCAGAGCCAGACATGTTTCGTTCTTGTTGGAACTTCAGCAGAAGGAAAATGAGATGCTGTCCTGCAAACAAACAACCAAATACAATGGGTGAAACCAGTCAGCGGCTATTTTTTTACCCCACCTAATAAGCCGGTATCGTCCGGGCCTTTGGGTCTGAATTTACGCTGGTCTATTGGGGGGGTTGCTGGTCCTGTGCAGTTCTAGGAGGTGCACCCTCCCAGGCTTTGCCTCCCCTCTTTGGGGAGGAGTAAGTTTATTGCTTACTGTCTGAGGCGCCCCTACCGGGGAATGCCGACGGGGCTGCCCAGGCAATTTTTAAATGGCCAGAGTGCTCACCTTCTCGGGCGCTGGCTTATCTAATCCCACTTTCCCGACCTTGTGTCACATCTTACCGCTGTGGGAGGTAGATAAATGAAACCAGTCAGCGGCTATACGAGAGGTGCTCGGAGTACATGCAAGGAAAAGTGGAAAAAAGAAAGAAGAATTTATACGCAATACGATTTTCTCCCTTTATTCCACTTTTCATGAAGTTCTGTAAACGAATGAATCTGCAAGGCTCTAAAATTGTCTCTTTTTACCATATATATATATATATATATATATATATAGGGTCCGCCATAAGTAATTATGTAATTCTATTTCAACATAAACCTAACAGACTAGTTATCGTTGGATATGTGGGCGACTCGGACTGAAATTTATCACGTAAATATCACGCTGTTGACTTTCCACAACCACTGCGAAACAATAATGTTTTGCTCTGTTGTTGATCGTGTAGACATAATGTATATCTAAAATAAAAATTGGGTAAAATCGCATAACGTCCGAGATTTGCCACCTTCGGCTAAGAATGTGTTCAGCAGTCATGGGTGAATTGCGGAAGTCAGTTCCCGCTATATTACGTTCCAGCCAAGGGCTTTGTTAAAACTATTCATATTTTTTGACAAAAACACATTTTTCTTTTGTTTATTAAATTGTTTGGTGAAAGTACAGAATAGTTAACAAAGTACCTCCCCTCCCATTGTTAAGAATGGCTTTCCAAATGATAACGTTATTATTTAGAAAGCCATTCTTAACATGGGGAGGGGGGTATTTGTAAAAACTATTTCTTTTGAGTATTTGTGAAAGAGAAAACATTCCAATTATAATAAATATATTTGTAATAAAAATGAAATTTTAAATTTCCAATGAAAGAAATCACTTTTCACAATTTCTTATGTGTTGAATTAGATTTTCTTATGTGTAAAATATACAGGGAACTGATTTTTCGCAATTCACCGCTGACTGCTGAACACATTCTTAGCCGGAAGTTGCAAATCTCGGTGGTTATGCAATTTTACCAAAAAATGTAAATGAAATAAAATTTATATCAAAATGTTTATCAAATAAAAAATATACAATTTCCGCTTTCGAATGACACATGAAATAGAAGAAATGTTTAAGTATCAACAAAGTTACAAACAACAGAAAATATATTATCACTTATGGCGGACCTTGTGTGTGTATATATATATATATATATTAGATTTCTTGAATGTGAGATGATATATATAATTATTTCCACAATCAGACAACGCCGCAGCCCACAACCGATGAAAAGAAACAAACCGGTTTCTTTTCATCGGTTGTGGGCTGCAGCGTTGTCTGATTGTGGAAATAATTATATATATATATATATATATATATATATATATGTTAATGCTTGTGTTTTTGTTTTTTTATTAACGGGCTGCAAGCTTATTTGTTTGTGCAGAAATAAAATAAATTCTGGATGTGATTGTTACAAATTGTTTTAATGTTTTTTTTTGTTTTGTTTTTTAAAATCCCATCCCCTGTAAAAAGCTTGACTTATTATGTAATTTAACATGTTGAAAGAATATTTAAAATTTGGTCAGCCTTTTAAATTTATAACGCTTAACTATTTTTTTATGAAAGTGTAGTGTTAGATTTTTGTTCACCGTGTAGAACAATAGTTTTAACATTTAAAGAATGAGATATTTTCTTTTCCAACGTAATCCCCCCCCCCAAATTCCCAACTTAATAAACATGTGATATCCTTTTTATACCCTTCATTCTATTTTGATATATACGCCACATGTTTATATATTTTTCAAGCACACGAATGCGATAAAGCAAAAAAAAAAAAAAAAAAAAATTTTTTTTAAATTAAAAAAAAAAAATTTAAAAAGACAACAAAAAAATTTTTTTTAATTAAAAAAAAAAAAAAATAAATAAAAAAAACTTAAAAAAAAAAACGTAGTAACAAAATTGTTTATTAGTAAAACTTAATTAACTGCAAATAAAGTAAGGTATGACCCAAAGGTCATTCATTTTTTATCATCATGTGACATCCGGTCACACAAGACATCTTCATTAAACAAGCAATCAAACTGCACATTGTGATTTAAAAAAAAAAAAATTTTTTTAGAGGAGACTTGTCCACGTTGGTCACAACTACCGAACCTTCCGTCGTCTTTGGAGATTTTATTTACAAAAAAATAAAAATCCCAACAAATTATTGGTTATCTTAAATAGGACGGCCCCTAGAGTAAATGTGGTATTGCGGTGACTAAGATGATTATAGTTAAGAGTAGGATACACATTTTTATCACTTTAGACCAAGGATGACCAATGACACCCATTTTCCGCACACTTTTGATGGCCTTGTGCCTAATTTGTTTTAAATGTAAATTTTTGTATATTTTCTGCAAATAAATAATTCAAAGTGTAGTATCTGTTCTGATGCTGCATTTAGTCTATTCTATCCTCGGTCCGTGAAAGAGAGGTCCTCCTAGACTGAGGCAGTTTTTATTTTTGCTCCAATCCAGAGTGCCCCATTTTGGGGAGAACTTGGTTTTCCCAGCTTTAAAAACCTACCTTGTGTCTGACTCTGCTCTCGTGAGGAGGCTAGTAAGTAGTAACTGCCAAATTCAGGGAATACTCAAGGGGTGAAGTCGAGAAAGGACGCACGGGGATGACCCAAAGGCGACAATACCCATTTCTCTTTTCACGCTATCGTTAGTTGCTGGTACAATCAATGTACATCTCTTCCTGGGACGCTGTTAAATGGGACGCTGTTAAATGGGACGCTGTTAAATGGGACGCAAACGCCTATTCTGAGCAATTCGTATTAGCACAGAAACCCGACTTATCAACGGACTCCGCATAATTCTGATATGCGCCTCACTCCCGCAGACAACCCTAAAAGTCCACCGATCGACAAACAATTCTTTCGGAAGTGCTTCACTGATTTTCCTTCAACTCCCATCGACGATTTAACCGACTTAGTTAAATTCGATCTCCCACCTGAAAGCAAGAAAATTGTTCACTAAAACAATGGGTCTCAGACCAATCAGCCACAGGCTTACAATGAATCTCTTCATGGCCATCCCTATATCAGGCCAGGCGATTGTGCAACTGGAGTCCTTTACTGGAGGCGATGTGAATTTTCTAATATAATTCATATAGCAGCTAAAAACGGATGGGAAATTTCCCTGTGAGATTAGTTTGAGGTTTTACATAGCAAATAAGAACCACAATGAGTTAATTGATAAATAAGTTATAAATATGTGATAAGGATGGCCTTGAATCTGTTACATGCACTTTAGCACTAATACCTTTTCAGTATTATTTCCCCTCCCCCATGACTGGATAAAATTGCAGTACAATCTCATCTATCATGAATTGGTATTGTGCTTACAAAGAGCTGACCTTTGACACTAAAATTATCTAAGGGTTTGATGTGCCATTAAATGTTCCAATACATTTTTAAAAATGCCTTCTGGATCAGCTGGACAATATTTTTATAGCCTATATTGTAGATTACACAGACTCCCTGCCTATGATTTGTGATTTAAAGCACTATATAAATATAATGGCTGACCAGCGATGAATTGGATTTCAGCCCAAAATTTTACACCGGGCTCCAGTTATTCACGAAACCATTGATATCATGAGATTTAAACTTCTGTAAAATTCACACATATATATATATATATTATTAAAAAAAAAAGTATATATATATATATTATTTAAAATATATATATATTTGACATTATTTAAAAAATAATTATTCGTCATTAAAAAGTAGACATTAGTTTTTTATTAAAATTAGATTTTATTTTCAAAATATTTGACTTCTTAAAAAGTAATTTAGACTTCTTTTTAAATAAAATTCTTTGTATAAAATTAAATTTGTAGACAGTTTTTTTTTTAAATTAGATATAAAAAAATATTTAGAAAAAATATTTTTTTACATTTAATTTTTGGAAAGAATTTAGTCAATATTTTAAAATATTTGACATGAATTAAGCAAAAATTATTAGATATAAAAAAAATTGAAGATCTTATTTAAAAAAAAAAAAATCCAAGATGGCTGACCAATTTGTTTCTAAAAATTGAAGATCTTATTTAAAATAAAAAAAATCCAAGATGGCTGACCAATTTGTTTTTAATCTAAACATGTTTTGTTGATGTAATTGTGATGCTGATATTTGTTTCAATCTGCCAGCTTTGACTGTTTTTTTTTTTTTGTTTTTTTTGTGCCTGTTGCTAGTCTAAATCCAATGTTATTTATTTCTTTTTTTTAACAAAGGGTTCTTAAATAACTCTGCGTAATAACCTTTCTGCTTTTCATCTGTTTGTGTTTGCGAATAACAATAAAAATGGATCCTTTTTTTACTTAACGATTTTCTTTTGTTTTTTTGCTTTTGCGTTGCTTTTTTTTCTCTCTCTCTCTCTCTCTCTCTCTCTCTCTCTCTCTCTCTCTCTTTCTCTTTCTAATAATAAAGCTTGCGCTGATTGTTCTAACTTTTTGGTACTACTCCAGGATTTGCGCCTAATTTCCGTGACTGCTCGGCAGCAGCGAGCCGACAGCTCGCGGAAGCGTCCGAGACCTGCCAAGTCGAAAACGAGGCTGTCGAGACGAAAACGAAGCTGTATAAACAAAACCACAAAATGCGTGAAAAAAAAAATGGAAGGTTAACAGACGACAACAATATAAGACGATGAATATACGAAAAGAAAAAGAAATGCATATATTTTTATGAAAGAAATGAACAAACCCATAGCTGAAATAAATAAACTGTTTTTTTTTTTTTGTTATTTTTGAACCTTTTTTGTTTTTTTACTTTTTTTTTTTTTGCAATTAGTCAATTTAAAAAATTTTTTTATAGATTTTGTTTTTATAGATTTTTTTTTGGGGGGGGGGCTTAGCGAAATACAGGTGTGGTTGGAGACAGTACGCCGCATTCTTTTTGTAGATTTTTCCCTGTCGCCATATCCTGGGACCACAGGTAGATCATCTTTAGGATGGTAGCTATCTCCAAATTTGATCGCGAAAAAAATGTCCCCGATCGCAAAGAAATCCGAGCCCAGCATTCCTGGGTAGGGCATCTCCAGGCATATCTGTCAGATATTGTTTGTCTTGCCGTCAACCGGCAAAATCGGCCGCCTCGCGTACACCGCATTCTGGTGGGCAGTAGAGCTTTCTGCTGCTTCTCCAGAGATTCTACGCTTCGACGCAATTGCTCAAAATTTTTATTTTTTTCAGTTAGTGTTAGCGTCTCCTTCCAATTTTAATCGGCTGCTTGATATAAACTGGTTTGCAGCATCCTGATTGGTCATTTTTTTTCCCCAGTTTTGTTTACAGACTCGTTTTCGACTCGGCAGGTCTCGGACGCTTCGGCGGGTTGTCGACTCGCTGCTGCCGAGCAATCACGGAAATTAGGCGCAAATCCATCCTGAAGTTATACCAACTTTTTTTTAAAATAATATCTTACATGCGTTCAGTTTCTTGCAGCTATCATTTGAGAAAAAAAAAAAAAAAATGGCTCAACTTTTTTAACGGTGAGGAGTCATTGATTTCAGAAGTTACATGGTGACCCACCTGAAAATGCCACCCATGGAATCGTTAATAAAATTCACAATCCGTTTTGCAATTCAACAAAATTTCATACAAATAAACGTCAATCTATTCCTGACGTGTCCACCAAGTTTCAGTCATGATTGTCCAACAGTCTTTGTTTTATCGGCCGTTTAATGATATGCAAGGACACTTTGGCGAGCGTCTCATCATTCTGAGTGGGCTTCACACTCACCGGACTTTACACCGAATATTTTATTTATGGGGTTATCTCAAAGATAATGTTTATCAAAACAATACTCAGACTATTCTTGCACAGAAGAGGGTCGTCACAGCCCAAATCAGGTCAGTGCCAAGAAAGAAGTGTGTACAATTCACTATCCTTTCTGTAATCCAATCATATTAGGTACAAATAAACTTCAGTCTATGTCTGACTTGTATAATTTGAATTATTCCGACTACTGTTCTCATCCTGAGTGTTATTCTCCCAACGTTTCGGCCGTTGTAACCTCCGGCCTTCTTTAGGTTTATCTTTTCGAACTCAGGAATATTTATCTCCTCTGATTTATACTGGGCAAAAATACAATGAACTCTTCTGTTTAGAAGTACATAAAAAAAAAGATAATAGGGAAACCTCGTGAAGGATGTGGCTCTTCACCAGTCACGGACGGTCATTCACTATGGAGAGGCTGTATTTTGCGCATCACAAACTGTCAACTAGGGTTACTCTGACATTGGGGGCTACTATGATAATTCTATGTCAACAAGTATTTTTTTTTGCTTTTAACTAATCAACTTTGATTTGTTTGAACCTACAACATGTGTATGATACATATGTATGGTAACATGTGTATGATACATGTGTATGGTAACATGTGTATGATACATATGTATGGTAACATGTGTATGATACATATGTATGTAACATGTATATGGTAACATGTGTATGATACATATGTATGTAACATGTGTATGGTAACATGTGTATGATACATGTGTATGATATGTATGTAACATGTGTATGGTAACATGTGTATGGTAACATGTGTATGATATGTATGTAACATGTGTATGGTAACATGTGTATGATACATATGTGTATGGTAACATGTGTATGGTAACATGTGTATGATACATGTGTATGGATACATGTGTATGGTAACATGTGTATGATACATATGTATGGTAACATGTGTATGATACATATGTATGTAACATAATGCTAAACGAGTGCAGGAGGTTCTTGGAAATGCGGTCTGACAGTATTCTTGAGGACGATATTTTACCAAAGGAGAAAACATCTAAAACAAACGTGGACCAAAGATAACTCAAGGAACAGCCGTTTCAATGCGCGATCTTGCTGATTCGTATCCATCCACGTCTGGTGTGAGAAAAACGCAAAAGTACTCTTCCAGAAACTGAAAGCTCCAGTGAAGAAGAACAGAAAGTTTTCACCATTTGTGATTGCTGGGAATTATCGTTTTTTTTTTTTTTGTTTTTTTTTTGCAAGGAGAGCGATACAGTAAGAATAAATGCCCTAAACCTATCATGGTATCCCTGGGTGCATAGGGACCAATCGAGGGTGCCATGAATAGGCCATCTTGGAAAGGTACTACGCCGCTACAAACCCTTTACCCTCCCCTATGTATAAAATAAAGTCTACGTCAATCTGTTGCACACAAACTACAAAATATTCAAACGAAAAAAAAAAAAAGCAAAAACAATTCATGATATCATTTTTGAGACATGGATAAAACCGAGTATTTATTTACTCCTCTCCAGGAGTTAGGCACAAGGCCAGTTTTATCTTACTCCCACAAGTAAGATGTGACCCAAGGTCGGATCGGGAAAGTGAGACTTGAAAAGCCAGCGCCCGAGAAGGTGAGCACTCTGACCATTAAAAATTGCCTGGGCTGCCCCGTCGGCATTCCCCGGTAGGGGCGCCTCAGACAGTAAGCAATAAACTTACTCCTCCCCAAAGAGAGGAGGCGAAGCCTGAGAGGGTGAACCTCCTAGAACTGCACAGGACAGACCCATAGACCGGCGTAAATCAAGCCCCGAAGGCCAAGACAATACCAGTCTATGGGGTGCAGTATCCATCGGAACAGATACTACACTTTGATCTCGACCAAAAGGCCGAGAAATAAAATCAATTTGAAGCAATTCTAAATATCCACAAATCAGCCCAGGGGAAGTAACTCTATTTGCTAACTCAGTTTCAAATGAAACTAGCGACTGAAACAGTAGCAGAAACTCGCTATGAAGCGAGCTAACAACCAAAGATATTGTTGTTTATAAGAAACAGCTTACCTTTTGGGCTTGTATATATATATTCTTTTTTTCTCGGCTCTTTTACTGGTAGAATACTCCATTTAAGCCTCCGGACAATGTCGGGTCATCAGGAGAGAATACTCACCGTTTCAGCCCCCCCCCCTCACTGATGTGAGGCCCCATTATCTGAATCGCATTTCAATCTAATTGTTCAATGAAATCAAAACAACTGACTTTTAAACGGCTTAGCGTCTCACGTGTCGTTTGATGTCTCAGCGTCTCTTTTGTTTTTAACGGCTGTGCGTCTTACGCTTTTATTTGAAAACGTTCTCTCATATCGAAGCGAAAATAAAATTAATTAAATAAATTAAAATAAATAAATACCTAATTAAATAACATTCCCAGCATTAATACCGAGAAATTATTCAAGGGAGATAAATTATCCAAATGGTTCAAGGGAGATAATTCATAAATAATTTTAGTAATTAAAAAGAAAGACAGAGATAATTATACAGTGGACACTTTCTATTCTATCACCATGTGATATTCCTTTTCGCCCAGAGCCACATTGCACATTGTTCGGTTATCTCAATGAGGCGTTTGCTGGCTGCACTTTTTTCCGGCCTTTAATTCCAAGCTGACTTAGGAATTGATACAGAAAGCCTGAAAGGAAATCCCGTGCTCCAATTTCAACGGCTCGAAGGATAACGTTATAACCTTCACGGGTCAGCTCTCTCTCTCTCTCTCTCTCTCTCTCTCTCTCTCTCTTTAGATCTTCGTATTTCTCTATCTTGTATCAGTGTTGCTGTTCTATCCTTTTCTCTCATAGGACACTGTCAATTCAACCAAGATGAGTGTTTTGCTTGTTCTTGGCGATAGAACAATGTCTGGCGCTTATGGAGACGTTGTTGCAGTATTAGAGGGAAATAACTTTTTCAAAATCCAAGGGACATAACTACTTTTGACTTAAAAAAAATCTAATGCATGTACGGATGGACAGAGGGGTAAAGAGTAACATTATTATTTTTTGAGGGGGGGGGGGTCTACTTTTTTAGGTAATTACGTGTGCTTTTACAACCTGGAACCACCGGGATTTTTTTTAGAGGTGGGGATTCTACTTTTTTAGGTAATTACGTGTGCTTTTACAACCTGGAACCACTGGAATTTAAAAAAAAAGAAATCCCAGTGGTTCCAGGTTGTAAAAGAACACGTAATTACCCAAACAAGTAGAACCCTCCCTAAAAAAATAATAATGTTACTTTTTACCCCTCTGTCCATCCGTACATGCATTAGATTTTTTAAAAGTCAAACGTCGTTATCTCCCTTGGATTTTGAAAAAGTTATTTCCCTGCATCAACGTCTCCATAAGCGCCCAATGTCTGGCCGTTGCCCCTTTTCACGAATAACATTGGGGTAATTATTGCGCCAACCAAGAAGATCTGCGGTTACCATCCACTCGCCATCCGGTCCAAGAATACTAATAATTGGCTTGCTGCACGCTTAGTCCCGCCCCCCCCCCCCCCCCTCTGTAAAAAAAACAAACTTTGGGCTGATATTAGCGGTTTCGAAGATTATTACCAAGTAACTTCCCTTGGAAAGCTTTTCTTCGTACATCGCCAATCAAAAATGAGCAAATTTACGGTTAATATTAAATTTAATAGGCAACCTAAAAAAAAATTCTCTCGCCACTATTTAAAAATTAGGTGCTTGTGCATATCAACCCTGACATTGAAATATTTAAAGAATGTATAAATTTTATTATTTACTTACGTGTTAACTGAAAATAAGATTGTGCAGAAAAAATTACGCAAATTCATCCAGTAGTTATTAAATTATAAGAAAAAGAAAAAAAATGATTTTACGTACATTTTGACACTTTTGTAAACAATGGAGACCCCAAACCCCGAAATCGTGAAAATATGAGTTATCGTCCTTGACCACTGGAAAATTGTAGAAATATCTATCGAGTGATAAAATCGTTTTTTTTTATAATTAAATAAATACTGGATGAATTTGCATAATTTTTGGTGTACAGTCTTTGTTTCATCTACCACGTAAGTACATAAAAAAGTTTATACATTTCTTTAGCTATTTTATTTTTAAGAGCGGTCTAACATGTCAGGGTTGATATGCACAAGCATCAAAAATAACTTAGTGTATCAGCCCTCCCTTTTTTTTTTGATGCCAAATTATCATATCAACTTTCCTTATCTTCACTTACTATAAAATGTCTCAATTTATTTTCAGATTTTTTTAAACAATTGATTTTTATTTACAAAAGCAACACAGATTTTTTTGTTGTATTTGTTTTGAATTGAAAATGAAGAAAACATTTGTTATTGGCTAGTTAAAAGAAAACAACTTTTCTAATGGAACATCAACAACAATAAATGCAATTTCTTTGACTATTGGAATTTAACTTCTTGTTTTTTTTTGTATTCATAAAAAAAAAGTTAAGCATAAAACGGAGTATATTGTGGACCATATATTCACTTCAGTCGAAATCTTTAATTCCGACTGGATTTTGTTTACGCTCGTAGCGAAACCAATTGAAAATTAAGTCCAGATCACAGATTCAAGACATCCTAAACGATCCGATATATTAATTATCGACTAAAAAAAAATCTAAAAATACGTTAAGCTATTTGAGTCATTTAAGTTTAAAAAAAAACAGTTATCTCCCTTGGTATGACAATTTGCCACTTTAAACTAAGAAAGGGTCTAATTTTATTTATCTTTCTCCCACAAGGTAAGATGTGACACAAGGTCGGGAAAGTGGGATTTGAAAAGCCAGCGCTCGAGAGGTGAGCACTCTGGCCATTTAAAAATTGCCTGGGCAGCCCCGTCGGCATTCCCCGGTAGGGGCGCCTCAGGCAGTAAGCAATAAACGTACTCCTCCCCAAAGAGGGGAGGCAAAGCCTGGGAGGGTGGATCTCCTAGAACTGCACAAGACAGTCCCATAAACCGGCGTAAATCAAGCCCCGAAAGCCAAGACAATACCAGTCTATGGGGTGCATTATCTATCGGAACAGATACTACACTTTGATCCCGGCCAAAAGACCAGGATGAAGAAAGGGTCTAATTATATTTAACGAATAGGCTATTTTGCCGGGACCGACAGAATAACGACCCCCTCGTTATTTTGCCGGTCCCAGCAGAATAACGATGGGGCTGTTATTTTGCCGGTTCATGTGGATTTAACCTAACTGATATAGTTACAGCCAACTTAACTGCTGGTTTATTTTTATTTCAACATTTTTCCAATAAAAAAAGAAATAATTAAAACTTCTGACTATTTTTAAAAAATTTAATAAATAATTCATACGGCGATTTTCGCCACGACTTAGTGAAATAAAACTTATTTTTTCCTAAGTAACTACGATGAATTTCTATGTCCATTTAAATGCATTTACATATTGTTTTTATTGTAAACAAAAAAAAAATACAAATTATGTTTTTAAGTACAAATAATTCGCTTTGAACCCCGTTTATATCTACTTTTAATAAAAATATAACTGCCGGATTACCTCACAATGTTTGCATTAAAATTCGTCGTTACATGTAGCAGTTAGAATTATTGACAATTACTACTGTTGTTATTTTATCGCAAGAAAAATATTCAATTCAATGCTTAATTTAGTGAAATGATGAGAAATAGTCGTAACATTTATCTTAAAAGATAGTGAAAAATCAGTTTTAAAATTGCTGTTTAGATTGTTTATAAAACTGAAATTATATAAACGTACACATACTGTTGAAAAAAGTATATCTGATTTAATTTCTTTAGGGACTTATCTTTAATTATTTTTATAATCAGATTTCTTCACAAGAGTTATTTATTTTTTATATCAATGGATGAAAACTATTTTTTTTTCTTAAATAACTAAAACATTTTTTATCCGACGCCAATTACTTCTAAATCCGACTAAAGAATCTAATTGTCTGTAATATTTTCGTTCGTTTAATTAATTTTTACTTTTAATGTTTTTTGTATTAAAAGCAGATATTTCTTTTATATTCAAAAAATTAAAATAACCGACAGAATAACAATTGATGATGACGATGGAAATAAATTGTTATTAAATATTTGTCCTTATTTATTTCATTACCCTTTCTTTCACAAGACAGTTAGGTTAACAAACGACCCCCTCGCTATTTTGCCAGGACCGGCAAAATAGCCCCTTCCTAAAAAATAAATAACTCTTGTGAAGAAATCTGATTGTTAAAAATAATTAAAGATAAGTCGCTAAATAAATTAAATCAGATATACTTTTTTTTTTCAACAGTATGTGTCCGTTTATATAATTTCAGTTTTATAAACAGTCTAAACAGCAATTTTAAAACTGATTTTTCACTATCTTTTAAGATAAATGTTAGGACTATTTCTCATAATTTCACTAACTTAACCATTAAATTGAATGTTTTTCTTGCGATAAAATAACAACAGTAGTAATTGTCAATAATTTCAACTGATACATGAAACGACGAATTTTAATGCAAAGTTGAATTGTTTTACAAACAAACATTGTGAGGTAATCCGGTAGAGAGTTATATTTATAAAAAAATAGACATAAACGGGTTTCAAAGCGAATTATTTGTACTTAAAAACATAATTTGTATTTTTTTTTATAATAAAAAGCAATATGTAAATGCATTTAAATGGACATAGAAATTAATCGTAGTTACTTAGTCTATGGTGAAATAAAACTTATTTTTTTCGTAAGTCGTGGTGAAAATCGCCGTATGAATTATTTATTTAATCTAAAAAAACAATAGTCAGAAGTTTTAATTATTTCTTTTTTTATTGGAAAAATGTTGAAATAAAACTAAACCGGCAGTTAAGTGGACTCGTGAAATCTTCACTGTAACTGTAACAGTTAGGTTAAATCAACACGAACAGCCCCATCGTTATTCTGCCGGTCCCGGCAAAATTGCCGATTCGTATATTTAAATATTTTTGAGAAAGAATACGTGTGATATAATTTAACAAAAAAAAATTGAATACATTTTTTTTTCAATATCGAGTGGATTATTCTAGGATATCACGCCAGTCGAGCTTCGTGTTGGCATCGTTCTAGCAGCTAGAGTCTGGCAGCTAGAATCTAGCAGCTAGAGTCTGGCAGCTAGAGTTTAGCAGCTAGAATCTAGCAGCTAGAGTCTGGCTTGAATCGTCGGCGTATCACACTAACTCTTATAACAATTACATTGTTAGCCATTTTTTTTTGTTGATGGAAGCTAATATATAAAAACAACAACAAAAGCAGCAACAACAACAATAACAACACTGATATTGTGACATTATATTGTTTTTTTTTAAACATATCATATTTTAAAATATTTCTTTACGACTCTTTTTTTATATATAGTTTTATAGTTCGTGGTGCGCATGCCCGGGTCAACGTTTCTCGACACCACCCCAAAGTCGCAACAACACGAAACTCACTGCGAAGGTTAGAAACGTCGGTCGGGCCTCTTAGTAAATTTAGCGTTCATCTAAATGCAGAATAATTCACATTTTAACAATAGTCTGTAAGCCTTTAAACTGTCTTCAAACTTATAAAGTCCTTAACAGGTTTCAAATTGGTCTTACGTTTTAAATCAATATTAAAAGTTACCTTACAGATTTCTGCCTCACTGTTGGTTGTGGGTTTACTTGCACACTCATCTCCGTTGCTGGCTCGTGATCGTCGGGTTGTACCTGTTTTGTGGGCAAATTTTGTCATCATGCACGAGAGACAAAAACGGCAGAAGACAATTTTTGAGAGAGATTCCATTTTTTTTATTTCACACTTCAATCGGAGAGATTTCCATTCGTCGGTTCGTTCACTCAAACTCTCTTCTTCTTTCATACTGCTTTGGTGGAATGTGACGGATGCAATCGGCTATTTTCTTGTCCCGCCGTTGGGATCTTATTCAGTGTCTTAGCCCATATCTGGCGATGTCACCCCAGCTCTGTGCATTGCAGAGCTCAGTTTATGGACGTCTGTCCATGACGCGCCTCCATGGTGAACTGTCTGAAAGCTAATTTCTCACCAGGGATCTGTGACGTCAGAGTCCTTTGACCCTTCAACGAATGTCATAACAGAACTCAATATCGCTTTTGTGTCTAACCTTTTTGATCCGAGCATTTCATCTTGGCCAGCATACATCCAGTATGTTATGATTCCCAGAATGAATCATTTTGTTTGTCCCAAGTTATCAATGCACCTAAATTGCACTTCATCCTATTTCTTTCACCCAGTTCATAATTCATACTAGCTACTTTACCCGTTTCCAAAATACGGGGCCCGTCATAATCTAACAATATCTCACTTAGCTATCTATGAATTCCTCTCACCCTCTCTCACTCTATTTTCATTCAACCACTCTTTAATACTTTTAATGACTCTGTGAACATTTAAAGAAAGAGTGACTCTCTTTTTTTCTTCAGCGTTGCCATCTAATTTACATAGTGCCTGTACACCACACACACCTATGTAAATTAGATGGCAAAACGATAGGTCTCTTTACGTATGTACTATGCATAAAGATGAAGTAGAAGTAAATTATTATTTTTAGTTTAGCAAGAAGAATGTCTTAACAGATATGTCATAGTTTACGAATTTTCGAATAAAACCCAAGAAGAATAAATAGTGTTGTGACCCAACGGGTCACCGATGCGTCTAGTGTAATGCTAAACCTGTTCGTTTCAGAGACCGGCAGAACTAGGGTGCAGAATTTATATCTGATTTAAAAAAACAAAACAAAAAATAAACAAAAAAAATTTATAATTTGTATATATTTCTTAAAAGAAAGTTTTATTTGTGAGTGAATATCTTTAATTATGTAAAAGAGTTCTTGGGTTAGGAGATGGAGAACAGTTGAGATAGCAGGGTCAGTTGCCAGCGGCAGGCCAAGGCAAACATGGGAAGAAGTGATAAAAATTGACTTGGCTGAAAGAGGGATAGATAAAGACCTGCCAGAGATAGGTTAGTTTGGGGTGAAGCCGTCCAAGGTATGCCATCAACGCATGTAAAACGGACGTTAATCCGATAATTGTGATGTATGTGGGCAGGTGTGCTTACGATAACATGAAGCGGAACATTGATGGAGTGCGTCTTATGGAGCGGACCAGTTCGCCGTAACTGGGGAAACTTAATACATTCGCCCTACCGGCGAATTTGTGAAGCATTTCTTCATTTTCATCACCATATGTCCGACCAACGCTGATCAAGAAATAACGAGATGCGTTGTGTTTTAGAAACTCGACGCCAGTGACAACGCCAAACACAAACATGACTGGTTCCATGAATAGGACGATCGTTTGATTCTGAGCCAGATCGGTTTTGATTTGCTCCACAATGTCGT
This sequence comes from Sepiola atlantica, assembly GCA_963556195.1. Lineage (NCBI taxonomy): Eukaryota > Metazoa > Mollusca > Cephalopoda > Sepiida > Sepiolidae > Sepiola > Sepiola atlantica. The sequence goes on along the minus strand of OY744547.1, from coordinate 10,463,740 downwards.
TGAGATCGAAGTAGGGGTACGTCTGTAAGGTGATGATGAGTTGGGGGATGAAAGGGGTTATCCTTTTATCTTCTCGTAAAGAAACGGAACAACGAAAAGTATTTCTGTAACTATAACAAAAAGGGGTTTTATTAACTCAAGGTTACCTATACCGTTTGGTATAGGTAGAAGAGAGTGGGACGGTGTCCGTCTGAGGAAGAGGAAGAATATAATCAGGTGAAGATGGTAGTAGTCGTCAAGTGACGACGGCGGCAGGAGAGAAAGCGTTTCCTCGTTCCTCGCTGGTGCTCTCTGCGATGTGTTCAAGCTGGTACCATGAGGTCGTCTGATCTTTTTCCTCGAACCCTAAGGGGACATAAGTAGTCCCTTAGGGAACTAACGATATTACTGCGCCCTGTGATTTGATTGGCCAAGCCAGCTCAGCTCACAGGGACAGTGATTACGCATTCAAAAGTAGTCCCTGTTGGTGACTGCTACACGTCGCTCGAACGCCACGCTGGATCGCGGTGATATTTTTGTCGATCAGGGAAATGTACGGCATTTTGGAGGGCTTTGGGCAATACGAGTTCAAGACGACCCTATAAGAGCCACAGTCTATATGGAAGCAGCAATTTGATAAATGTATTAATATCATAAACTTGATGTTTTCCCAGTAACAGAATATTGTAGCCAAATACGATGGAGCCTGAACAAAAATAATAATAAAAAAGAAATTTAAAATATCACGAACGAGTTGGTCAACAGTTAAATATTTATTTAAGTGAGTAAATTTGGCGGGAAAATTATGTCACTTGAAAATATAAAATTAATAGTATTGATACAGGTACTTTGTTAGATTGGGACAAGTCCCTCGACGTCGATGATTTCCGGCGGTTTACGTTAAACGCCGGAAAGCCCCAAAGCGAGACGAATACGCAGACGACATCTAAACTTTCAAACTGAAAGAAACAGTGAACATTCAAACTGATTGAAATGCGATTTCAACTGATCGAAACGCGCAAATACAGAAATGAATTTTTACAAGGTATCACTAGTTGTTGAAACACTTGAAGGAACTTCTTCTTCTTCTTCTTCTTCTTCTTCTTTGACGTCTGCAAACGAGCCTGCCCTAACCCTAATTCTTGACCCTAATTCTTAATTCTGCCCTAACCCTAATTACCAACCCTACTCAGACCCTAACCCTAACGAAATCAACAATAGTAATCAGTTTTAAAAAAGTTTAAAAAAATAATTTTCGTAAAATTAAAAAAACAAAACACTGTTATTATCACTGTTATTTATTCGTTAAAAAATACTTCTTTCGTACAAATGTTCTGTAAACGCAAGCAACAACAATAATAAGAAAAAACGTAAAACAAAAACAAACTTTTTAATTCAAACACGTATTTGAGTCTTCGTTAAGAAAATAAATATTTATTTCATACAAAATTGTTTGCTTGTTTTGTCCCGCTTGTAAATCCAGCCTCGTTTGTGATTTTTTTTTTTTTTTTTTGGACGCGGGTAAGTCAACGGATTTTTCATTCGGCACTGTCCGGCGGTTTACGTAAAAATCCGGAAAGCACCGACGCCGAGGCACGTTTAGCGCGGGTCCTACTGTAAAAAAGTACCTTAATATATGAGACCCGTGGTAATTCCATGATTTTATCCTTCATCTGTTCTATAATGCTGCCGTGCTTAAATATATTTCGAGAATTATTGATATCTTTAATATATTTCGAAAATTATTAAAATCTTTAATATATTTCGAGAATTATTGAAATCTTTAATATATTTCGAAAATTATTAAAATATTTAATATATTTCGAAAATTATTAAAATATTTAATATATTTCGAAAATTATTAAAATATTTAATATATTTCGAAAATTATTAAAATATTTAATATATTTCGAAAATTATTAAAATATTTAATATATTTCGAGAATTATTGAAATATTTAATATATTTCGAGAATTATTGAAATATTTAATATATTTCGAAAATTATTAAAATATTTAATATATTTCGAAAATTATTAAAATATTTAATATATTTCGAAAATTATTAAAATATTTAATATATTTCGAAAATTATTAAAATATTTAATATTTTTCGAAAATTATTGAAATATTTAACATATTTCGAAAATTATTGAAATATTTAACACATTTCGAAAATTTAATTTACGTAAATTATATAAAATTTTATCTACAGGTTAAATTAAAGTATTGTTATTAATAAACCTCAAATATTTTATAACCAAGTCTAAACCCTAGTAACTTACAATAGAATTCTCGATGTACGTAATACGCTAAGCTCTGCATCAATGGAAACAATATGGCTGCCTGAGTGAGGCAGTGACTTCAAAGAGGAGTTCCGTGTGAGATTTTATTTTTTTGGATTCCTGAATTTTATTCTGTCACATCGCAATGTAAAAACATTTTTTTTTAAATTAAGAACTTTTTGTTTTTCTGATACGTTCAGAGGAGATAGATCCGATATTGACATACAAATGTTTGATTCTCTGTTAAACAGAACGTAACCGTAAAAATTGTTTTCTAAAATAAATATAATCTCGTTTATTTACTTATATATGCTCTGTTGTTACAAGCTGACAATTATCGAGCTTTCAATTGAAAGAGATTGGTATACTTAAACAATAGAAGGTATATGCGAAAATATATACACTCGCACTCATATATATATAAATATTGATGATTGGGGAAATGGTCGTTTAATCAGTACCATTGGAGAGCCATGCAAATTATAACTGCCCTGTTTTTAAATCTCCGAAACGGTTACATGGTAAACAGCTGATGATCCACGTGTTAATATTAGACGCTTTAGTTAAGTTCTCCTGTTTTTGTTTCACTGTTAGATACTTAACCTCCCTTTTTATTTTATTTACTTATTATTATTATTATTATTATTATTATTATTTTTTAATTTTTTTTATTATTTTTTTTTAATTTTCCAACAAATGTTAAGTCTGCCATATCTTGGATTTAGTTAGTTTCTCTGGGAATTTAAACTGCATCATTTTTATTTATTTTTTTTATTTTCTTTTTTTTAAAATGACTCAAAGCTTTTTTAGACTATATATATATATATATATATATATATATATATATATATATATATATATATATATTATAATTATAAATATTTGTTTTTATCTACATACGTATACGTTTAATCCTTACGGGGATCGTCAGTGTAAAGAAGAATTATGTATACCGGTCGCCGGACTCGAACCCCGGAACACGAATCATGTTTCAAACTAAAATTCCTACGTGTTAGCTTACACGGCCGTTATGAACAACCCGGTAAATCAAAGATTTATCCTATTAAAAGGTAGCATTCGTCAAAATGTTCGACTACTGAAAAGATCATGCATATATATATATATATATATATATATATATAATATATTATATATAATATATTTATATAATATATTATATATAATATATTTATATAATATATATATATATAATATATTTATATAATATATATATATATAACATATTTATATAATATATATATAACATATTTATATATATATATATAACATATTTATATAATATATATATATATATATATAACATATTTATATAATATATATATATATAACATATTTATATAATATATATATATATAACATATTTATATAATATATATATATAACATATTTATATATATATATATATAACATATTTATATATATATATATAACATATTTATATAATATATAATATATATATATATATAACATATTTATATAATATATATATATAACATATTTATATAATATATATATATAACATATTTATATAATATATATATATATAACATATTTATATAATATATATGTATATATATAACATATTTATATAATATATATATATATAACATATTTATATAATATATATATAACATATTTATATAATATATATATATAACATATTTATATAATATATATATATAACATATTTATATAATATATATATAACATTTATATTGCCATGCTTAAGTCTTTATAAAATGCGACTAAACACGTTTCGTGTCGTAATGGGAATTCAAAATGGCGGTCATGACGCCGTTAGAATTTGCGCTCGTTTTACTAGTTTTTCATCAAGCAGAGACCGATTTTCTCATTTTTCCGTGAGAGAATTTACAACGCAAAACAATGTTTAGCGCCCCCCGTCTGGTATATAGGCGCCCCTCGCGCCCTTTTTGACATTTCGATAAACAAAAATCGAAATGTCATTAACCCTCTCCCATTTTTTTTTTTTTTTTTGCATTCTTTTTGACTTGTACGCACTGACACCTTCTCTATACTTTTTTCACCTATCTCTCTCGGGTGAAACAGAATGTGCGTGTGTCTGAGATAGAGAGAGGCGGGGGGGGGGGGTACACAAAAAAAAGAGTCATAAAGAGAGAGAAAAAAGAGGGAGGAGTTGGTGAGTGGAAGGGAAGGAAGGGGGTAAGAAAAGATGAGAAAGAAATGCAAAATGTATATATAGATACAGTAGCATAAAATACTTATAGCAAGTAAGCTACACAGAAACATATGCGTTCATTCTCGAGGGAAGTCATTAGGCTAAGTCACACACACACACAAACACACACACACACACACACACACATATATATATATATATATATATATATATATTCAAAACGAAACTGTTAGCAGTTATTTACACACGAAAAAATGCATATATATATAAATGTTGTTTGGCACAAGACAAATGAAACGGACCGTAAAAATATATCTCACAGAAATGTTACATTTTTTGGAAATTTTGAAAAAATAAAAATAATAAAATAAAACCATGGTTATTGGAATATAATATGAACTGACTTATATATATATATATATATATATATATATATATATATATATATATATATATATATATATATATCCCGGCTTTAGGCACTAGCTGGTCTAGCCGTACTGAAGAGCTGTGATACAGCAAACAGTCTGTATGTGGATGCCTCCAATATGTCACCAACTGCCATTAGCTTTAAGGCATAGCTCATTGGGTAAAACTAATTCTAGACCCCGGCACTTGACAATGTCTACATTGAGATATCACATACATTCAGTCAGTGTCGTATGATAGCGCAGGGGTAGAGGCGTCGACTGTCAGATCGACGTTTGAGGCACTAGCTTGTCTAGCCACACTTAAGAGCTGTGATACAGCGAAACAGTCTGTATGTGGATGACATATATATATATATATATATATATATATATATATATCAACATTAATAATACAATGCAAAAAAAAACAATTTATATAGGCCATCCACAAAAAAACGTCATCTACAGAAACAAACCCCACTGCTAACAATACAGAAACATTCCTTCTATATTCTTACTGACAGCGGTACTATCCTAACACGGCCTGCAAGGAGTTTTAATACTAGGGATACTAACTCGCTCCGCATATTACAGGCTTAGAACTTTTAAATTCACAAAATACGAAAAGGGACCCAACTATGTGGGCCGTGAAACATCAGCAGGAGACTTGACCCTAAAGGGGCACAAGTTTGTTGCCGTATAATCGTTTTGGAGATTTAAAACAGACTAAACAATTTTTCTTTTTAAAAATTACAATTTGAAATTCCAATCGATTTCATCGATAACATACTCTATATAGCCCAATATGTTTTTTCCTAAGAGACACTTCCATATATATCTCGGTAATTTTCATTGGTTGATCATTTATAGGCAACCATTACTAATACTGAAATAAATTATTTTAAAGAGAATAGCATTGGGTAAGTAATCAAAGACTATCTAGTTTGTTTTACCTACTCAAGATCAAAGTGTAGTATCTGTTCCGATGGATACTGCATCCCATAGACTGGTATTGTCTTGGCCTTCGGGGCTCGATTTACGTCGGTCTATGGGTCTGTCCTGTGCAGTTCTAGGAGGTCCACCCTCCCAGGCTTTGCCTCCTCTCTTTGGGGAGGAGTAAGTTTATTGCTTACTGCGTGAGGTGCCCCTACCGGGGAATGCCGACGGGGCTGCCCAGGTAATTTTTAATGGCCATAGTGCTCACCTCTCGAGCGCTGGCTTTTCAAACCCCACTTTCCCGACCCGACCTTGGGTCACATCTTACTTGTGGGAGTAAGATAAAAACTGGCTTGTGCCTAACTCCTGGAGAGGAGTAAATCAATACTCATTTGTGATCTATATTCGTTAAAATAATTAATATTTAATATTTCTAAAAAAACAAAATTGAAGCCAATTTACTGTACTGTAAATAGTTTGAAGTTTTTTTAATCCGCGTTCAGCCATTTTGAATCTGAAGAGAGGGAGTAAGTCCATCATTTATTTGGCGGAATTAAATGTAAGGGAAATAACTCTTTCTATAGATATTTTGATATCGTCGTTTAAAAATGTTTGGTAATGGTACAGTTTTTGAACCAGACTAAACCGACTTTTTGTTCGGCTTTTCCGACTATTTACGGAAACAGTCGGAACATGACGAAGCGCTTATCCAATCAGAAGGCAAGAAAAGTAGACGCAAGGTGTAATTGTAAATTGATTGAATCGTAACAGTACCAAATCGGAACGCCGAAACCCTAAACCTTCCCATAGTAAAGAAGTATATATTGCCAGGGATCACAGTAATTTCTGACTGTTGGGAGTCTTAATACAAAATAGGAGAAGAAAAAGAAGAAGAAGAAGAAAGAAGAAGAAGAAGAAGAAGAAGTAGAAGAAGAAGAAAAAGAAGAAGTAGAAGAAGTAAAAGAAGAAGAAGAAGTAGAAGAAAAAGAAGAAAAAGAAGTAGAAGAAGAAGAAAAAGAAGTAGAAGAAGTAAAAGAAGAAGAAGAAGTAGAAGAAGAAGAAGAAAAAGAAGTAGAAGAAGAAGAAAAAGAAGAAGAAGAAGAAGAAGAAAAAGAAGAAGACGAAAAAGAAGAAGTAGAAGAAGAAAAAGAAGAAGAAATAGAAGAAGAAGAAGTAGAAGAAGAAGAAAAAGAAGAAGTAGAAGAAGAAAAAGAAGAAGTAGAAAAAGAAGAAGAAGAAAAAGAAGAAGTAGAAGAAGAAGAAAAAGAAGAAGTAGAAGAAGAAAAAAAAGAAGAAAAAGAATAAGTAGAAGAAGAAAAAAAGAAGAAGTAGAAGAAGAAGAAAAAGAAGAAGTAGAAGAAGAAAAAGAAGAAGAAGAAAAAGAAGAAAAAGAAAAAGAAGAAGTAGAAGAAGAAGAAAAAGAAGAAGTAGAAGAAGAAAAAAAAGAAGAAAAAGAAGAAGTAGAAGAAGAAAAAGAAGAAGAAGAAGAAAAAGAAGAAAGGTAGAGACAATTTTCTCGAAAATAAAACTGTAAAAATCGTTGTTAATTGATTATGTTCTTTCAAATCTTTAGCTTATTCACAAAAAATACAATTTAGCGAAAAAACAAAACAAAAATGAAACAAATTTAAACTTTCTCGTGAAAAACAAAACACTTTATAACATACGGTGAGTGTTTTTCTTGCTTTAAAGTTGTTTCATTATTATTTTTTTCTGATGGAACAGCGCCTTTTTTGATTTTGCACGCTAGTTTACTTTCATTCGTGTTTTTACGTAATTCTGCGTCGGCAAAAGTCGGTTTTGTCTGGTTCAAAAGCTGTACTACTTTCATTTTTTCAGTATCTTATCGATTAAGCATTCTAAATAACAATTATTTAAAATTGATGCATTGAAAAATATTTATCTATATTTATTTATCAAGGAGGAATAGTAATATTTGGACGTAGGTGTGTTAAACACGATATTTTCCACTTAGGCTAGATTAAGAAAGCAGAAAATTCCACTAGAAATCTAAGAGTAGAATTTAAGCTGACGTGTTCAGAAAGTTACGTCACAGACAAGAAGTCTCGAATGACAAGTAGCGCATAAGAGAGTGAAATCATACTTTTTTGGGTGGCTGGCTGGATGCAGTATATTTTATTCGTTTTTATTCACACATTGTTTAACTATTTTATTTTTTTTCTTAATTTCATATTTTTTAAATGTTAGTTTGTATACCGGAAACACTTTCTATTTTAAAAACGTGATTGAAGATAACTAAAGTCATTATTTCTCTTGTCTCTTCTTTTATAAATGTTAATTCGAATAAAAACTAAATTTCAATTTTCAAAAAATATATATTATTATTTTATAAATAAATATCATTTAAATATTGGAATCAAATATGTGTAATATCGAGGATGAATTTTCGCCACGTAAACAGATGGCTGACGAACGTCGTTCCTAATATGCGGCGTCTGATATTGATTATAGTAGCAGCGACTATAGCTGCGCCCCACCTCTCTCTTGTTGTAGCTGTGTGTAGAAGTCGTCTGTCTCTGTCTTTCACTTTCTTCATGGCAGCAGTTATAATCGTTCTTACATAGAATAGCAACACACATTATCGCTTCGGGTTTTAATAATTGTTTTAGTGTAGTTTTATTACAGTGTTTTAGCATTACGTAGTGTTAATATAATAACATGTTAGTTTGTATATCGGAAAAAGTCTTTTCATTTTAGATACGTGATCAAAATTATTTTTACATTTTATTAATAACCAAAATAACGGGGGGGGGGGTTGCAGGCGAATATATCCTTGATTATTAATGAAAGTAAAGAGTGTACCGGACAACACCGGCTAGGGACATCTTGTTGACAACAATATATATGACTTATAATTGAGAATTGCGAATATTTAAAAAGGTGTTACCATCCTCGAAACCTTTTAGGAGAGTCAAATAAAGGGGAGATAACTCTAGTTTCAACCACGCTTTATCTTAACATGGATTTGACTATTGTAATTATTCTAAAATAAAGTTTTATAAAATGTATACGTAAAAGGATAATTTAGGAATAAAACAATCACAACGCATTCGGCACAAATGAAAAATAAAATGATTTTGAAAAATAAAATGATTTTGCAAAATAAAATGATTTTGAAAAATAAAATGAATTTGAAAAATAAAATGATTTTGAAAAATAAAATGAATTTGAAAAATAAATTATCACAGAAAAGGGAAAAACTAGAAAAATACGTAAATGGAAGAGGGAAAAAACATTAAACACGGGAAATAAAGTTTTTGAAATAAATGAAAGTTTTAAACTGAGTAAAATTCAGCAATTTGTTTGAAAATAGTTCTCAGTGTCCTTCGCCTCATTCAACATTTGTTCTACGTGTTGGTTGTGGTACCAGTTAGTGGATCAACAAAATTGTATTTGTGATTCACACGCAAATGATGGAATTCTTCGGCACCGAGGCGATCATACGCTCGTCAACATTCAGACACAATCGTCGTACCGGGTCTCACATTTTTTTAAAAGGAATTAACGTTGCTGCATCTCTCGCCGGTATGGTTACCAAAAAACGCACTTGAAATTAATTTGTGCGATTGCAAGAAGTCTATTAGTTTGGCATTATCTCTGGTTAAATATAAAATATCTTGCAAGTTCAGAGTGTTTACATCCATTGTAAGATAAAGCGTGGTTGAAAACTAGAGTTATCTCTTCCTTATTTAACTCTTCAAAATGAAAGATAAAAAAAAAAATTATTTTCAGCCCTACGGTACACAAGCACCGTTTATTTTTGTTTTTTTTATTTTTAATTTTTTTATTTTTAATTTTTTTAATTTTTAATTTTTTAATTTTTTGATTTTTGATTTTTTGATTTTTGATTTTTTTATTTTTTTTTAAAGGAATTAACGTTGCTGCATCTCTCGCCGGCATGGTTACCAAAATATCGCACTTGAAATTAATTTGTGCGATTGCAAGAAGTCTATTAGTTTGGCATTATCTCTGGTTAAATATCAAATATCTTGCAAGTCCAGAGCGTTAACATCCATTTTAAGATAAAGCGTGATTGAAACTTGAAACTAGAATTATCTCCCTCTTCTTTGACTCTCCTAAAATTAAAGATATTTTTTTCGGTCCTACAGTCAACAAGCACCAAGTTTTTACTAAGATAGAATAACAAATAGTAATAATTCTATTCCCAGCCGAAACTTAAACATTAAAAACACATTTTTTTTTAAATTGTTTATTTACAGACTAAACAATGATTACATCATTAAATTAATAAAAAGTTTTAAAAAACAAACAAACAAAAAACAATTACTTAGCGAGTAAATATAACAATAATGAAAAACAAAACATTTCAATTTGTATAATTTGGATTATTCGGACTACTTCTTGGGTGTTATTCTCACAACGTTTCGGTCGATGTAACCTCCGACCCTTTCCGGGTGTATCTTGTCGGGAACTTGGCAATCTTTCTGTCGAACTCGGGAATCTGCTTGGAATTTCCGCAAAGACACGTGACGTAACGGATAAAGTACTAAGTGACATTCAGTTCTAGGTGCAGTCATCTGAAGGTTGAAGGTTCAATCCTCGGTGCGGGCGATACTAGGAATTACGAATTATCGAAGACTTCTCCCGGTCATGGCTGACTGAAGGAGAGCATGCTACCCTTGTAGATTAAATAAAGGGTTCCGTTCGAAATTCCGTGCAGATTCCCGAGTTCGACAGAAAGATTCCCGAGTTCGACAAGATACACCTGAAGAAGGCCGGAGGTTACATCGGCCAAAACGTTGTGAGAATAACACTCAAGATGAGAACACTAGTCCGAATAATCCAAATTATAAAAATTATCAATCGTCATGTAAAAAATTCAGAAACAAAATATTTCAACATTAAAAAGTGTTTTCTTTACGCTTTTGGCCCACCATACTTGATTTGAGAAAGTAGGCGTGGCTTATGTTTAAGATGGCGTGACCTAAATTGAAAAGATAAACACAGCTTAAAAATATTCAAACGAGATAAAATGTACGTTGTGTGACATAAATCTGATTTTTCTTCTTTTTTTTACACATGCATTTGTGAACCGTTCTTTGATAAAAGTTTAGGAGCTAGTGTACGAATAGAGTACCGTTATGATCGTCTGCAAACAGGAATGTGTCTCACAGCGGAAGTCACCGTTTTGGCATACCTTACGAAAAAAGTTCCGCCCCCCCCCCCCAATAGAATAAATATATGTAAAAAATCAGAATTAATTTTTTTATGAAATAAGTAATTTATTAAAAACAAACAAAATAGAATAAATAATCTTTTTTTTTTTTTCAAGAAACAAGTGATAAATTTTGAGCAACGAAATGTGATTTTTTCTTCTTTTGAGAATAATAACAAATAATTTTTTTTCTCCAAGAAACAAGTCATTTAGAAACGAGTAATACATGAAAAAAATAAACAATGTTTTTGAGCAACGAAATAATGTTTTTCGAACAACGGAATGAGATTGTTTTAATAAATTATTAAATGAATAAATAATGATTTTTTTTTTCAAACTTAATTCACAGGATAAAAATTAGAAATATGCATTAGCATATTATTAAAGGTTATTTTTGTTATTTACTTTAAGTAAAAAAAGAAAACGAGACTTGTTTATTTGTTATTTACTTAAAAAAAAAAACCTACCAAAAGGGGGGGGGGATACCACTTATCTGCGACATTACAGACTATCCGGAACTTTTTTCGTAAGGTATGTCAAAACGGTGACTTCCGCTGTAAGACAAATTCCTGTATGCAGACGATCATAACGGTACTCTATTCGTACACTAGCTCCAAAGTTTAAAAAAAAAAAAAGAAAAGATATTTTAGCATTTTTAATTTACGTTTTTGTTTTAATAAATTACAATTGTCCGCTCTTTTCTTTTCGCCGTTCATTAGGCATACCTAGGTATTAGACATTCAGTTACAAATAATTCTACATTTTCAGTTTCTTTCTAGTATTTTAAAAGGGTTTTTAGGGGTCATAATAGGAGCACAGCCTCACATTAAATATTTAAAAGGGTTTTAGGGTTCTATTATGACCCCTAAAACCCTTTTAAATATTCAAATATTTCAGTTTTGCATTAAATCTTTTCACATATTTATTAGACACCAATTAAGCAAGATTCCCGAAAAAAAAACTTTAAGAATTTTCTAGAATCAAAATCATTTAATCGAAATAAGGATTCTAGACATAAGGTTTAGTATCATTATATATTGGTTTTAATCTTCGTAAGGAGACATAAAAGTGGTGCAAAACTGTTCTGTTTGAGGAATTGTTTTTTTCTTTCCTGGGACGGGTATTTTTATAATATTTATATAATGAAATCTTGATGTACAAAAGTAAATATAACTGCATTTCAGTTCAATTTGGGAAAAGGGACATAAAAAAAAATATATAAATAAGTCCACCTTGGCGGTCATTAGAATAATTAGCTGGCATTCATACAATATAGGTAACAGGCATGAAATTGCAAACAAACAAAATATACAATAACTTCTACCAAACGCAAGAAAATTTAAATTTCTACTAACCTGCATAAATTTTGAAGTGTGGAAACTTATTGTGAGATTTATTATCTCTGAATTTGTTATCGTCACTTTTACTTAGCCAAATACGAGTAAATAAAAAGTGGCGCTCGATTTTTTTAGGCTTAAAAGATAATAGAGAAAAAAAAACTTTCCATAATTCGACTGGCAACCAACCCGGACTTAGGGTTAATAGTACTGTAAACCTTGTTTTATCTATATTGTAAGCCTGAATTTAACGACCACCTAAAAAATTAAAAAATCGACCGCCATCTTTGATTGACTCGTGTTTAGCAAAATGAAAGCAACGAAACAGATTTCGAAACAACGAAACTTGCGAACAGTTTCAGAACTTAAAAACTATACAGATCGATAGATATTTAAATTTTAATGCGGTGAGTACCAGTTATGTGTTGTATTTTGTTTTTTTTTAAACTCGGATTTCTGCTACATAACTGCTGTTTTTTTACTAATCAAAGACAGGCAAATCCAAATTAACCTAGGTGACTATTTGGCGCGTACACGTGGCACATGTCTTTGAATTAACCTAGGTGAATATTTGGCGCGTACACGTGGCACATGTCTTTGAATTAACCTAGGTGACTATTTGGCGCGTACACGTGGCACATGTCTTTGAATAGGAAAGGCGTGCGTCTCACACTGTACACCAGCTGGTCGTACGTCGGAAAGTTGTAAACGTACTCCACGAAGGGCTGACTGCTGATGAGCTGTAAGGGTTGAGCCTGGGGCAAATTCGGTTGCCCCACGTTGATGACGAATAACCTGACCCCGTTTCCTTTCAGCTTCCGGGTTTCCTCCAGCAGTTCCGGTGTGATGACGGTGAGCAACGGGTCGATGAACAGGATCGCAACTTGGTTAGTCGTCCGACCGGCGTGGGCGTATCGGATCGCCCGCGCGTAAAACTCGGCGTTCATCTGACGGACGATATCGACGAGGCCGGGTAGGACGACATTGACGGGTACCAGGTTTTGGAGATGCAACGGTCCTTTGTTTATCAGAGACGTGATCGGCACGTTGAATTGTTGCGGGCAATAGGCGTTAGATATAACGCTGAAATACCCGTAACCCGAATATTTCAGAAACGTGTTGATGAATTTCGTTATCATATGAACTGGAAAGGAGCCAATTGACATTATATCATAACCAAAGATGACGGCGCCTGGAAAAAAAAACAACGTTGATATTAGTTATTAAGCATATATATATATATATATATATATATATATATATATATATATATATATATATATATATATATATATATATATAAGTTAAATTACTGGGTGCTTTTCCAGTTTAGCGGATACTTTCGAAAAAAATAAAATAAAACAAACTGATGAATATCTGTTTGATTTCCGTACCTGTCACGGGCTGAATATATCCTATACCAAAAACCATGTAAATTAATCAAGTAGTTTTTATTTTATAAAAGAAAATGAAATTTTAGCGATTTACGAAGAGGAAGCGCAAATATGACGGCCATTTTGGAATTATTCAAAGGGGGATAAGCGTAATTCATTTATTTAACGTCATCAATTTCTTAACGGTTTAAACGGTCAAACTTTAAATCTCTCGTACGTGTAGAACGCCATCACGCTCTCATGTACATTTCAACTTTACAGACGCGTTTTCAAATATAAACTACTTGCCGTTATAATTCAAAAATGAGCACAACAGTAAAGACACTAAAAACTAATACCGCCTGAAGATGATTTGACGATTCAAATCGAAAGTACTTGCAAAAAAGAAAAAAAAAGAATGGAACAAGAAAGCCATGGATCATATTTATATCAATTTGATCGACACATCAGATGGACAATTCGGAAAATTGAAAAAATTAAAAAAAGTCGCATCAAACAAAACCACTCCGTGTTATTTAATAATGTTTGCCTAAATGAAAATATGCTGCCTAAATACACACAATATATATATATATATACATATATATATACATATACATATATATATACATATATACATATATACATATACATATATATATATACATATATACATATACATATATACATATACATATATATATATATACATATATATATATACATATACATATATATATATATATACATATACATATATATATACATATGCATATATATATATACATATACATATATATATATACATATACATATATATACATATATATATATATACATATATATATATATACATATATACATATACATATATACATATACATATATATACATATATATATACATATATATATATATATATACATATATACATATATACATATACATATATACATATATATATATATATATATATATATATATATATATATATATATATATATATATATGTCCTTTCTCTTTTCGGACCGTACATTCAATATTAGTGTTACACGGATATACTAATTCTAAGATCAACCTTGAAAGATAGCGGATGATACCCACCCCTGTTGCATTAGCCGTCTTACCGGATACCCCGAAGGGTACCCGGTAAGATCCAACAAGAATGACACAGAACAAAAAGTATATGGAAAAACTTTGTTATTCTTGATTTCCCATGACCGGATGGTTTACGCCGGCTACGTACACGCATATATAAAAAAAATCTTTTGACATACTTTTGTCTCATGAAAGTCTTTTTCTTGCTGAGGTTACAGACTTGATTTCCGCTAGAAACTCGTTCATATATACATCCGATTGGAAAGCAATTTGCTCTGCATTGTCTATCCGAGCGTGAACTGAAGCAATTGTTCCACAAGCACTTCCAATTGTCTGTTTGATGAAATACAAGTCAGGGGATTCCTCCACAGTACCAATTTGCTTATCAGTCGTATTTTTAGTCAGTGGACACGAAAGCCTAACAGCAAGACGGGCTTGGGTACCATAGCCAATAAAGTTTCATCGGTGCCTTAAACATCGGTAAACTCCCATTCTTCCGGTACTTCGATCTATACTCCGATCACCAAGCGCTCCGACTCTTCGAGTTTCTGAAACCGCCGTCTTTCAAGTCTTGCTTGCACTGCGGAACCTTCTCTTTTTTAACAGTTATCAAATCGCTTTCTTTCTTTCTCGACGTCCCACACACAATGGACTCGTCCACGATTCATTTTTGTCACTCTTCATTATCTTACACTCCTCTCCAAATGCTCAAAACACCATAAATAATGAATCAAATGTTAACTTACTGGATTCATCTTTCCGCGTCTGTTTGGGATCCGTGTTTACTGGAAAAATACAGAACAGATTTAATTGTAGCGTCATAACCAATGGTTTAAAAAATACAGAACAAATTCAATTGGAGCATCATGGTCAATGGTTTAAAAAATACAGAACAGATTTAATTGTAGCGTCATAACCAATGGTTTAAAAAATACAGAACAAATTCAATTGGAGCGTCATGGTCAATGGTTTAAAAAATACAGAACAAATTCAATTGGAGCGTCATGGTCAATGGTTTAAAAAATACAGAACAAATTCAATTGGAGCATCATGGTCAATGGTTTAAAAAATACAGAACAGATTCAATTGGAGCGTCATGGTCAATGGTTTAAAAAATACAGAACAAATTCAATTGGAGCGTCATGTCAATGGTTTAAAAAAATACAGAACAAATTTAATTGGAGCGTCATGGTCAATGGTTTAAAAAATACAGAACAGATTCAATAGGAGCGTCATGGTCAATGGTTTAAAAAATACAGAACAGATTTAATTGGAGCGTCATGGCCAATGGTTTAAAAAATACAGAACAAATTCAATTGGAGCGTCATGGTCAATGGTTTAAAAAATACAGAACAGATTCAATAGGAGCGTCATGGTCAATGGTTTAAAAAATACAGAACAAATTCAATTGGAGCGTCATGGTCAATGGTTTAAAAAATACAGAACAGATTCAATCGGAGCGTCATGGTCAATGGTTTAAAAAATACAGAACAAATTCAATTGGAGCATCATGGTCAATGGTTTAAAAAATACAGAACAGATTCAATTGGAGCGTCATGGTCAATGGTTTAAAAAATACAGAACAAATTCAATTGGAGCGTCATGTCAATGGTTTAAAAAAATACAGAACAAATTTAATTGGAGCGTCATGGTCAATGGTTTAAAAAATACAGAACAAATTTAATTGGAGCGTCATGGTCAATGGTTTAAAAAATACAGAACAGATTTAATTGGAGCGTCATGGCCAATGGTTTAAAAAATACAGAACAAATTCAATTGGAGCGTCATGGTCAATGGTTTAAAAAATACAGAACAGATTCAATAGGAGCGTCATGGTCAATGGTTTAAAAAATACAGAACAAATTCAATTGGAGCGTCATGGTCAATGGTTTAAAAAATACAGAACAGATTCAATCGGAGCGTCATGGTCAATGGTTTAAAAAAATACAGAACAGATTCAATTGGAGCGTCATGGTCAATGGTTTAAAAAATACAGAACAAATTTAATTGGAGCGTCATGGTCAATGGTTTAAAAAATACAGAACAAATTCAATTGGAGCGTCATGGTCAATGGTTTAAAAAATACAGAACAGATTCAATCGGAGCGTCATGGTCAATGGTTTAAAAAATACAGAACAAATTTAATTGGAGCGTCATGGCCAATGGTTTAAAAAATACAGAACAAATTCAATTGGAGCGTCATGGTCAATGGTTTAAAAAATACAGAACAGATTCAATCGGAGCGTCATGGTCAATGGTTTAAAAAATACAGAACAAATTTAATTGGAGCGTCATGGCCAATGGTTTAAAAAATACAGAACAAATTCAATTGGAGCGTCATGGTCAATGGTTTAAAAAATACAGAACAGATTCAATCGGAGCGTCATGGTCAATGGTTTAAAAAATACAGAACAGATTCAATTGGAGCGTCATGGTCAATGGTTTAAAAAAATACAGAACAAATTCAATTGGAGCGTCATGGTCAATGGTTTAAAAATACAGAACAGATTCAATTGGAGCGTCATGGTCAATGGTTTAAAAAATACAGAACAGATTCAATTGGAGCGTCATGGTCAATGGTTTAAAGAATACAGAACAGATTCAATAGGAGCGTCATGGTCAATGGTTTAAAAAATACAGAACAGATTCAATAGGAGCGTCATGGTCAATGGTTTAAAAAATACAGAACAGATTCAATAGGAGCGTCATGGTCAATGGTTTAAAAAATACAGAACAAATTTAATTGGAGCGTCATGGTCAATGGTTTAAAAAATACAGAACAGATTCAATAGGAGCGTCATGGTCAATGGTTTAAAAAATACAGAACAAATTTAATTGGAGCGTCATGGTCAATGGTTTAAAAAATACAGAACAGATTAAATAGGAGCGTCTCATGGTCAATGGTTTAAAAAATACAGAACAAATTTAATTGGAGCGTCATGGTCAATGGTTTAAAAAATACAGAACAGATTCAATAGGAGCGTCATGGTCAATGGTTTAAAAAATACAGAACAAATTTAATTGGAGCGTCATGGTCAATGGTTTAAAAAATACAGAACAAATTTAATTGGAGCGTCATGGTCAATGGTTTAAAAAATACAGAACAGATTCAATAGGAGCGTCATGGTCAATGGTTTAAAAAATACAGAACAAATTTAATTGGAGCGTCATGTCAATGGTTTAAAAAATACAGAACAAATTTAATTGGAGCGTCATGGTCAATGGTTTAAAAAATACAGAACAGATTCAATAGGAGCGTCATGGTCAATGGTTTAAAAAATACAGAACAAATTTAATTGGAGCGTCATGGTCAATGGTTTAAAAAATACAGAACAAATTCAATTGGAGCGTCATGGTCAATGGTTTAAAAAATACAGAACAGATTCAATAGGAGCGTCATGGTCAATGGTTTAAAAAATACAGAACAAATTTAATTGGAGCGTCATGTCAATGGTTTAAAAAATACAGAACAAATTTAATTGGAGCGTCATGGTCAATGGTTTAAAAAATACAGAACAGATTTAATAGGAGCGTCATGGTCAATGGTTTAAAAAATACAGAACAGATTCAATTGGAGCGTCATGGTCAATGGTTTAAAAAATACAGAACAGATTCAATTGGAGCGTCATGGTCAATGGTTTAAAAAATACAGAACAGATTCAATAGGAGCGTCATGGTCAATGGTTTAAAAAATACAGAACAAATTTAATTGGAGCGTCATGGTCAATGGTTTAAAAAATACAGAACAAATTTAATTGGAGCGTCATGGTCAATGGTTTAAAAAATACAGAACAGATTCAATAGGAGCGTCATGGTCAATGGTTTAAAAAATACAGAACAAATTTAATTGGAGCGTCATGTCAATGGTTTAAAAAATACAGAACAAATTTAATTGGAGCGTCATGGTCAATGGTTTAAAAAATACAGAACAGATTCAATAGGAGCGTCATGGTCAATGGTTTAAAAAATACAGAACAAATTTAATTGGAGCGTCATGGTCAATGGTTTAAAAAATACAGAACAAATTTAATTGGAGCGTCATGGTCAATGGTTTAAAAAATACAGAACAGATTCAATAGGAGGGTCATGGTCAATGGTTTAAAAAATACAGAACAAATTTAATTGGAGCGTCATGTCAATGGTTTAAAAAATACAGAACAAATTTAATTGGAGCGTCATGATCAATGGTTTAAAAAATACAGAACAAATTCAATCGGAGCGTCATGGTCAATGGTTTAAAAAATACAGAACAAATTCAATTGGAGCGTCATGGTCAATGGTTTTAAAAATACAGAACAAATTCAATAGGAGCGTCATGGTCAATGGTTTAAAAAATACAGAACAGATTCAATAGGAGCGTCATGGTCAATGGTTTAAAAAATACAGAACCGATTCAATCGGAGCGTCATGTCAATGGTTTAAAAAATACAGAACAGTGTGTGTGTGTGTGGGTGTGTGTGTGTGTGTGTGTGTGTGTGTGTGTGTGTGTGCGTGTGTGTGTCTACTAAAAAAATGATCCCGTCACCTTTTTACGTACAATGCAAAGCAAGTAATTTAACAACGTTAACCATGGGGGTGGTGCGTAGAACAAAATAATTCGATAACTAGTAATAGCTATGACGATGAGGGTGCGAATCTGGAATTCAAATTATTTCGACAGTTTGTGATGTATTAAAATCGGTAGGTAGTGTTGTAAAATAAACATTAAGTTTTGTTGGTTAGAAACAATAATAGATTTTGATAAATGCTAGACGGATCCACCGACCGAAGAAACCAAGTAAGTGTAGTTTTTAGTTTTATGAAACATATCGACTTCACGAGTTACGGGCACAACGCTACGGTAATAACAGCAGCAAAACTTGATTGTTTTTCTTTTTAAGAATCAACATTATTGGAACAATATTAACATCGTGGTGTTATGGCAAGTACAAAATCACTTACGCGGTTTCTCAGTTGGTCTCGGAGTTGTCGCTCTTGGAAAAAGGTCCGGAAATCTTGTTCTTGTTGTCGTTGGAGGACGAGTTGGAGGTCTCCATGGAGGACGAGTTGGAGGTCTCCATGGAGGATGAGTAGCAGGTCTCCATGGAGGGAGAGTAGCAGGTCTCCAAGGAGGAAGAGTAGTAGTTGTCGTTGGAGGACGAGTTGCAGGTCTCCATGGAGGGCGAGTTGCAGGTCTCCATGGAGGACGAGTTGCAGGTCTCCATGGAGGACGAGTTGGAGGTCTCCAAGGAGGGAGAGTAGTAGTTATCTGATTGATCGTTTCCGTGAACGAAAATACTTCCGGTGTTGTTGAATACTCATCTGTAATATATAATAATATTAACTATAATAATGAAAATAGTAACATGAATACTACTATTGTTACATATCTGAAGTCGGTGTACGGAAAAGTTGTTGATAAAACAGATGCACCTGGCGATTGTCAAAAGATAAGATAATTATCGGATGACCAAAAGTTAATTGAAAATAAAATAAAACCCACAACCAGACAAACACCTGCACAGGAAGAGGTAACTATCGGATGACATGAAGGTCAGTTTTGATAAGAAACACTGTACCAAAACATGAAACACCTGCAGCGGAAAAAGCGACATAGACTGATCAATTGTCATAATGTAAAATCATGTTGACAAAAGGATATGCACCTGCGGTTGAATCACTTAAACGGTATGAACCCAATGTCAAAAGAAAGAGATATTTATTTACTCCTTCGCTAGGAGTTAGGCACAAGGCCAGTTTTATCTTACTCCCACAAGTAAGATATGACCACAGCTTGGGTCGAGTAAGTGGGGTTAAAAGCCAGCGCTCGAGAGGTGAGCACTCTGGCCATTTAAAAATTGCCTGGGCAGCCCCGTCGGCATTCCCCGGTAGGGGCGCCTCAGACAGTAAGCAATAAACTTACTCCTCCCCAAAGAGGGGAGGCGAAGCCTGGGAGGGTGGACCTCCTAGAACTGCACAGGACAGGCGTGCAGTATCCATCGGAACAGATACTACACTTTGATCTTAGCCAAAAGGCCGAGAAGCGAAAAGAAAGAGATATGTCGGAAGGGTTAAAGGCCATTTTACCAGGTGTAATTGTATCATGCCAAGAAAAGATAGACAGATTTGTTGACTTGTCAAATGAGTTCAAGCCGTCACCGAGTGCAACCTCGATGAGGTCGTCGAGGTGACCACGAAATTGTTATATAATAACAAACCGAAAATTGAAAGAAGTCAGTTGACGATCGAACCTCGGAGAAGAATCAACCGTCTGATTCCCTGTGCATAAAGCCTCTCCGACCACCACCCTCATCGTCACCGACAAATAAATATACATATTATATTTTCCTAAGATACCTGTGTTGTCATTTTTATTAAGCCCCGCACAATACACTACTACTACTACTACTACTACTACTACTACTACTACTACTACAACAACAACTACTACTACTACTACTACTACTACTACTACCACTACTACCACTACTACTACTACTACTACTACTACTATCCAGCCAGACATCAAAGAATGGCAAAATGGGTATAAGAAAGTGAGGAAAGGGGAATCGGTGCTGGCGCGATTCAGATTTCGCCACACGCATATCACCCACGAATACATATTGAAGGGGGAAGACCGACCAATGTGCTCGTTGTTTTTCTAACCGTAACCCATAAGGAAAATCCAGAGAATTAATAAGAAAATAATTTTTTATAAAGGGTACTTATGCAGTTTACGGACCGGCCTGAAATAATAACGTTATAATTTAGAAAGCCATTCTATGGAGAGGTGGGGGTTTATTAACTATTCTGTTTATTTTAATTGTTAGGTGAAAGTACAAAATAGTTAATTAACCCCCACCTCCCCATGTTAAGAATGGCTTTCTAAATTATAACGTTATCATTTCAGCCCGGTCTGTAAACTGCATAAGTGCCCTTTTTTATTTTCTTACTAATTCTCTGGATTTTGCTTATCGGTTATGGTTACCACAAAATAAAAATAAAAAAGTTTGAATTATCTCCCCTTTCAACTGACTCTTCCAAAATAAAAAATGAAATTTAATCTGTCCCCAATAATACAGAAACACCGAAAAAAAAAAAAGAATTAAAAAAGTAAGTAATGAACGATAACTCTTCCGAAAAGAATAAGAGTTATTCCCCTTAGCTGATTTTTCTTTTAAGGTGACTATTTAAAACCGTATACATATTTGAAAATTTCCGAATAAGATTACATTTTTTCTTTCGATAAATTGTAGTACGTTAGTCTGTAGCAAATAAAATCGCACGTTGGTTGGTCAGAATCAAAAGTTGATTGGCCAACTTAAATGTTATTTAAGTCCAAGTTGACAAATCTGCCGACAATTATTTTATATATATATTTTGCCCTGTGTTTCTTCCCCTACAACTTTTATTTTATTTTTTCAAATTTTAAATCTTGGCCTTTGCCAACTTATCTATCCCAGCGACTTCCTCTGATGATAAGATTTTGATCTTTGAAAAGCCTGGCTTAAGGAAAATTTAACTTATATATATATATATATATATATATATATATATATATATATATATATACTAGTAGAATACCCGTCCCAGGACGGATACAAGCAATAAATATAGCATTAGTTTTAAATTTTAATGTTTTTCTTTCTTTGGGATGTATAGTACAATTTCCGTGTGTCCCCCCCCTCCTCCGCCTAAATTTTAAAATTTACTAAACCCCCCAAAAATAATGTACCCATGTTACTCAGCCTGTTGCCTAAAATACATATTCCATAATCTATAATAAGTTCAATGGTGCATGAATTGACCAAGCACATGCATATTATTGGTGCTAGTGGACGCGCACCGATCTTTTTTAAAATGTGTTACTTAATATAACTTAGAATATGATGTAGAGCAATTCTTTTCACTATTAAATTTTTTGTATCTAAATTATTTAAAAAGTTTCTTGGGCGAGTGTGCGATTCTGGGTGCCTGCACCCCTAAATGGTAAAGTTTACAAAAAGTAATATGCCCATGTTACTAACCGTGTTGCCGAGAATATATATTCCAAAAGTCATATTGATTGGTTCATTAGTTTAATAGTTTATCCTGTGCAGCCATATATATATATATATATATATATATATATGAAGGAGAATGGAAAGGAATTAGAGAAAGCAAAAGCCAAATCAAAATTCAATTCAAAAGTTCAAAGCAAGGTATATTCCGCAAAAAGGCAATTTATTCAAGTTAAATTTTCCTTAAGCCAGGCTTAAGGAAAATTTAACTTGAATAAATTGCCTTTTTGCGGAATATACCTTGCTTTGAACTTTCGAATTGAATTTTGATTTGGCTTTTGCTTTCTCTAATTCCTTTCCATTCTCCTTCATTTCTACCTGCTCTATCCTGGATATTGAGCTGTATACTCTTCACAATAGGGTTTTACCTTTCCTAAAAGTTCGCTTTTAGTACACCTCTTTATATATATATATATATATATATATATATATATATATATATTAAAACATTTGAATATATATATATATATATATATATATATATTAAAGAAGGAGAGATGAAGATAAAAAATTGCATAAAATTACATAAAATTGATACAAATTTTATTACATCGAAAGTTCAGATGCAAGGAGTTACGCTTATTTATTATACATATCACATTACCAAATTTTATTCTCTGACGAGAAGAGTTTTATCTTTGAAAATCCATGGATTAAGGATTAGTGTAACTCCTTGCATCTGAACTTTCGATGTAATAAAATTTGTATCAATTTTAGGTAATTTTATGTAATTTTATGCAATTTTTTATCTTCATCTTTCCTTCTTTAAAATTGATTGCTCTACTCAACGTATTGAGCTTTACTTTATCACGATAGATCACTTTACGATACTTCACTTATCGTTAATTCTATTATATATATATATATATATATATATATATATATATATAGAGAGAGAGAGAGAGAGAGAGGGGGGGAGATACAGGATAATCTCCTAAATACAGCAACAGATCATTATGAATTTTAGAATATATATTCTAGGTAACACGGAAAGTAACATGGGCATATTTTTTTTATTTTGCAAATTTTAACATTTAGGGAGTGCTATATATATATATATATATATATATATATATATATATATATATATATATATATATATATATATATATACAGGGTTTTACTGCAAAATCCGACACTTGAGACAATGTAAACGAAGTACCATGATGTGCCGAGGAGCCTGCTGAAGCCCTGGATGGACAAGATCGCCACCGGATGCCCTTACGTCGTCTAGCATGGTTTCGCTCCTGCACACAAGGCCACGACGATCCAGGTGTGGATGCTCAGCAATGTTCCCAACCACTGGTCGCTGGACTTGTAGCCGCGTTCCTAACCCGACTGCAACCTCATTAACTATTTCTTTTGGGGGGCGTGATCGAGGCCAAGACAAAAAAGCACGCCCACAACACGGTCGAGTCTCTGATGGCTGCAACCGCGGAAGCGTTCGCCGCTATAGACAAGGACACAGTCGCCAAAGCGTGTGACTCATTTAGTCTCCGCCGGTGGCAGTTACATTGAAAAAAAATGTAGTATGTAGCTCTAACTGTTGCTAAATAAACTGTCGGGTCTCTGCATATGCAACTTTTGTTTTTATTGCCCATTTCGTGTTCTTTTTGTCAAGTGTCGGTTTTTTGCTGAAACATGATCGACTCTCTGAAGGCTGCCAATGTGGAGGCGTTCACCGTTATAGACAAGGACATGGTCGCCACAGCATGTAACTCATTTTGCGCTCGCCTTGAGATGATCATCATTGCAAAATAATGTAATATGTAACTTTAACTGTTGCTAAATAAACTGTCGGGTCTCTGCATATACAACTTTTGTTCTATTGCCTATTTCGTATACACCTAACTTTATATATAGAAGATTGAAAAACAGAACAGAATAGAATATGAAAATCGTTGTTGAGCACATGCGATTAGGTCGAACAAGAAGGCGGACACGAGAGAGGAGAAAACGTGAAAGGGCATGAAGGTTATTTGAGACAAGCAATTCTTTCAAACATGCCATTTATCTGTTTATTATATTGTACAAACGAAACGATTTTCCCACCCAATCTTTACGGTTTCCCACAGCCTATCTGCATTTAAAGAATAAAAAAACATCTTATCTTCATTTAAAGAATGAAAAAAAATATCTTACAAAACAGGTTTCGGTTTTATTAGCCTCCATATATTTTCAATTGTATTTAAATCTGGACTTTGTCTCGGCCAGACCAACATTTGTACCGACTTCTCAGACAGTCGCTGTTTTTGTCTATTCACTTTCAAAAATTTTTTTTACTTCGGTAGAAGTTCTCAGAAATCAAGACACCCCTTCCTGGGGCTAACATTGATCTCTATACACAGGTATCCGAATGTTCAATCATAGTTCTCCTTTATTTCTTAAAAGTTGAGTTAATAAAGAAATGAAGAACATTGATTCTCGTCTCCCCAATTGACCAGTTAACTATTTTATAGTATACATTTTATGTGGTCTATTGGTCTTACCGGATTCTAGGACAAGAATTAATCTGGTCTGGTGGAGTATCCAGCTTAGTGTTGTTACTAGAGGCAACAACACATGGAGGAAATACACCATTCCACGTATGAGCCAGTGTATAACCGTGTCGAGGGGATTTTATTTGGGATTAGAATTCTGCTATTTTGAATATTTGGTCATGGTTTACTTGTAGGGGGAAGTATCCTCATGTCAGGTTGTCCTGACAAACCCTTGTACAGAGAGACCGGAGACACTCGAGGATGGTATCTAGTAAGTAATTAAAACTCTCCTAATATATATGTGCTATTCCCAGTATATGCGTGTAGCCAAACCGAGGAGATCTTATTTGGGCTTCGAATACTATGTCATTTTGAATATTTGGGGAGGGTTTACTTGTAGGGGTGAAGTATCCTCATTTCAGGTTGTCCTGACAAACCCTTGGACAGAGAGACCGGAGACACTCGTAGATGGTGTCTAGTAGGTAATGAAGGTTTGTGTTATGTCCTAAGATGATACCGCGCTAGAAAACCACTCACGCCTGCCAGTATCCTATGTCCATATAAAGCCACCATTCGCCCACGCATGGAGTATTGTTGCCACATCTGGGCTGGTGCACCAACCACTAGTCTCTCCCTCTTGGACAGAGTGCAAAAAATGAAGTCTCTAACCTAATAGGTCCCGCACTGTTTACCAATCTCCATCCCCTGCCCCATCGCCGCAATGCTGCATCCCCGTACTTGTTTTACAAGTACTTCCACGGAATGTACTCCAACGAACTCACTGCACTTGTACTCCCTTTCAACGTAAATACCACGGCCAACCCGACTAGCAGCAAAATCCCACCCCTTCACTGTAGAGGGCCCCAGGTGTCGGCAAAACTTTCTACTTTAATAGCTTCTTTTCTCGGTCCGCTTGCCTTTGGAATTCCCCCCATGCTTCCTGTTTCCCCGACTCTACCAATATGCGGAAATTTAAATGTAATGTGAATAAAAATATTGCTGCACAACTCCCTACTTAGAATGGTCTCTATAAACATGTCCCCCTAATCACAGTAGCCCCTAGTGTCATTAAATAACCCTAAAATGGTTGATATGCCGTAAAAGCTAACAACCAAAGAAATAACAAAACTTACCTTCGCACGGTTGAGAGTGTACCTTTTCAGTTATCTCTTTTAAGGCCGAATAGGTCGCGACCGTATAGACGCCGTGGACCGGGTCGCTTGCAATGGCCTTCAGTTCATCGATGTCATATTGATTCTCATCCCCGACGCCGATTGCATAGACATGGATCCCAAGTCGATGAAGTTTCTCAGCTTCCGCCTTGGTCGCCTTTCGATCACTGGATCCTCCATCGGTGATCACAATGGTAACAATTGGGCCCTTTTGATTTTCGATGATAGGTTCGACTTGCGATCGAACCATTCTCAGAGCGTCTCCTGTATTCGTTCCGCCTGTTCGGTACATGATATTGGCGATCGCCTGTTTCAGTTGAGCTCGCTGTAAATATCGACCGAGGGGAAACTCCAGGTAGGCGGCGTTACTGAACGTTATGACCCCGACGCGGGCTTGCCTTTCGTGGTGATCTAATGCAATGCTATCCACCAGGTCTGCGACAAATTGGAGCTGTTCTTTGTAATCCTTTATCCAAATGCTGCTCGAAGAATCCAGAACGAACAAGATGTCCTTTGCTTTTTCGAGGCATGCTGGGAGATATGAGAGAATGAAGAATGTTAAAATCGATAGCCATAAACACATTACCGATATTTGACATTTGTTTCTGAAATTAAATTTAAACAATTAACACAAAAAACAAAAAAACAAAATGACAACTGTTAGATGGAACTTTCAATCTAGAAAATAACAATAATTGTCTGATCTATTTCCTGCTTCTGTTGTTCCAGCTCCTTTGACTCGTTGGTCTAGTGGTCTTCATCAATTCGCTGTTCTGATACCTGATCGTAATACAGCTTCCTATTCCAGTAGCTTCTTTCTAAGAACTTCAGGCTTGTGGAACTCTCTTCCTGCTGACTGTTTTCCTCCTACCTATAGCCGTTGTCTTCTCAATACTAAGGCCAATAGGCATCTCTTGTCTTTGCGATAAATATATTTCGTTCTTGTTAGCTCCTTAAACCAAGTGGCTTCATGCCTTGTCTTGAGCGATTTCCATAAAAAAAAAATAATAAAAAAATTAATTTAAAAAAAATAATAATAAATAAATAAAATAAAATAAAAAATAAAATTAATTAATTAAAAAAAAATAATAATAAATAAATTAAAAAAAATAAATAAATAAATCAATAAAATAAAAAAATAAATAAATAAAATAAAATAATAAAAAATAAAAATAAAAATATAAAAAATGTTGCTGACTGTTTTCCTTCTACCTATAGCCTTGGTCTTTTCAAAACTAAGGCCAATAGACATCTCCTGTCTTTGCAATAATGATATTTCGTTCGTGTTAGCTCCTTACATCAAGTGGCTTCATGCCTTGTCTGGTGCGATTTCCATTGAAAAAATTAGATGGCCATGATCGCAAAAAAAGGGTTAAATTTAAGTAAAATTCTTTGGAAAAGGTTTCACTTTGTCAGTTGCTGAGGAAATCATCTACGGTCCATTAATATTGGTTGGACTAGACATTTTACATCTGTTCAGAACCCTGTTTTCTATTCTCTAAAACATTCGAGAACCAAGCCTTTTCACAGATTAGGTAGAGGACTATTTTGCATTTCCTATAGCTCATTTGCAGTTGCTCATTTATAGTTGGGGCAGTTTTAAAGACGGCTTTGGCTTCAGGGCATCCATTGCGTTGATAGCAATTGCAATGGTGTTTTCTGTGAGCAGTGGCAGCGGCAGACTCAAGAGTGTACCATTGCTGGCTGTTTGATCTCTGTTAGAATGTTTTTTAAATGGTATACAACTCTCAATGCCAGTCATTAACCAATCAGATGCATCGCAGGCAACACATGACATGTTTTCCCCTACCTATAACCTTTCTTCTTTTCAAGAATAAGGCCAATAGGCATCTCCTGTCTTTACGATAATCATATTTCGTTTTTTTTAGCTCCTTACATCAAGTGGCTTCACGCCTTGTCGTGAGCGATTTCCATAAAAAAATATAAATTTAAAAAAGTATTTCATATTTAAAAGGGAAGTAACTCTGCCGTTGAATTATCTCCCTTGATCAAGACAGCATTTTGAAAAGCAGAGTTATCTGTTCATACATTTACTAGCCGACAATGGGAAAACATGTTTCAATTAACGTTCGTTCAGCGACAGACAATTAAATACGTCCTCATTTCAAGGTTATTTCTGTATAAGTGTTATTTATATAATGAATAATAATTATTGTTACTCTTCGCAGAATCGTTTTCATCCAATTTATTTTCTTCATATTTATGTCTTACCGCTCAGAAAGGACCAATTCATTAAAAAACAAAAAACAAAAACAAAAGATAAATAACTTTTTATAGAAACTGATTTGAATATAAATTAATAAAAAGAAAAGATGTTCAAATCTTAAAAAGTTACATAACGAAAGGTCAGTTTGAATAGAAATGTTTGAGTGGCATCTTTATGGGTCAGAGGTGACCCCAGACGAAGGTCGCGAAACCACGTGATATCTCTTTGTCTGGCGATACTCCAAGAAGGAAAGACGTGTCAACGAGATGTCCCTAATGGTGTTGACGCCTCCGTGTGGCTGAGTGTAGCGAGACGAGCTATCCGTCTATCTAGCTGTCTGTCTTCCTCTGTCTCCTACGCGTATACAAGTAACCCGTCGCTCTGTGACTGTTATTCGCTTTTTGTAATACACCTTTATTTAAAACTAAACATCGGCGTTCGAGTGTGTTTATCAGAAAACGAATAAAACCTGGGTTCAAGGCGACGAAACGTGTGTATAATAGTTTATACACACACTGGTATCGAACAATTTTTTTTTGTTTCAGCATGTCTTGCCCAAGCGAAACATTTCAAGGATTAAAAGTTTGTATTTAAGTTTTTGTTATAAAATTAATTTAAACTAGCGGGACCCGTGTAAATTACACGAAATGATGTTTTCAATACTAATTATCTTGTTCCTAACCTATACATGTTTGAATAAAATATGATAAGATTTGACTTGTATATTTATTGAAAATAATGAACAATACATGAAACAATTTACAAAACTTCTTTATATACAATATTTCTAGTGAAGGTAATATTTCGACGACTAAACCTTACTTTGTAAATGCTTTAGATTAAATTAAATTTGGCTCCAATTCATGAGTAGCATACAAAAATTCGGAAGGTCGTTACTTTTGATGTAAGCGTGACACACAAAATAACACACACGCTATCGTATTAATATGTGTCTTCCGGGTCGTCCCCTCCCTACCTCCCTCCCTCCTTCGATGTAGAAAAAAGAGGTTAGTCGGGATCGAACTATAAACCAGTCGGGCCGACGTTAAAAACCTACTTCGCTAACCAAAGGGAAATACTTCAAAATTTTGGTGATTTGAATGTTTTTCCAAATCTAGGTGCGGCACGCATGCACAAAGCTATCGTATTAATATATAGATGTTTTAGTTTGCTTGAAGAATTGTGAATAGTGTATAGATATATTTGAGATTTAAAGACTGTAACGCTGCAAAAAAAGAGAAAATAGAAAAGCAAAGAAACAACTAGACATGATATCGATAGAAATAAATAAAAAATAAAGAAATAAAAAATAAAGAAATAAAAAATAAAGAAATAATTTTTAAAAAGTTATCACAAAACAAAATAATATAAATAAACATTTCCAATTTTCTCTACAAGAACGTTTCACTGGAATTATCTATGTCACTTAGATTTATCTCCCTTTGTCGGCCCTCTTTTTTGTAAGGGATTCTTCTAGCCCCGACACCAGACGAGCGGCTGTCGCTGCTCTGTTTCGCGATCTCTTAGCTGCTTAGTCACGGACCTACATGGAGAAATTGTTATCCCTTTAAATACCTCAATATTTTAGGCGTCTTCTCCCTCAAAATAGAATTAAATAGCACGAGTATTATTTCCTTTGTATATTTCTTTTATCTAAGTGAACTTTATTCACTCTTTCTCACCATGTGTGAATCTCCATTTTAATCGCTCGTAACGTGCGTATCTTTCCTCTCTTGTATTATCTTGTATGCTTCTAATATTTTCTATTCTGCAATTTATTAACTTACGGTGTATTTTTTTAAATTTTTAGTGACTCCTCGTTTGCTTCGTCGTCATTTTTGTATTCGCATTTTTCTGAGACAATGTCTTTTTAATTTCTTTTAAGTTTTTACCTTTTTCGATGAACAATAACACCTAGGTTTAAAATATACTATGCCTCAGAGTCTTGTTTGTCGATAAGAGTTTATGCTAGCTGTCCGACGGTTGCACGTTTTCTACAAAACAAACGCATCCCAAAGACAGAATGATCTACATCCGGCCAACACACGACATGCACGTGTATCTGATAGCACTGACTTTGAAAAAGAGGTTAGCCTCGAAATATTACAAAAAAAAGACTCTGTATAACAAATGATTGTTTGAAAATAAAAATAGGAAGTAGAAAATAAATTAAAATTATTACATTACATATTGTCTCTTCATCTGTTTTTTTTTCACCCAGAAATTCTTTCAATTAATTCTGTGCTCATAAAATTACATTGTATTGTCATATCTAAATTTCAAATCTATCTAATTTAAACATTTTTTTTTTCAAATAATTTACATTCTGATTTTAAATTCAATAATTACAAGTTCAATAGAAATTTCGAAATATTTTGATTGAGCAAAAGAAAATCAGAAAAAAAAGAAAATCAGAAAAAAAGAACAACAGAAAAGCAAAATTTTAAAAAGTGTTGTTAATGTTTTGTCTTTTTTTTTTGGGGGGGGGTAACTTAATAATGAACAAAACTACAAATACAATTTCCGAACAGATCCCATAATTTAGTATTGCAGCAATTCGTAAGATTTGGCGTAACGGTTAAAGGCGTTGATTAGCAATAAGTACAAAGTAACCGTCCTCTGGAGGTTGAAGGTTCAATCCTTACTACAGGCGATAATAGCCAAGAATAACATAAACATTACTTAACATAAACATTACTTGACATAAACATTACATAAACATTAACATAAACATTACTTAACACATTACTTAACATAAACATTACTTAACATAAACATTACTTGCCATAAACATTACTTAACATAAACATTACTTAACACATTACTTAACATAAACATTACTTAAAATAAACATTACTTAACATAAACATTACTTGCCATAAACATTACTTAACATAACCATTACTTGACATAAACATTACATAAACATTAACATACACATTACTTAACACATTAACATAAACATTACTTAACACATTACTTAACATAAACATTACTTAACATAAACATTACTTGACATAAACATTACTTAACATAAACATTACTTAACATGAACATTACTTGACATAAACATTACATAAACATTAACATAAACATTACTTAACACATTAACATAAACATTACTTAACACATTACTTAACATAAACATTACTTAACATAAACATTACATAACCATTAACATAAACATTACTTAACACATTACTTAACATGAACATTACTTGACATAAACATTACATAAACATTAACGTAAACATTACTTAACACATTACTAAACATAAACATAACTTAACATAAACATTACTTAACATAAACATTACTTAACATAAACAGTACTTGACATAAACATTACATAAACATTAACATAAACATTACTTAACACATTAACATAAAAATTACTTAACACATTACTTAACATAAACATTATTTAACATAAACATTACTTAACATAAACATCACTTAACACTTCTACCCGACCATGGGTGACGGAACGAGGACAATCTACTCCCTTGAATGATATAAATGATTCTGTTCAAAATTTCGTAAAGGTTCCCGAGTTCAAAACGATGCACTTGAAGAAGGTCGGATGTTACATCGGCCGAAACGTTGCGAAAATAACAACCAAGATAAGAATAGTAGTCCGAATAATCCAAACAATAAAAGGTAGTGAGAGTTCGCTCACTCGGAGTTTGATTCGCTTATGGGGAGATGTGTCCGTCTCTCTGGACATTAATGTCATCTCAGAATCCAGTGGTCACGAATCACAATCAAACTGCATTTTCTCATATCTACAGAGCACCTCTGTATCAGTGACATTCTTGCCTGACTCCGCATATCGACCCTCCATAACATCCAACGGCCGACGGCTATTCATCATCATCATCATCATCATCATCATCATCATCATCATCATCATCATCATCATCATCATCATCATCATCATCATCATCATCACCATCATCACCATCATCATCATCATCATCATCATCACCATCATCATCATCATCATCATCATCGGTTTACCGTCTGTTTTACATTTGTTTTTGTTGTATGTTACGAACGAGTACGATTAAATTTAGGAAAGGTCGAATTATTTTTATCGTAGTTTCGGGAAAGAGATTGTTTGTTTTCATGACAGAATATCTAAGGACACATTATCACTTGTGACGTAGGTTTCGTTGCAGACAGACTATTCACACTCTTCGATATTAAATAAAAAACAAAAATATATACATACTTTTGGGCTTTGCTTCTATCACCGTCTGTAAAATTTCAAACAAAAGAAAAACATATTTAGAATTCTGAAACGTAAATGAAATTATCAAACGAGAATGTCTTTATTAAAATGATTTGGGAGCTTTGGGGAGTGTGGAGCAAAAATATAAGCCTTTTTGATTGTACACGCTTATGGCAAGTTTTGGGGAGTGTGGAGGAAAAATATAAGTCTTTTTGATTGTACACGCCTATGGCAAGCTTTGGGGAGTGTGTAGGAAAATATGAGCTTTTTAGTTTTATTGTACACGCCTATGGCAAGCTTTGGGGAGTGTGGAGTAAAAATATAAGCTTTTTTTTTATTGTACACGCCTATGGCAAACTTTGGGAAGTGTTGAGCAAAAATATAAGCCTTTTTTATTGTACACGCCTATGGCAAGCTTTGGGAAGTGTGGAGCAAAAATATAAGCTTTGTTTTATTGTACACGCTCATAGCAAGCTTTGTGGAGTGTGGAGCAAAATATAAGCCTTTTTTATTGCACACGTACTATTTTAATAAAATAATGAATACATCCATGTTTTCTTATTGTAATTTTACAAATAATAGTATTAACACACACGATATTGGATACGTTTTTATATTCAAAGAGAAAAGCAAACGAATAATTAAAAAGGCCATTAATGTTTGCAATTTGTAATGTATTTATTATGCTTATATTTATAAAGATACATTTTGAAAATACAATGTAAGTCAATTATAACTTACATTGATCATCGAAATTCATATGTTAACGTTGCTTAGAAAGCAATAAAAATTGAACAAAAATCCGACGCCATCTTTGATTCTAAGTAAATTTTCTTTTCCTAGATCGTGTAGCCAACAAAAATATCGAAAGATTATTTACAACCGGTGTATAAATAGAAAGTGTATCTTATTAAACTATTCCCCGTTGTCGATTGGGAGAGTAAAGGTAGATGTTAGTTGGAGGGTAAAAACTCACCCGTCTTTCTTTATTTATGATTAAAAAATTGATCAGGACTAAATGTTAAAATCTATGAAATAGATTGGAAATATATTTTTGGGGGAACATCGACAAATACTACCCCTATTTGACTGCTGAAACAGATTTTTTATGTACATTTGATTATTAAATATATTCCCGTTATTGAAATGGGGGAAATTGTCGTTACCTTACAATATATGTGACTTCAAATAAAGCAGTTTCGTTTAAATAATATATATATATACTTAAATATTATTATTACTAATGTATATATATATATATACTTACATATTAATATAACTAATATATATATATTTGTATACTTACATATTATTACTAATATATATATAGTTACATATTGATATTACTAATATATATATATACACTTACATATTGATATTACTAATATATATATATATATACATATATATATACTTATATACATATATATATACTTACATCTTATTATTTCTAATATATACACATATATATTATTACTAATATATAGATACTTACATATTATTATTACATATATATATATCTACCTACATATTATTATTACTAATATATATATATATATCTACTTACATATTATTATTACTAATATATATATATATATATATATATATATCTACTTACATATTATTATTACTAATATATATATATATATATATCTACTTACATATTATTATTACTAATATATATATATACTTACATATTATTACACACACACATATATATATATATATATATATATATATATATCTACTTACATATTATTACTAATATATATATACTTACATGATATTATTACTAATATATATACTTACATATTATAATTACTAATAAATATATATATATACATATTATTATTACTAATATATATATATACTTACATATTAATATTACTAATACATATATATATACTTACATATTATAATTACTAATAAATATATATATACATATTATTATTACTAATATATATATATACTTACATATTAATATTACTAATACATATATATATACTTACATATTATAATTACTAATAAATATATATATATATATACATATTATTATTACTAATATATATATATATACTTACATATTAATATTACTAATATATATATACTTACTTATTATTACTAATATATATATATACTTACATATTATTATTACTAATATATATATATACTTACATATTATTATTACTAATATATATATATACTTACATATTATTATTACTAATATATATATATACTTACATATTATTATTACTAATATATATATATATATATATATATATATATATATATACTCGTGCTATTTAAGCACGAGTATATTTCCTTTGTACATTTCTTTTATATAAGCGAATTTTATTCACGTTTTTTCTACTAGGTGTGAATCTCCATTTTAACCGCTTGTAACGTGCGTATGTTTCCTCTTCTTTTTTTAATTTGCGTGCCGAAAAATAGCAAATACAAAAATCAAATAACGTACAGGATGCCCCAAAACGAAGGCTAAGTTTATTTTAATCCGTAAAAAATAATAAATTGATTTTTTTATAAAATTTTAGTTGAGTTTAATGACGAACTCCTTATGCCAAAAATAAACCCAAGGCAAAAGCATATGTCTTGAATTAACCCTAGACCAAATATTATGCGACGAAATCGACCAAAAATCTGCACCCCCCCCAAGAAAAGAAAACACAAAACATCTACAAGGAAATAGAACAAAAACGAAAAATCTGCTAAAATATTATAAAAAAATAAAAGTATTTACCAAAATAAACAAAAAATAAACAAAAAATAAAACAAAAACAAAACTAAAAATATCTGGCCAAAAATGAAAAAAAATACAAATACGCGACGAAATAAACCCAAAACAAAAAATCTGTCCCAAAATAAAAAACAAAACAAATCCGTGACGAAATAAACCCAAAACAAAAAACATCTGGCCCAAAATCAAAAAAACAAACTCGCGACAAAATAAACCCAAAACAAAAATATCTGTCCAAAAATGAAAAAACAAAAAACAAATCCGTGACGAAATACCCCCCCCCCCCCTAAAAAAATCTGTCCCAAAATCAGATAAACAAATCTGCGACAAAATAAACCCACAACAAAAAACATATGCCAAAAATCAACTAAAAATTAACCAAAAATCAACCAAAATTAAACTATAAATAAAAAAAATAAACTAAAAACAAAATAAAAATAAAAACACAAACAAAATATTTGTTGAAAATAAAAAAGAAAAACACAAACAAAAAGTAAGCCAAAACATCAACCAAATGTTGTGATCAATATGTGTTTGTTTATATTGTTCAAGTCGTTGTGTCCGCGGGGGAACCACACATGGTTTGCTTGTTTCTTTCTTGCTTTTTTTACAGATCTAAAGAAATAAATTGTACCGAAGTTTATGTTACATACGAATTGAATAAAGTCGATTTCACACAAAAGGAAACATTGTCACGACATTTTTTATTATCCCATGTTTAATTCCCACCATAAAGCCCTCATCGTCAAAGCTGACCGAGTTATCTAAGATATATAAGTTTTATAAGATGTTTTCGTACTCGGAATTTATTGACTAAACAAAAACAAAATCTTTCACACAATTCCCAATCTCTATCAATAAAATTATGAGATAGCGTCACGTGTGTATGTGTGTTCTTCTCGTGTCAATGCATTCATATTTACACATTGATTAATTTTTATTGTTTAAATATTTAAATTAATTCAATCAAAGATAAAATAGCGTAAACTAAACCGAACTAAAAAAAATTCTTCTTTATTTTTTTTATAATAGGATTTTTCGTAAAAAAATGACCATAATGCATTAGCACGTAGCCAGTTTCCTCTTCCCTGCATTCGTCACGTAAATTTTCAGCATGTAAACATGTCCGACTGTTAGTCTAACGGATTTTTTTAGTTTATTTTTGTTTTAATTTTTCGTACCCCCCTCCTCCTCCTCCTCCTCCTCCTCCTCCTCCTCGTCCTCCTCCTCATCATCATCACCATCAACATATTCGGCTTAACGTCGGTTTTAGAAGCTGGCATTGTTGGACGGCTTTTAGCAATTGCGTTTTAAACTAAATTATCTCTGACCAGGTCTTTATCCATGTTTCTCTCCAAT
Source organism: Sepiola atlantica (assembly GCA_963556195.1). Taxonomy (NCBI): domain Eukaryota; kingdom Metazoa; phylum Mollusca; class Cephalopoda; order Sepiida; family Sepiolidae; genus Sepiola; species Sepiola atlantica. The sequence continues at coordinate 10,426,681 of OY744547.1, read as the reverse complement.
ACATCCTTACCACTTCGTCACATGCTTCCTTGGACTTTTCTTTGCCGATTGGCCTTGCTACCTCAACTGTTCTACATCTACTAATCCAAGAACTATTGAATATTCTTTCAATGTGACCAAACCAACGAAGTCTCCTGTTCTGCACCATCTTCCTATATCGTCCAGATTTTATCTGCCTCTGAGGTCATCAGATCTAAGCCTGCCTTAAAGACTCACATTACACATCCATCGTATTATTCTCATATCATTTCAATCCATGCGACGGATGTCCTCAACCCTCACTGGCAAGGTTTCACTTACATAAATCATCATCCCTTGGTTCACAGTGGTAATGCTCTGCTGGTTAGTGGTGTCAGAATTTCTCTTAATAAACTCTATCCACTCCTTACTCTTGTAATCACGCTAGGACCTGCTCCTCTCTGTGCTCCAATTATATCACTACGCTAAACACCATTTTGAAGAACTTCAATGGCTTCACCATCCAAATATACTTCCTCTGTATCTTTCTCATCCGTCTCCATTGTCTTACACTTCTTGCACACAAACTGGTTATCCTCTCTCAACCTACCTGCAATTCCACAGTTTCGTTTAACTAAAACGTTTTTCTTCAATATAAATCATTTTCGTTTGAATAAAACATTTTCGCTTAAATAAAATGTCTTTCTTCAAATAAATCATTTTCGTTTGAATAAAACATTTTCGCTTAAATAAAACGTTTTTCTTCAAATAAAACATTTTCGTTTAAATGAAACGTTTTTCTTCAAATAAAAACGTTTTTCTTCAAATAAAACATTTTCGCTTAAATAAAACGTTTTTCTTCAAATAAAACATTTTCACTTAAATAAAAACATTTTTCTTCAAATAAAACATTTTCGCTTAAATAAAACGTTTTTCTTCAAATAAAACATTTTCGCTTAAATAAAACGTTTTTCTTCAAATAAAACATTTTCGTTTAAATAAAAACGTTTTTCTTCAAATAAAACATTTTCGCTTAAATAAAACGTTTTTCTTCAAATAAAACATTTTCGCTTAAATAAAACGTTTTTCTTCAAATAAAACATTTTCGTTTAAATAAAACGTTTTTCTTCAAATAAAACATTTTCGTTAAAAGAAAGGGAAGAGGAAACTGGCTACGTGCTAATGCATTATGGTTATTTTTTTAACGAAAAATCCTATTATAACAAATATAAACAAGAAATTTTTAAAGTTCCGTCTTAGCCAAAAAGGTTTGAAGTAAAGGAACATTAATTAAAATAAATTATTGTAAAGATATTTACACCCCCGAGGAACACCCGATGTTGTTGTTTTTTTTCGGGAATCACTGAGGTCCCCTGTGCACTATTGGTCCAAACCTTGAACCCCATGTTAACATTCATATTCTTATATTTTAACTTTTTTATAATTTTCAGCTAATAAATAAAATAATATAAAATAAAGTAAAATGTCTTTTTTCTTTTCCTGGATGCCAAGTGCGAACGCAGACCCCACAATAATGTTGTACCTCCTTTGATCAAAATGAAATATAATTATCCAAGTACCCTTGGTATTGTAGTTTCAGAATATATATATATATATATATATATATATATATATATATATATATATATATATATATATATATATATATATATAGTAAGCAATGAAAATATATATGGCAATCAAGCTACGCAATGCATTTAGCCTGACGATTCCCCCCGGGGTTGAAACACGGGAGCCTCTGTGTAGCTTGATTGCCATATATATTTTCATTGCTTACTACCTAGCTCTACTTACGTATCGAGCACTGTTGAAGTAAATACTGAAAACTGATACATAAAAAATTATATCTCCTTATAATATTTTATGTGGATACATGAAGTACTTTTTATATATATATATATATATATATATATATATATATATATATATATATATATATATATATATATATATATATATATATTGGTACACAGCATTAGTACAACATCAGTACTGTCGGTTTCAAGTGCAGAAGGACTTAACCACCGGCTCTCTTCGGCTTATGCTGTCACCTGTTACAGAAATGTAGATTCACAGAAATGTGAATAAACAAATGTACATAATACTCCAAATCAAATAGCGTATCCGAACGAAAGTGATACGTGAATTCACATTTTTGCATAAGCTGAAGAGAGCCGGATGGTTAAGTCCTTCTGGGCTTGAAACCGACGGTACTGATGTACTAATTTTCTGTTTCAAAAGATGAATAAATATTACGCTCTTAATTTTGATTCTCAATTAATCGAGCACTCAGCTGGGATTTCCCCACCATATCACAAAAGAACTATATATATACATATATAATTTATGAATTAATTTGGTTCCAATATATTGATAACATGAACTTAAAAAATCAATATTTTTTTTAAACTGTTAAATACAAAGAAAAGCTTTTATGAATAAAATCATAGAGACATTAGAAACAGTCTACGCGGATCAACCAGCATTTCACCTCTCGACAGTTCCGTCGTGACGTGTTAACGTTGAAACGCTGGTTGTTCCGCGTAGACTGTTTCTAATATATATATATATATATATATATATATATATATATATATATATATATATATATATATATATATATATATATATATATCAAGCTTTTAAATAGAATAAACGGAGTCATAGCGAGTCGAGCACAATATCACAAGAAAAAAAAGAGAAAATTTATAGTAATATATTTAATCGTCGGAAGACATTCGATTAAAAACTTTTTAAAAGAATAAAAAAGATCGACTAAAATTAACAGATAAAATCCCAAGGTGCCTTTAAACCGACACATTGTCAAGGGAAACGTCGGCGAATATCGCTTAAAAACGGGCAGAGAGAAAAAAAATAATGACTCCGTTTATCCTATTAAAAAGCTTGATAAAATTCTGTACCACAATAAATCTGTTTATATATATATATATATATATATATATATATATATATATATATATATATATATATATATATATACGTATATACATATATACATATATATATACATATATATACATACATATACATATATAAATATATATATACATATATATATATACATATATATACATATATATATATATACATATATATATACATATATATATATACATATATATATACATATATATATACATATATATATACATATACATATATATATATACATATACATATATATATACATATACATATACATATATATATATACATATACATATATATATACATATATATATATACATATATATATACATATATATATTCATATATACATAGATATACATAAATACATATATATACATATATATATATACATATATATATACATATATATATACATATATATATACATATACGTATATATACATATACATATACATTTACATATATATATATATATATATATATATATATATATATATATATATATATATATATATATATATGAGAACGCTTCTATCTTCAAGGTTTCTCTGCGAACCAGGTTCGCGCCCTGTGACCGTCTGAGATTGTTATTCCCTGCGCTGATGAGAGCCCTAAGCTCGAAACGACGTCCTACGTAGGTAAAATATTAAAAAAATATAACTTAATATATATATATATATATATATAATATATATGTGTGTGTGTGTGTGTGTGTGTGTGTGTGTATAGGTCTATCTCCAAAACCCTAGTTAGAGTTCTTGAATAAACAATAACAAATAGACAGCAACAACAACTTTATACATACTAAACGTATCCGTGACCCGTTGGGTCACAACCAATAAAACTATTTATTTTACTTTGGTTTCATTAAAAAAATCATGAACTGAATTATCTGTTAAAACCTTCTTTTTGCATAATTAAAAATAATAAGTCTCTTTACTTACATATTATTATTACTAATATATATATATATACATATATATATATATATATATATATATATATATATATATATATATATATTAACTTACATATTAACATTACTAATATATATATATTTATATAGTTACATATTATTATTACTAATATATATATATATATATATATATATATATATATATATTACTAATATATACATACTTATATATTATTACTAATATATATATATACTTACATATTATTATTACTAATATATATATATACTTACATATTGATATTACTAATATATATATATATATATACATATATATATATATATACTTACATCTTATTTCTAATATATACATATATATATATTATTACTAATATATGTATATATACTTACATATTATTATTACTAATATATATATATATACTTACATATTATTATTACTAATATATGTATATATATATATACTTACATATTAGTATTACTAATATATATATATACTTACATATTATTATTACTAATATATATATATATACTTACATATTAATATTACTAATATATATTTATAAACTTACATATTATTATTACTAATATATATTTATAAACTTACATATTATTATTACTAATATATATTTATATACTTACATATTATTATTACTAATATATATATACTTTCATATGATTATTACTAATATATATATATATATATATATATTTACATATCATCATTACTAATACATATATATATATATATATATATATATATATATATGCTTACATATTAGTATTACTAATATATATATACTTACATATCATTATTACTAATAATAATATGCTCCATCTCGTCGCATATTTTGCTAGTATATATGACGGATGGACATATACTACACTACCCTTACCCCCAAAAAGTGGAGGTAATGCCTGGAAGGATAGTATCATAACGAACAAGTATATCCTACATTACCCATTAAAGAAGGATGTAATGCCTGGGAGGATGGTTTCATGACAACAGAACAGATGCTACACTAACTTCTTAATTAGGCATTAAAAGATAGTGCAGTAGTGAATTACTCGAAGTAATAGCATAGTTTCGGCTTCAGACGGACAGATACCAAATCTCCATTATAATAGATATAGGTAGGAGAGTCTGTATTCATTGGCTACTTTTCGGAACAAAACAAAAGCAAAATTTTTGACTTACCAAAAAAAGTCCGAAAGAGCAGACAACGCTCAGGGTCCGCTTAATAGACATCTTTGTTGCGGTAAGACAATGGCGGACGGCAAGTTCGACAAGACAAATGCAATATAACTTCCCGAATGACGCAGTCGATCATTGAAGAACTCGTCAGACAAGACATATTTATAGGGACAAAAAGAACATTTTCTTACAACTGTGTGGTCGGTGAATCCACGAGACATGTTATCTCCGCTCCACCCCACCATTATTGTTACGTCACTTCCGGAATAAATCCGTAATGACAGGACATAAGTGAAGAAGGACGGTCAATGTGCATCGGGAATCTCGTTGTCAGCCTTCTCGGTCTCATTGACATATAAGAAGCGCGTTGATTGGTCGAGCCCGTTTTCGACGTCACGACCGCACAATGGAGATCGGTGTCGCACAGATGAATAATGCCGTTTCTCGATTAAGAATTCGAGCCTTTTTTTTCTTCTCACGGGTTTGTTGGCAAGACGAAGGCGGCGATACAGCATGTTTTGTTTTACTTGTTATAATAGTTTTTACAATTTTATTCTTCCTTTTTGTTTTTTGTTTTTTTGTTTTTTTAAACTCATTTAAAATGACTTTTTTTTATTCGACAGTGATCGGCAGAAATCGGTCAGGATGTGGGTTCCCTTCGTATATGAAGGCAAGAACTTGTTGTGTGCAGAAACTGAGATGATAAAGAATGAAATGAAAATGCATTTGGGGTCACCTGCAGTTTCGTTGAGTCGCGTTTGAACGGAGTTTGTGGGTGTCTCTTTGTATTTATCGTCCTCCCACAGCGGTAAGATGTGACACAAGGTCGGGAAAGGGGGATTTGAAAGGCCAGTGCCCGAGAAGATGAGCACTCTGGCCTACAAAAAATGCCTGTTCAGTCCCGTCAGCATCCCCCGGTAGGGGCGCCTCAGGCAGTAAGCAGTAAACTAACCCCTGCTTAAAGGGTGAGAAGGCAAAGCCTGGGAGGGTGGACTACTAGAACTGCACAGGACAAACCCAAAGACAGGTGAAATCAAGGCCCGAGGGACAAGACGGTACCGGTCTATAAGGGTGTAGTAACACTGTAGTATCCATCGAAACAGATACTACACTTTGATCCTTAGCCCAAAGGTCAAGAAAGTCTGAAAGCGTGTGTCTCTATTGCTAGGAGAAAGGTTATAATGGCGGTAGGCGAAATAAATAAGAGTGGTGTTCGTCACGGGAGAGCATGAAAATACATCTAGGGACACGTGTTGCTTTTTGAGCCATTGACTCTCCCTCTCCCCCCACCTCTCTCTCTCTCTCCATATATATATATATATATATATATATATATAGTATTGGTCCCCCGATTTATAAAATCGGGGGACTTATGTTTTGAGGCATGTCCGTCCGTCCGTCCGTCCGTCCGTCCGTCCATCTTTTTCTCCGCAACCATTCATTGAATTTCTCTGAAATTTTGCATGAAGTTGTAATTTTTGTCAGGTTAGAAAGTGACATTCTCCGATTTTTGAAAAAAAATCTGGTTAGCTCCCCATGGGGGTCAAAAGGCCCCTAAATGGCAAAAAATGACATTTTTTGCCCCATAACTTTTCATCCATCCATTTAATTTCTCTTAAACTTGGCCAAAATGTGGAGACAATTGTTCCTAATAGAAAATAAGTATCGCTGACCTTGGAAAAAATCTGGTTCGCGCCCCCAGGGGGTCAAAAGACCCCAAAATGGCAAAAAATGACCCTTTTCTCCCATAACGTTTGATCCATCCATTCAATTTTTCTGAAACTTGGCCAAAATGTAGAGGCAATTGTTTTGGATATAAAATGAGCATCCTTGACCTCAGAAAAATTCTGGTTCGCGCCCCTAGGGAGTCAAGGGGGGGGGGGTCAAAAATGCCCCAAATTGTCCAAATTTATTGCATTTTACACTCGCCACATCGAGTCACATACAGAGGGGGACCACGCATGCGCGGCTTGTTTTCTATTATTATTTCATGTATCCACATAAAATGTTATAAGGAGATATAATCTTTTCTGTATCGATTTTTAGTATTTACTTCAACAGTGCTCGATACGTGAGTAATTCATAAAAATATATTTATGGCTTATTTAAGGGTAGAAAATCTTTTAAAAGTATGAAAGGAACATGCATTATGGGGTCACCTGCAGTTTCGTGGAATCGCGTTTGAACGGAGTTTATGGGTGTCTTTATGTCCAGGTGAGAGATTCTAATGTCGGTCGGCAAAGCATATAAGCAACTGCTGATGTTTGTCACGGGAAAACATGAAAATACATCTAGGGACACGTGCTGTTTTTTTAGCTTTTGACTCTCTCTCTCTCCCTCTCTTCCACTCTCTCTCCCTCTCCCTCTCATTCCCTCTCTGCCCCCCTCTCTCCCTATCTCTCTCATCCTCTCTCTCTCTTCCCCTCTCCATCCCCCCTCTTTCTCTGTATATATATATATATATATATATATATATATATATATATATATATATATATATATATATATTATTTTATATATCCACATAACATCTTATAAAGAGATATAATATTTTATGTATCGATTTTCAGCATTTACTTCAACAGTGCTCAAGTAAGTTATAAAAATATATTTATGGCTTATTTAAAGGCCTGTGTGCAGAACATTTAAAAAAAAAAAGAATGAAAGGAAAATTCATTTGGGAATCACCTGCACTTTCGTAGAGTCGCGTTTAAACACGTGCTGTTTTTTTTAGCCACTGAACCCCTCCCTCTCTCTCTCTCTCTCTCTCCCTCTATTTATCTATTTATCTCTCTCACTTCCCCCCTCTCTCTCTCTCTTTCTCTCTCTCCCTCTATTTATCTATTTATCTCTCTCACTCCCCCCCCTCTCTCTCTCTCTGTATATATATATATATATATATATATATATATATATATATATATATATATATATATATATATATATATATATATGATTATTTTTATTTACACAGACATGTACAAAATCTGCGACACTGGCATGTCGATGTTATCGATCAACAGCTATTACAAACTGAGATCTCATCAGGCAGAGTTAGAATCCGATCTTAACCCTAGATCGTATTTGGAAAGAATGAAATGGAGAAAGAAAGAAAAAGAAACAGAAAAGAAATTTAAATTTCAAAATTTTGGAAGTCACGTGGTTGGGACCGTTAGTAATAAAAATATAAAACTCACAAACCAAAATACAAAAACAAAAAATAATAAAAAATATTAATATACAATATAAAATATAAAATAAAGTAGAAAAGAAAGGTAGAATTAAAAAGGATAGATAGATAGATAGATAGATAGATAGAAATAAAGAAAGAAGTCATTTGCGGTCCAGACGGAGAGTAGGGGAGGGAGGTACATATAACTGAATGTGTCAAAAATCTCGAAAATGTCTGTGTAAATAAAAGTAATCATATATAAAAGCTCTATTGGATATTGAGCACTTTTTATAAACCCGGTTAAAATTCTTTGGATAACTACCCTGGATTACGATTATATATATATATATATATATATATATATATATATATATATATATATATATATATATATATATATATATATATATATATATGCTGACGACATTTCCAATGCAGGATTTTGACTTTTCACTTTTTATTTTTATTCAGTCATTGTTAAGCTGTAGTAGCATCGAAACGTTGGTTGATTGACGTAAGACTGTAATATTGCTTATGTAATTTTATAAATACTCTACTTGGTATTGAGCACTTTTGAAAATATTGGTTTTATGTTCATCTTATTAACATATTTGAACATGATCAATTAAATATATATATATATATATATATATATATATATATATATATATATATATATATATATATATATATATATATATATATATATATATATATATATTTATTAATATTAAATAAAGTGTTACAACAACATCCGGACCAAGGTTTCAGATCCGAGAAAATCGGACCTTCATCAGCGGAGTCGTATAACTTAATGAGTGAGAACAACTGCCAGAAATGTCAAAATATTGTCCGTTGGAAAGATGGAACACTTTCAGATTTAAAATTGTCACGTGCGTGGAATATTCGTAGTCAGTTATGGAAAAGTTTCAGATCAAAACAACATCGAAAAAGCACGAAATTAAATGAAATTCCTGGCGGTTGTTCTCACTCATTAAGCTATACGACTCCGCTGATGAAGGTCCGATTTTCTCGGATCTGAAACCTTGGTCCGGATGTTGTTGTAACACTTTATTTAATATTAATAAATATCATGCTCTTATTAATTATTTAGTTAATTTTACTTTTGCATTAATAATTGAGCACTCTGCTGGGAAACTCTCCCAATTAAGAAATACGGTATATATATATATATATATATATATATATATATATATATATATATATATATATATATATATGTATATATATATATATATATATATATATATATATATATATATATATATATATATAATGTTAGGTATGTCTATATGTTTATATATTTGTATATACACAATTCACTCCTAAACTAATTAACCAATCATTATAAATTATGGAAGAAAGCTGCTAGGCGTAAGGGGTCGTAATGTGGGCTGTATTTAGTGGTATGCAATATGCATGAAAACCAGGTAGGAAACCCTTGATGAAAATTCAGCTACCTGCAATGTTTGTGAACTTTTAAAAATAGGTATTACACATCGATGAATAAATATTCCTCAAATTTCAGTTTGTTTGAAGTATTTTAAAGGGTTTTTAGGGGCCATAATATGGGCACACTCCCTCATTTGAAAATTCAAATATTTCAGATTTGCATTGAATTTGATTCATCTTCATCAAGCATCAATTAAGAAAGATTTCCTGAATTTAATTTCTTATTAAGACTCATTGTTGGATAATGGCCGGACGCATGTTGAAGTGGGCGTATGTGTGGGAGATCGTTTGGTTTGGCTTGCGCGATTTAGTGCGGGTGAACCCGTACAACCGAGTGCAAAATAGGGCTGTTTTCACAGTTGGAGCTCACAAACGTTGACAGGGCCACCACGTTGACGAGACCTCAGGTCAAGGGTCAAGGTACACGTGCGCATATGGGGCTCTGTGACGTCACGGGCTTTTGTGTGGGAAGCTGTGTTTTGTCAGTCTGGGTTTTGGAAGCGAGCCGAACAGACGATTTCTCTATGTAGTCTTCAAATGATTAGGGGAACTAAATTCTCTAAGAGAATACAGGAATGAGATTCCTCCCCCCCCTCGTCGAATGGCTAAGGACTTAAGTTAGGAATTAACTACAATAGAGTAGACATTTGGTTTCTCACTTAACGTTAGTGAAACATCTCCAAGGGCGACGATAGACTGACGCCTGAAATAAACAAATATCAAAATTTAAAAGATTGTTGCCTCCTGAATCGTGGTATAAAGGTTTTTGTTGTAGACACAGCGGACGGCGATGTTCACGACAGTATAGAAACGAAGAAAGAACTCAACCACTAGACGACATCGAGACGACACCCCTCCGCGATGGAAAAGAAAAGGTACAAGAAATTAAAAACTATGCAATATCATTAAGCTTAACTACTAAATCTTAGACAATTTCTAGAATAAAAAATCATGTTATAAAATTTCATTAAAATTTAAATTAGGGTTCTAAAATACGGGTCTAGCTTGATTCCAATTTTCGTAGGGGACATAAAAGCGGCGCAAAACGGTTCTGTTTTGGGAATTAATTTTACCCGTCCTGGGACGGGTATTTATCGCACATATATGTATGTAACTAATATACGAAATTATCAAAATACATTTTTTTTTAAAGCATGATTGATCTGGCCAGAGTTATCTGCCCCTGCAATTGACCAGACGACAACAAACGGGAAATATTCAATGAAGGAAACGCTGCCAGAAAGCGACAATAACATCCTCCTCATTTTTATAGTAATCTTCCTAGTGTAAAATTGTTGAATAAATCATTTATATTGTTGATCTCCATAGAATCGTTTTCATCCATTTTATTTCTTCATATTTGTGTCTTACAACTCACAAAGCACTTCACAACACACACACACACATATAATAACATAGTATTCCAAGCCTAAATAAGATCCCCTCGGCATGGCTATACACTGGATCATACGAGTAATGGTGCACCTTCTTCAATTGATGTTACCTCAAATAACAACACTAAACTGGATAGTCCACCAGACTAGATGAATTATTGTCTTTGAGTCCGGCAAGACTGAGACGACAAGAAAGATATACTATAACATAGTTAATTGGTCAATTGGGGAGAGGAAAATTAATGTTCTTCACTTCTTTACTAACTCTACGTTTGAGAGATAAAAGAATTTTAGTGGGGCACTCGAATATCTATGTATCTCATATAGAAATCAAGTGTAAGCAACAGGAAGGGGCCCCTTGATTTATGAGAACTTCAACTGAAGTAAAATGAAACAAATATATATATATATATATATATATATATATATATATATATATATATATATATATGTAAGCCACAGGAAGAGGCCCCTTGATTTATGAGAACTTTAACTGAAGTAAAATGAAACAAATATATATATATATATATATATATATATATATATATATATGTGTAAGCCACAGGAAGAGGCCCCTTGATTTATGAGAACTTCAACTGAAGTAAAATGAAACAAATATATATATATATATATATATATATATATATATATATATATATATATATATATATGTAAGCCACAGGAAGAGGCCCCTTGATTTATGAGAACTTTAACTGAAGTAAAATGAAACAAATATATATATATATATATATATATATATATATATATATATATATATATATATATATATATATATGTAAGCCACAGGAAGAGGCCCCTTGATTTATGAGAACTTTAACTGAAGTAAAATGAAACAAATATATATATATATATATATATATATATATATATATATATATATGTAAGCCACAGGAAGAGGCCCCTTGATTTATGAGAACTTCAACTGAAGTAAAATGAAACAAATATATATATATATATATATATATATATATATATATATATATATATATATGTAAGCCACAGGAAGAGGCCCCTTGATTTATGAGAACTTTAACTGAAGTAAAATGAAACAAATATATATATATATATATATATATATATATATATATATATGTAAGCCACAGGAAGAGGCCCCTTGATTTATGAGAACTTCAACTGAAGTAAAATGAAACAAATATATATATATATATATATATATATATATATATATATATATATATATATATATATATATATATATGTAAGCCACAGGAAGAGGCCCCTTGATTTATGAGAACTTCAACTGAAGTAAAATGAAACAAATATATATATATATACATATATATATATATATATATATATATATATATATATATATATATGTAAGCCACAGGAAGAGGCCCCTTGATTTATGAGAACTTTAACTGAAGTAAAATGAAACAAATATATATATATATATATATATATATATATATGTATGCAAGCCACAGGAAGAGACCCTTTGATTTACGAGAACTTCAACTGAAGTAAAATGAAACAAAGATATATATATATATATATATATATATATATATATATATATATATATATATAAGCCACAGGAAGAGGCCCCTTGATTTATGAGAATATCAACTGAAGTAAAATGAAACAAATCCGGGTGTGTCTGCTAGCTTAGGGTCAAAAACAGAAACAGAAACAGAAACAGATTGCCCTAACACGTTCTTATCTTTCGGATCAATTACATGATATTGTTTTGTTCATCACCCCAGCATTTAGTAACGGATACCCTGACTGAGGAATGGCTAGGAGGAACCAGGAAATGAATGAATCATTTCCCATCTACCCACCCGTTCGTTCTACCCGTAATTAGCATCTGCTTCACCCTTCCCCAAAACTAGATCGTTAACCGGTGTCAATTTTTTTCTTCAGCACGGAGCAAATACTGCTTTTACCAAGAAGTAAGGGAGCCCGCCCCAAAAATCTGTTTTTATATTTCCCCTGATTCTCTTCAATAAATGCCTATCTTGACAAAGTTTCATGAATTAAACGAAATATCTAAATGAAATAAGCATGATTCCATGCTGATTCTTCTTGTTCTATGCTTGTTTTCTAACTATACATTCTGTCGGATATTGAGAAATGGTAAGGAGGATCCATAAAGTGAAGAATCACTTCCCATCTACACACCAGTTTGTTCTGGTCGTAATTAACATGTGTTTCGCCTCTCCTTCAAAACTGAATCGTTAACCAGCGTCATTACTCTAAATGATCCAGCCAGAACGGAGCAAGTACTGTTTCTAAGAATGACATTTTTTTATATTTGCCCTGACTCTGTTCAATAAATGCTTTCATTTACAAAGTTTCGTAAATTAAACAAAATATCTATGTTATTATATGTTAATTATTCCCGCATCATTACTCTAAATGATCCAGTCATAACAAAGCAAGTATTGTTTCTAAAAATAGCTCGATGGCAATTGCGACCCCTGAAAAATGCATCGTTATCTGAACAAAAACAAAAAGCAAAGTTAACAAGCCGCGCGTGCGTGGTCCCCCTCTGTATGTGACTCGATGTGGCGAGTGTAAAATGCCATAAATTGGGGCAATTTGGGGCATTTTGACCCCCCCTTTGACCCCCTGGGGGCGCGAACCAGAATTTTTCTGAGGTCAAGGATGCTCATTTTATATCCAGAACAATTGCCTCTACATTTTGGCCAAGTTTCAGAAAAATTGAATTGATGAATCAAACGTTATGGGAGAAAAAGTTCATTTTTTGCCATTTTGGGGACTTTTGACCCCCTGAGGGGCTAACCAGATTTTTTTTTCAAAAATCGGAGAATGTCACTTTCTAACCTGACCAAAGTTACAACTTCATGCAAAATTTCAGAGAAATTCAATGGATGGTTGCGGAGAAAAATCCGGCGATAATTCCTGACTCCGAGTGAAGAACGGCCTGCCCCATTTTAGCGATGGCCCCACATGTAAAAATTCTCGTATCTAAATATACTACAAGTGTGCCGGGTTTCACGCTTTTAGGTAAGAAAAGGGTCACACTGCTTAGGTGGGTAACAGGGATTTAGGGTTAGGGTGGTGGGTAACAGGGGGTGTAGGTTGTGCATAGACAAAAAGAACAACAAAATAACGATTTTTATATAAAAATTTATTTCTTCAAAAACAAATAAAGATAAATCAAATAGTATTTTTTTTCATTCTGGCAACCAATGTACAAATATATATATATATATATATATATATATATATATATATATATATATATATATATATAGTATATATTTATATATATATATTATATTTATTTATATATATATTATATTTATATATATATTATATTTATTTATATATATATTATATTTATTTATATATATATTATATTTATATATATAGGTATATATATAGTATGTATTTATATATATATATATATTATATTTATTTATATATATATTATATTTATATATATATTATATTTATTTATATATATATTATATTTATTTATATATATATTATATTTATATATATATTATATATATATTATATTTATATATATATATTATATTTATATATATATAGGTATATATATAGTATATAGTATATATATGTATATATAGTATATATATATGTATATATATAGTATATATATATGTATATATATATATATATATGTATATATATATATATATATATATATATATATATATATGTGTGTGTGTGTGTGTGTGTGTGTTTAAGTATATTTAAAGGATGAAAATCCAACAGAATGTATAGGATATAAAACGGAAATGAGGATAAACAACAAAAAAACTAAGCGGAACCAAAAAGAGGTTAACACAGAGTCATGATATGAATTGATATTTCGCCTGAAACTTAGGCTTTTTCAAGATACATGGTATGGAACAGACGTCACTAACGATTACAAATACATATTACATGAATGATGCCATTAATGTTAAATCACATATAAGATTGCCTTACATTGCTTCTTTATTAATGCCGTGTACTTTTGTTTATGTTGTCTTAGCATTCAAAATAAATCCATTGTGTCTGTGATTTCATAAGTAGACCTACATGTGTTACATCGATATACAGTCAGACTCACCATTGAAAGACATGACTAATTCCAGATAAAACTATAATTAATTTAGCCGTAAAAACTGAAAACAATATTTTTAAAACTATTTCTCCAAAACAAAAAAATATTGTATCGAAAAATCACAAATTAAAAAAAATTTCATCGAAATAAAAAAAAAACTATAAAACTTTTCACGTGTACAAAAAATCTTAAAATCAAAAAGTGTCTTTTTAGCACCACAATTACGTTAAGTGTTGAAAGTAACGGATTTAGCACGACACCATATCTGACGTCATTCAAAACCAACGACTTTAAAGGTTAAAAAACAAAACAATTGTCCTTCGCCTTTTGGCTAAAAACAAAGTGTAGTATCGGTTCGAATACTACACTTCATCTTTTATGTCTTATGTCAGTGAAAGAGAAAACCTTCTAGACTGAGGCAATTTTATTTTTCTCGTAATCCAGAGTTCCCCTTTTTGGGTAAATGGATTTTCCCCACATTTAAAACCGACCTTGTATATAACTCTGCCCTCTTGGGGAGGAGCATTTAAATAGGAAGTGTGCGAATATCTGTTCAAGTATATAACATAGTTTTAGATAGCTGAAGACACCAAGTATATTTGCAGCACCCCAATTATTCTGGCAACTAAAAGGAACGGTTTTCTCATGCCATCGTATCTGACGTCACTCAAACCTGACGATGCCCTTTCAAATGTTAACAAAACACGGATTTTCAAAATTGACTTGTGCTCGGATTAACATATTTTCCATGAAATAATTTTAAAAGACAACCATTTATATTTAGTTCTTACAACAGTTTGATAGTCCATCGATACCCACGGTTTCACGGAAACATTGGAAATCCAGCCCGTAGGGCTAATAAAAAATACCAAGCGTGACCGTTCTTCAGTCGATGCATTGGCGAAATGCATTCTCGTGAAACCGCAGGTATCGATAGAAGATCGAACAAACGTACAGTGCTATTTGAAATAAAATATATGCTCTTATGTATTTAATTGAGCACTCATTCATCCTATACAAAAAGGACAACATTACACTATAAATATATATAAGATATCGTAGTCATCCAAAGGCACCTGTTTGTCGTCATTCTAACCCGTTAGCATGACTTAGACACGTACAGCGTATCAACGCCGATATTCGAAATTGCAACCACACGTTTCGTCGTCCGAAATCTTTCCTCTGCGCCAACACGCCGACCGCTATGTTTACGTTCTATGTTAGTGATAAACTTACTTTAAAACCCTTACCAGAGTGCTTGATCTACTAATAGAAAGCGTATACATTTATAAGATATTAGTCAATAGCCAATAGTCATCCACCGATAGCTGTTTTGTCATATACATATATATATTTATTTACTTTGGTACAGAAAAATTAGTACAACATTCGTACCGACGGTTTCAAGAACGGAAGGCTTAGCCATCCGCTCTCTTCAGCTTCTGTTGTCATCTGTTTCGGAAATGTGAAGTCACGTGTCATATATATATATATATATATATATATATATATATATATATATATATATATATATATATATATATATATATATATATATTATTTATTATACAGACATCTACATAATTATATATTATATAATTATATTATTTATTATACAGACATCTACATAATTCGCGACACTGGCATGTATATTACTACTTTTGTTCAACACTCGTGGGTTCAGTTCTTTAGTAAGGCATTTAATGGTCGCACGTAAAGCATAGCACTTCGTAACCAAATTAAGCTCTCTAGGCAGTCTGTAATGCTAATGTAATAACATGTAAACATCATAATTTCTCGTATTTTTATAGCGAGTGTGGTTGCGTAGGGGTAAGCGGTCCCGAGTGCTGAGCAAACAGTCGGGTTTCGAATCTCAGCGTGAATCACTCACCACGTCTAGCTACACTAAAGAGCTGTGATTAGATTAGTCAAAAACTTGTTAACTGGTAAATAACATGGGAGTAATGTCAACGGTGGAGTTAGAAGTGGTTTTGTAAATGAGAAACCGACGGGGAGCAAGTCGTAGCAGACGTATTATAATGAGATCTTAAAAAAGGAAAAATTAAAAGTCAATTTAGAAATATATGCTTTGTTTTGTATGAAAATATATGCTTTGTTAGGAAAGACATAGGCTTCAAATAGCGTCAGACTAAACACGTCCATTTCAGTTGTTAGCGTAATTGTGGTGCTGAAATTACACTTGTTCCAAAAGAAGGTTTGTTATGATTCGAACCCACATAGCAGGATTCGAACCCACATAGCAGGATACGGTTTATTGGGCAATTTTGAAAATGAGATCGAAATATATTTTTGGAAATTATTATATATGAATATTTGTATAAAAAACGTTGTTTTTTTTATTATTATTAAAAGTCATGTAAAAAAATATATATCTTTGCATTTTGGGTGATATGTAAAATCAAAATTGTTCGTTTAGAATTTCAAACCTTTTAAAACGCGTTGGTTATACATATGTTTGAAATAAAACGGGTTGCGTTGAGCTTGGAGGACCAACTGATGATACGAAGGAGAGCTGAACATATGTTTTTGATGGGGCTGACTGCTCATGGAGTTAAGCTGTTCAAGTTGCGGCCATGGACAGGGGCCAACGTTGACCAAATGCAGTTTGACCCCACTCTTTTTAAGCATTTCGATTTCCTTGGTTAGTTCTGGGGTAATCGTCGTCACGGACGGATCGATGAACAGGACAGCTACTTGATTTTCAACATGGCCGCTGTTGGCATTCTGCTTTGCGCGGGTTTTCAGGACAGATCTCATTTTTCGTACAACATCGACGAAATCAGGCAATTTACCGTCAGCGACCATACCGTTTTTAATAACAGATGGGTCCTTGTCCATTAGAGATGTGATTGGCACGTTGAAGTGAAATGGACAGTAGCCGTAGGAGACAACGCCAAAGTGTCCGTAGCCACTGTATGGAAGGATGGTATTGATAAATTGGTGGATCATACCGGAACGGTAGGCTCCCATAGCAACGAGGTCGTATCCGAAGAGGATAATGCCTGGAAAAGTAAGAATAACATTTTTGTAAGAATTTTGTCTTTATTTTCTCAAGGTAATGTTTTAATCTTTATTTATAAATATGATTAGATGTAAAAAGCTTCTAAAATTCCAATCTCTTGAGACA
This sequence comes from Sepiola atlantica, assembly GCA_963556195.1. Classification (NCBI taxonomy): domain Eukaryota; kingdom Metazoa; phylum Mollusca; class Cephalopoda; order Sepiida; family Sepiolidae; genus Sepiola; species Sepiola atlantica. The sequence continues at coordinate 10,408,350 of OY744547.1, read as the reverse complement.
TGAGGATTCGCTAAGAATTATGTTGTGTAATAACGTAGAGGAACACACACTTACACCCGCCCACGAGTACACATCTACTAATTGTATTAATATATATATATATATATATATATATATATATATATATATATATATATATATATATATATATATATATATATATATATATATATATATGGGAAGAGAAGGATGAAGGTAATCCGACGTAATGGGAAAATGAAAAAGGAAAACCAAAAATGGATGTTTTTTATGTGTACATCAACGTTTCGTCTTTATTTATAAGACTTCATCAGGATGATAATATAAAGAAAAATGTCATGCAAGTACAAACACATATAGGGTTGACATATGGGAAAAAGGAAGAAAATAGTAGCCATTACTGGAGAAAACAGTAGGGTGAGCGTCCGAGCTTGGTGGAGTCAATGTTTTCTCCAGTAGTGGCTACTATTTTCTTCCTTTTTCCCAGTATGTCAACCCTATATGTGTTTGTACTTGCATGACATTTTTCTTTATATTATCATCCTGATAAAGTCTTATAAATAAAGACGAAACGTTGATGTACACATAAAAAAAAACATCCATTTTTTGGTTTTCCTTTTTCATTTTCCCATATATATATATATATATATATATATATATATATATATATATATATATATATATATATATATATATATATATATTCTTTAGACTCCAGCTTATTACTCTCATTAGTGTAGGAAGTGACAATTTCGGACAATTTTGCGAACATATATATATCCGGAGAGGATAATGCCTGGAAAATTAAGGATTAAGGATTGTAAGAATTTCCATCTTGTCAACCGATGATATTTAGTAAACAACAAATGAAATATAACTCTGAATACTTTGTACTTTTATTGAGAGTTTTCATATTAAAATTACGTTGTTTTAATCCCTATAATAAAGTAAAGTAAATTTCCCCCTATTCCATTGACCAGCATAGCTTCAGTCAATAAATAAAACTTGAATAACACTAATATTTAGTAAGTAAGAAATAAAAAAAAATAGGGTGTCTAAAAACGATGGAAAAGATTCTTTTAATCCCTAAAAAATCGATTTTTATAGAAAAGGGTTTAAGTATAGAAAGTTCAAATCACGTAGTGTTATTCAAAATAATTTTATGATTGTATAGTGTATCCATTCATTAATTTTATGATTGTATAGTGTATCCATTCATTAATTTTATGATTGTATAGTGTATCCATTCATTAATTTTATGATTGTATAGTGTATCCATTCATTAATTGTATGATTGTATAGTGTATCCATTCATTAATTTTATGATTGTATAGTGTATCCATTCATTAATTTTATGATTGTATAGTGTATCCATTCATTAATTTTATGATTGTATAGTGTATCCATTCATTAATTTTATGATTGTATAGTGTATCCATTCATTAATTTTATAATTGTATAGTGTATCCATTCATTAATTTTATAATTGTATAGTGTATCCATTCATTAATTTTATGATTGTATAGTGTATCCATTCATTAATTTTATGATTGTATAGTGTATCCATTCATTAATTTTATGATTGTATAGTGTATCCATTCATTAATTTTATGATTGTATAGTGTATCCATTCATTAATTTTATGATTGTATAGTGTATCCATTCATTAATTTTATGATTGTATAGTGTATCCATTCATTAATTTTATAATTGTATAGTGTATCCATTCATTAATTTTATAATTGTATAGTGTATCCATTCATTAATTTTATGATTGTATAGTGTATCCATTCATTAATTTTATGATTGTATAGTGTATCCATTCATTAATTTTATGATTGTATAGTGTATCCATTCATTAATTTTATGATTGTATAGTGTATCCATTCATTAATTTTATGATTGTATAGTGTATCCATTCATTAATTGTATGATTGTATAGTGTATCCATTCATTAATTTTATAATTGTATAGTGTATCCATTCATTAATTGTATGATTGTATAGTGTATCCATTCATTAATTTTATGATTGTATAGTGTATCCATTCATTAATTTTATGATTGTATAGTGTATCCATTCATTAATTTTATGATTGTATAGTGTATCCATTCATTAATTTTATGATTGTATAGTGTATCCATTCATTAATTTTATAATTGTATAGTGTATCCATTCATTAATTTTATAATTGTATAGTGTATCCATTCATTAATTTTATGATTGTATAGTGTATCCATTCATTAATTTTATGATTGTATAGTGTATCCATTCATTAATTTTATGATTGTATAGTGTATCCATTCATTAATTGTATGATTGTATAGTGTATCCATTCATTAATTTTATGATTGTATAGTGTATCCATTCATTAATTTTATGATTGTATAGTGTATCCATTCATTAATTTTATGATTGTATAGTGTATCCATTCATTAATTTTATGATTGTATAGTGTATCCATTCATTAATTTTATAATTGTATAGTGTATCCATTCATTAATTTTATAATTGTATAGTGTATCCATTCATTAATTTTATGATTGTATAGTGTATCCATTCATTAATTTTATGATTGTATAGTGTATCCATTCATAAATTTTATGATTGTATAGTGTATCCATTCATTAATTTTATGATTGTATAGTGTATCCATTCATTAATTTTATGATTGTATAGTGTATCCATTCATTAATTTTATGATTGTATAGTGTATCCATTCATTAATTTTATAATTGTATAGTGTATCCATTCATTAATTTTATGATTGTATAGTGTATCCATTCATCTTTTTAAATTGCTCATGTTCCGATTCTTTGCTTTTATATTTGAATATTCTAGTAATATATCTACAAAAATAGCAAGTGCGAACACTGGCAAAGTTTCATTTTTTAGTTAATGTTTGACAGAAGGAGTACACTATTATATATATATATATATATATATATATATATATATATTTATATATGATGGAAATACTATTTAAATGTGATGTAAAATGAAAAACCCAAAATGATTTATATATCCAGCAACGTTTCGCCTTTATTTCAGGACTTTCTCAAGATGAATATATGTATGTATATGAATATATGTATGTATATGAATATATGAATATATGTATGTATATGAATATATGTGTGTATATGAATATATGAATATATGTATGTATATGAATATATGCATGTATATGAATATATGTATGTATATGAATATATGAATATATGTATGTATATGAATATATGAATATATGTATGTATATGAATATATGAATATATGTATGTATATGAATATATGTATGTATATGAATATATGAATATATGTGTGTATATGAATATATGAATATATGTATGTATATGAATATATGTATGTATATGAATATATGAATATATGTATGTATATGAATATATGTATGTATATGAATATATGAATATATGTATGTATATGAATATATGTATGTATATGAATATATGAATATATGTATGTATATGAATATATGTGTGTATATGAATATATGAATATATGTATGTATATGAATATATGTGTGTATATGAATATATGTATGTATATGAATATATGTATGTATATGAATATATGAATATATGTATGTATATGCATATATGTGTGCATATGAATATATGTATATATGTGTGTATATGAATATATGTGTGTATATGAATATATGAATATATGTGTGTATATGAATATAACTAATTATACTTACTTGCTTTGTCTTTGTGTGGTTCAGCATTTTCTGTAAAGAAAATAGAAATAAAACATATAATTAAGTCCATGGTGTTTGTTATCAAACTGATTTTATATTGACTTCAATAATTATACATTAATAAAACAGACATCTTGTATCTCAATCAATTAATAATTTTTATTAATACTGTCTTAATACTAAGTTAATAGCTAAACCCGTGTAAATTACACGGCATTATTATTATTATTATTATTATTATTATTATTATTATTATTATTATTATTATTATTATTATTATTATTATTATTATTATTATTATTATTATTATTATTATTATTATTATTATCCTCCCCCTTTCGTATATCAATTGGTTGCGAGGTGACCTCTTCCAGAAGTGCCGAAATAAAGCAAGTAGGTGCTAAAAAAGAGAGGAATAGTCAATATCTTAGGCTTTGGTCTGCGAAGGAAGCAGACGTATGTTTCGAGGTCTCTTTCTCTCTTCCACACGAGAGACAGTGGTGGGAAACTGGTACCGTATAGTGTGTAATAAAACAACACTAAAATGATTATTAACGCCTCAAGAAAAATGTGTGCAGTTGTTATTCTGTTATCCGGTATACGACAACTATTACAACTGTTGAAGAGAGGGGCAGACAAGCTCTACACACTGCGGCTGCTGCTGCTGCTGCTACTACTACTACTACTACTACTACTACTACTACTGTATTCTTTATCATTCAACCGAACGATTTCACGCTGTTCAATTTTTACGTTCAAACGAAGTATGGACGTTTTACAAAATTTAAAATGTCCAGATATTCATAATGGGTTGCATTTCATTCGCTTTTTATGAAAAAAATTCATTCTTTATAAAAAAAACGGAAGACCGTTCCAAATAATAAAATCAAAATTATAATGAGACCTATAATTCACATGCTTCATTTTTCGTGTGTGTATTTAGGCAGCATACTTTCATTTAGGCAAACATTATTAAATAACACGAAGTGGTTTTGGTTTATAAGACTTTTTAAAAAAAATTCCGAATAGTCCATTTTGTATTTCGATCAAATTGGGTTATGTAAGTAAATGGAACAAGAAATCCACGGAACTTACATACACCAATTCGACGGAAATACTAAATGGACCATTCGGAAAATTGAAAAAAAAAGTCTTATCACGCAAAAACACTACGTGTTATTTAACATATATCATCTGTTATCTTAATTCTTAGTTGTCCGTTGATGTTCGCTTCGTTGAGTGCTTAGTAATTCTCTGATTAACCGTTAATCGCCGTAGGATATATGAGAAATGAAGTGCCGACGAAATGACACGTAGAATTATATCGTGGTTTTGTGTTGTACAACAAATGATTATATCTTGTGTTTTATTAGTTTACAATGCAACGATAAATATTTCGCTGGCGCTGCATTTCACAATTTCTGAACGACTGTAATCGATAGCTCAGCGGTCTAAATACTAGACTCATTGTGTAATACACTCGACTCTCAAATGTCTTTATTTGGATCTCCTTCTCCCCTGCCCTGTCTGTTCTCATGCATATTGTTTTTCAGATCTGACGACATCATATTCTGCCGACTATCGGACAATGATTTTAACATTCTATTAGACTTAAATTGTTCAATGTGTTTTTCAATTTTATAACCGCGTATTTTGCCCCACTTTTCCCCTGATTCAAATTGTCCCATTTTCCGTCCAGCCAATACTAGATGGTTTCGCCTAATTCTAGTCAGAATTTCTAATAGAATTCCGTTTCAGACATTCCTTAGATTTTTTACCTGTGAAATTGTTTGCTTTTCTTTTTTGTGGTTCCATTTTGTTTAGAAAAAAATACTGAAAACTTATCTTAGCAAAAGTTCCGAAACGTATTATACTTTTGGTATTCTGTTCCGATATTTACGTTAGTATTACTCTATCTTATTACACATAGTAATGAACTCATCCCAATGAAGATACCAGCTATGAAGAAAATAACAATATAGTAGATACCGACACGGTCCACACGTGGAGGACCCAAAAGAAACCATTAGACGCACCAGGGAATGTATATCCAGTACTGTTAAGTTAAACTATACGTAATATCTAAATGAACTTACGTGGTTTATCTTCGGGGCCTTCGGTCGTCGTTTTTTTGGTGGTTGAGGTGACTGTGGTTGTAGGAACTTCAGTTGTTGTGGTGGTAGGAGCTTCGGTTGTTGTGGTAGTAGGAGCTTCAGTTGTTGTTGTGGTAGGAGCTTCAGTTGTTGTGGTGGTAGGAGCTTCAGTTGTGGTAGTGGTGGGAGCTTCAGTTGTTGTGGTGGTAGGAGCTTCAGTTGTGGTAGTGGTGGGAGCTTCAGTTGTTATGGTGGTAGGAGCTTCGGTTGTGGTGGTGGTAGGAGTTTCAGTTGTGGTGGTAGTGGTAGGAGCTTCAGTTGTGGTGGTAGTGGTAGGAGCTTCAGTTGTTGTGGTGGTAGTAGGAGCTTCAGTTGTGGTGGTAGTGGTAGGAGCTTCAGTTGTGGTAGTGGTAGGGGCTTCAGTTGTGGTAGTGGTAGTAGGAGCTTCAGTCGTAGTTGTGATGATTGTGGTAGGCATTGTTGGATTGATTTCCGCTATAAAATGAATAAATGAAAACTAATTAAACGACAAATAAAACGTATTGAAATTAAGTCATCTTAATTACGTATACACGACAACGAATTGTGGTATTTGTATTTACACGGCAACACTTTCAAGAGGTTTATATTGTGATATCATAATAAAATCTTCTCCCCCCTCTCTCTCTCTGTTCCCCTTTCATCTCGCACCACTCTCTCTCTCTCTCTCTCTCTCTCTCTCTCTCTCTATCTATCTATCTATCTATCTATCTAATTGTGATGTCATAATAGACCTCTTTTATATTATCACTTTCATATCAACCTTTCTCTCTCTTTTTGCTCACTCTCTCTCTCATTGTGATGTCATAATCCTCTCTTCTATCACTCTCCTTTTTCCTTTCTCTCACTCCCCTCTCTCTCTCTCATGTTGATGTTATAATCTACCACATATCTCACCCAACCCCCTTTCTTTCCCCTCTCTCTATTTCTCTTCTTTTCTCTCTCACTCCTTTCTCTCATTGTGATGTCATAATAACTCCTCCCCCTCTCTCTCTCTCTCTCTCTCTCTCTCTCTCTCTCTCTTCTTATTCTCTTTTACCCCTATCTACTTCTCTTTCGGATTGTGATGTTATAATAAACCTCCCTTTCTCTCTTTATTTTCCCTTCTTTCCTCTCTATCTCTCTTTTACCCCTATTCTCACTCATTTTTCCCATCTCCCCCTTCTCCTCTTTCCTCGCATTGTGATGCCATAATATACCTCTCTCTCTCCGCTTCTCTGTTCCCCTCTATCTTCTTTTTTCTCTTTTATTTTTCTCTTTTATTTCTTTCTCTCTCCTCTATCTATCTCTGTTTTACTGATTTATATAATCATAATCGATCTCAACATTTAAAATGAAGTGTGCACGGTGACAAGCAATCTAGCAAGAAAACATCGTCAGAATTCTAGTAGTATATAGACAACAATATCACATAACAATTTCAATACGGCACAGTCACGTCGACACACTGATTCTCTTTAAATCACCGAAGTTAAGCTACGTTGATCTACAAAGATAAAACGTGACTTCTTTGAAGCCATTGTTGCATCGATACTCGTATATGGAAGTAGCACTTGGACTTTCACCAAAAGATTGGAGAAGAAAATTGATGGTGTATACACAAGAATGCTAAGAGTTGCTCTTAACATCTCCTGGAGACAGCACTCCACGACAGAGCAACTCTATGGGCACCTCCCTCAGATTTCAGCCCTGATCAGGGAGAGAAGAACCAGATTTGCTGGACATTGCTGGACAGGGCTAAGGATCAAATCATCAGCGATGTTTTTCTGTGGATGCCAATAAATTCAATAGTTTAAGATAGAAATTCTGTTCAAATAAATAAGTTAACATTAACGATTTTTTCTAGGCTAATCTTTTACTTTTAGCTTACTAGATTTAAAGGAGACCTGGCGATGTCATGGTTTAATTCGGAATAATTACCGACGATTAAAGATTAAAGAGAGAAGAACCAAGTTTGCTGGACATTGCTGCAGGGTTAAGGATCAAATCATCAGCGATGTTTTTCGGTGGATGCAAAAACAGGGATGTGGCTCAGTGGGTAGACAGCACAGAACCTAAATCAAACAACTAACAGAAGACTCACAATTCACCTAGGTGAGATGGAGGATAGAGCGAGATGACGTGAGAGAGTCAAGAGGATCCGTGACATCACCACGACTAGATGATGATGATGAAATCTTATACTAAGTGACAGTCTTCTGAAGGTTGATGGTTCAATCCTTATTACAGGCGATAATAACTAATCATAAAATAATAATTAACATTTCTATCCCCTGGTCATGGCTGACAGGACGAGAACAATCTACCCTCATGGATTAAATAAAGGGGTCAGTTCTAAATTTCGTACAGGTTCACAAGTTGAAAAATATACTTGAAGAAGATTATAGGTTAGGGTTAGATGTCATAGGTTACATCAGCTGAAACCTTTGTGGAAATAGATAAAAAAAAAAAAAAAGATGCGCATAAAGAAGGTCGGAGGCTACATCGGCCGAAACGTTGTGAGACTAAAAACCAAGATCAGAAAGGTAGTCCGAATAATCCAAATACTACATAAGAAATAATTCTGCATGTTATCTTTTCTTGACCGGCTGGGGGCCGCATGTAAATTCGATATTCCCTAGAAACTTCCTCTTTCGGTTGAAGTCAGATGCCCGCCTAGGGAGAATACCGCACCAGGTATAATAATTTTTGTTATAAATTACTTTAGAAATTGACTTACCTTCGCATCGCTGGACGTGGAATTTCTGTACGATTTCATCCAAAGCCGAATAACTGGACACCGTGTAGACCCCGTTCTCTGGGTCGCTCGCGATTGCTTTCAGTTCGTTGATGTCATAATTTCGTGAACTGCCGACACCAATTGCATAAACATGGATGCCAAGTTGATGTAATTTCTTAGCTTCTTCTTTCGTAGCCGCAGGATTGGTTGATTCGCCGTCGGTGATCACCACAGCTATGACCGGAGCTTTTCTGGTGTTCAAAGTCGGTTCAACCTGTTGTTTGAGTAATTTTAGGGCGTCGGCCGTGTTGGTTGAGCCGTGTCTGTGGACGATGTTCAAAATGGCGTTTCTCAATTGCTTAGGGTCGGAGTAACGATCTAAAGAGAATTCCAAATGGGCACGGTCGCTGAACGTAATGGCGCCGACGCGGATTTCGGAGTTGGCGCTACCCACACCGAAACCGTCCACAAGGTCAGCGAGAAATTTGAGCTGTTTGTTGTAGTCCACAATCCAGATGCTACTGGAAGAATCCAGAACAAACATAATGTCGGCTGCTTTTTCGATGCATTCTAAAAATGTAAGAAAACGTGTAATTAGAGAACCATTCTTTTTATTCTTTAATTCTTTTAATCTATTTATTCTTTTATTCTTTTAATTTATTTATTCAAATAATTCAAATAATTATTCAAATAATTTTTATTCTTTGATTAAAAGAATCAAAGAATAAAAATTATTTTTATTCTTTTAATTAATTAATTTTTTTATTCTTTTTTATTCTTTGATTCTTTCATTTTTGTATTCCTTTATTCTTTTAATTTATTTATTCTTTGATTCTTTGATTCTTTTAATTTATTTATTTATTGATTCTTTTATTCTTTTATTCTTTTAATTAATTAATTTTTTTATTCTTTCTTATTCTTTGATTTTTCCATTTTTGTATTCCTTTATTCTTTTAATGTATTTATTCTTTGATTCTTTTATTTTTTCATTCTTTAATTCTTTTAATTTATTTATTTATTGATTCTTTTATTCTTTTATTCTTTTATTCTTTTAATTTTTTTTCTTTGATTCTTTTATTTTTTCATTCTTTAATTCTTTTAATTCATTTATTCTTTGATTCTTTTATTTTTTATTCTTTCATTCTTTTAATTTATTTATTTATTGATTCTTTTATTCTTTTATTCTTTTAATTTATTTATTCTTTGATTCTTTTATTTTTTTTATTCTTTCATTCTTTTAATTTATTTATTTATTGATTCTTTTATTCTTTTATTCTTTTAATTTATTTATTCTTTGATTCTTTTATTTTTCATTCTTTAATTCTTTTAATTTATTTATTCTTTGATTCTTTGATTCTTAAATATAACATAGAACGTTATAAATACAACATAGAACGTTATAAATATAACATAGAACGTTATAAATATAACATAGAACGTAATAAATACAACATAGAACGTTATAAATATAACATAGAACGTTATAAATATAACATAGAACGTTATGAATATAACATAGAACGTTATAAATATAACATAGAACGTTATAAATATAACATAGAACGTTATGAATATAACATAGAACGTTATAAATATAACATAGAACGTTATAAATACAACATAGAACGTTATAAATATAACATAGAACGTTATAAATATAACATAGAACGTTATAAATACAACATAGAACGTTATGAATATAACATAGAACGTTATGAATATAACATAGAACGTTATAAATATAACATGGAACGTTATGAATATAACATAGAACGTTATAAATATAACATAGAACGTTATAAATATAACATAGAACGTTATAAATATAACATAGAACGTTATAAATACAACATAGAACGTTATGAATATAACATAGAACGTTATAAATATAACATAGAACGTTATAAATACAACATAGAACGTTATGAATATAACATAGAACGTTATGAATATAACATAGAACGTTATAAATATAACATAGAACGTTATGAATATAACATAGAACGTTATGAATATAACATAGAACGTTATAAATATAACATAGAACGTTATGAATATAACATAGAACGTTATAAATATAACATAGAACGTTATAAATATAACATAGAACGTTATGAATATAACATAGAACGTTATAAATACAACATAGAACGTTATAAATATAACATAGAACGTTATGAATATAACATAGAACGTTATAATATAACATAGAACGTTATAAATATAACATAGAACGTTATAAATATAACATAGAACGTTATGAATATAACATAGAACGTTATAAATATAACATAGAACGTTATGAATATAACATAGAACGTTATGAATATAACATAGAACGTTATAAATATAATATAGAACGTTATAAATATAACATAGAACGTTATAAATATAACATAGAACGTTATAAATATAACATAGAACGTTTTAAATATAACATAGAACGTTATAAATATAACATAGAACGTTATAAATATAACATAGAACGTTTTAAATATAACATAGAACGTTTTAAATATAACATAGAACGTTATAAATATAACATAGAACGTTATAAATATAACATAGAACGTTATGAATATAACATAGAACGTTATGAATATAACATAGAACGTTATGAATATAACATAGAACGTTATTAATATAACATAGAACGTTATTAATATAACATAGAACGTTATAAATATAACATAGAACGTTATAAATATAACATAGAACATTTTAAATATAACATAGAACGTTTTAAATATAACATAGAACGTTATAAATATAACATAGAACGTTATAAATATAACATAGAACGTTATGAATATAACATAGAACGTTATGAATATAACATAGAACGTTATTAATATAACATAGAACGTTATAAATATAACATAGAACGTTATGAATATAACATAGAACGTTATAAATATAACATAGAACGTTATGAATATAACATAGAACGTTATAAATATAACATAGAACGTTATGAATATAACATAGAACGTTATGAATATAACATAGAACGTTATAAATATAACATAGAACGTTATGAATATAACATAGAACGTTATAAATATAACATAGAACGTTATAAATATAACATAGAACGTTTTAAATATAACATAGAACGTTTTAAATATAACATAGAACGTTATAAATATAACATAGAACGTTATAAATATAACATAGAACGTTATAAATATAACATAGAACGTTATGAATATAACATAGAACGTTATGAATATAACATAGAACGTTATTAATATAACATAGAACGTTATAAATATAACATAGAACGTTATGAATATAACATAGAACGTTATAAATATAACATAGAACGTTATGAATATAACATAGAACGTTATGAATATAACATAGAACGTTATAAATATAACATAGAACGTTATAAATATAACATAGAACGTTATAAATATAACATAGAACGTTATAAATATAACATAGAACGTTTTAAATATAACATAGAACGTTTTAAATATAACATAGAACGTTATAAATATAACATAGAACGTTATAAATATAACATAGAACGTTTTAAATATAACATAGAACGTTATAAATATAACATAGAACGTTATAAATATAACATAGAACGTTATAAATATAACATAGAACGTTATAAATATAACATAGAACGTTTTAAATATAACATAGAACGTTTTAAATATAACATAGAACGTTATAAATATAACATAGAACGTTATAAATATAACATAGAACGTTATAAATATAACATAGAACGTTTTAAATATAACATAGAACGTTATAAATATAACATAGAACGTTATAAATATAACATAGAACGTTTTAAATATAACATAGAACGTTATAAATATAACATAGAACGTTATAAATATAACATAGAACGTTATAAATATAACATAGAACGTTATGAATATAACATAGAACGTTATGAATATAACATAGAACGTTATGAATATAACATAGAACGTTATTAATATAACATAGAACGTTATAAATATAACATAGAACGTTATGAATATAACATAAAACGTTATAAATATAACATAGAACGTTATGAATATAACATAGAACGTTATGAATATAACATAGAACGTTATAAATATAACATAGAACGTTATGAATATAACATAGAACGTTATGAATATAACATAGAACGTAATAAATATAACATAGAACGTTATGAATATAACATAGAACGTTATAAATATAACATAGAACGTTATAAATATAACATAGAACGTTTTAAATATAACATAGAACGTTTTAAATATAACATAGAACGTTATAAATATAACATAGAACGTTATAAATATAACATAGAACGTTATAAATATAACATAGAACGTTATAAATATAACATAGAACGTTATGAATATAACATAGAACGTTATGAATATAACATAGAACGTTATAAATATAACATAGAACGTTATGAATATAACATAGAACGTTATGAATATAACATAGAACGTTATAAATATAACATAGAACGTTATGAATATAACATAGAACGTTATAAATATAACATAGAACGTTATAAATATAACATAGAACGTTTTAAATATAACATAGAACGTTATAAATATAACATAGAACGTTATGAATATAACATAGAACGTTATAAATATAACATAGAACGTTATGAATATAACATAGAACGTTATGAATATAACATAGAACGTTATAAATATAACATAGAACGTTATAAATATAACATAGAACGTTATAAATATAACATAGAACGTTATAAATATAACATAGAACGTTATAAATATAACATAGAACGTTTTAAATATAACATAGAACGTTATAAATATAACATAGAACGTTATAAATATAACATAGAACGTTTTAAATATAACATAGAACGTTATAAATATAACATAGAACGTTATAAATATAACATAGAACGTTATAAATATAACATAGAACGTTATAAATATAACATAGAACGTTTTAAATATAACATAGAACGTTATAAATATAACATAGAACGTTATAAATATAACATAGAACGTTTTAAATATAACATAGAACGTTATAAATATAACATAGAACGTTTTAAATATAACATAGAACGTTATAAATATAACATAGAACGTTATAAATATAACATAGAACGTTTTAAATATAACATAGAACGTTATAAATATAACATAGAACGTTATAAATATAACATAGAACGTTATAAATATAACATAGAACGTTATAAATATAACATAGAACGTTTTAAATATAACATAGAACGTTATAAATATAACATAGAACGTTTTAAATATAACATAGAACGTTATAAATATAACATAGAACGTTTTAAATATAACATAGAACGTTATAAATATAACATAGAACGTTATAAATATAACATAGAACGTTATGAATATAACATAGAACGTTATAAATATAACATAGAACGTTTTAAATATAACATAGAACGTTTTAAATATAACATAGAACGTTTTAAATACAACATAGAACGTTATAAATCGTTATAAATATAACATAGAACGTTATAAATATAACATAGAACGTTTTAAATATAACATAGAACGTTATAAATCCCACAAAGCGTTCTTTTCGGCCAATGAAACTGTCTACTCAAATGGAGTGAGATTTCTTTCTTGGCTAATGTTCATAAAATTCTGTTTCCAAATATCCACGCACTCTGACAAAGAACTTGTGAAAAGATAAGACTAGATACAATCTATCAAACATAAAACAATCGATTGCCAATCGAGTATGTCTAGGAGGTATGGTTGAAGGGTGCAGGAAAAGAGGCACACCACCGTGCAGATGGTGTAATAATGTATGTTTTTTGACTTCCAGGTAAGCTAAACAAAGCGACAGAAATTCTTTGAGGCAGTTACGACACGATAGATCATATTCTTCCGGATGCAGAGAAAACATTTAATAAAGAAGGATTCGGGGTTGTCTTTGCGTTACTACTGAAGAGTTCGCAAAACGCGATAGACGCCATTTTCAAAATTGCGAAGCTTACACTGAAATAATGTTGCATTTCAGGAGAGTAGAAAGTGACTAACTTGGGTTTACTTTCAGCAGCCTCGCAACTCTCGCTTCCCTTATTTTGTCCTTTAGTCCTCACATTCCATGAGCGATGTTTCTGACAAAGGGGGAATAATTGCTGTTTTCTGGGTCGGAATCTATCCATCGTTGGATTTTTTTTTTACCTTGAAGTAGTTTTTTAAGCTTCTTACATCAAGTGGTTTCATGCCTTGTATGGAGCGATTTCCATAAAAACATTCAACACACTAGCACATCCCCAAAATCATGTTTTACAAAATGTGACATCGGCATTTTTTTTTGTTTTGTTTTGTGTTGCTTTCTATCAAAATAAGCTTTTAATTTTATATGTTCACTTTTTTATTGTTAAATTTCTCAATTTTAAGAAATGGCATTAGAACTCTTCAACTGTAAGATTTAAAGTAGGATCGAACACTTTTCGAGTGAATGTTTTGAAGTAAAATTTTCAACGAAATCACACCAGAAAAAGATGACTTACTTTTTGATGGTCTTGTTTCGACTGCAATCTGAAAATAATGAAACAAAATATTTAGGAATCAAGTTTGATATATAAAACATTTCAATGAATCAATTTTGGTATATAAAACATTTCAATGAATCAAATTTGATATATAAAACATTCAATGAATAAAATGTGATATATAAAACATTTCAATGAATCAATTTTGGTATATAAAACATTTCAATGAATCAAATTTGATATATAAAACATTTCAATGAATCAAATTTGATATATAAAACATTTCAATGAATTAATTTTGGTATATAAAACATTTCAATGAATCAAATTTGATATATAAAACATTTCAATGAATCAAATTTGATATATAAAACATTTCAATGAATCAATTTTGATATATAAAACATTTCAATGAATCAATTTTGATATATAAAACATTTCAATGAATCAAATTTGATATATAAAACATTTCAATGAATCAATTTTGGTATATAAAACATTTCAATGAATCAAATTTGATATATAAAACATTTCAATGAATCAAATTTGATATATATAAAACATTTCAATGAATCAATTTTGATATATAAAACATTTCAATGGATCAAATTTGATATATAAAATATTTCAATTAATAAAATTTGATATATAAAACATTCAATGAATAAATTTTGGTATATAAAACATTTCAATGAATCAAATTTGATATATAAAACATTTCAATGAATCAAATTTTATATATAAAACATTTCAATGAATCAAATTTGATACATAAAACATTTCAATGAATTAAATCATATTGACTAAAATAACAACAAAAAAAAGGAATTATACAGGGTGTGTATTTAGAGTCTATTACAGAGAATGATAATTATTTGCAATAAAAAAAATGTCTGTCTGTTCAATTAAGTATATATTGAAGTGAATGAAGAAGCAGCAGCTGACTGAAGCATCAGTATTGTTCGTAATATAAACGAATACAACAACTATTTATTTTAAGTGAATTTTACTTTTGAAAAGTTGTAGACGAGTTGAAAATTAATAACAGAAAAAAAAGAACGTTGGTTATAATCATAATAAATGGAATATCAAGATTTTGTATAATTTGGTATATTCGGACTACTGTTCTCATCTTGGGTGTTTTTATCACAACGTTTCGGTCGATGTCACCTCCGACCTTCTTCAGGTATACTTTGTCGAACTCGGGAATCTTTCTGTTGAACTCGGAAATCTTTCTGTTGAACTCGGAAATCTTGACGGAATTTCGAACGGAACCCTTTATTAAATCCACGGGGGTAGCATGCTCTCGTTCCATCTGCCATGACTGGGAAGAAGTCTTCAGTAATTCAGATACGAAGAATTGCGAATAGACAGGGTGCAGCCGTTGCGGTGAAGATTTTGGTTATAAATTACAATAAATTATTATCAAATATTTTCACAACGTTTTGGCCGATGTAACCTCCGAGCTTCTTTAAGTGTACCAATCGCAACAGACCGAAATTACGTTTTTAACATCTATTTCTTATTGTATAATACTAAAGGAGACAATTAAGTATATATTGAAGTGAATAAATCAGCAGCAGCTGACTGAAGTACCAGTATTGTTCGCTGTATAATCAAATACAACAATTATTTATTCCAAGTGAATTTTACTTTAAAAGTTGACGGCTAGTTTGGAATTAATAATAGAAAAGAAAAAGCGAGTTATAATCAAAATAAATGAAATAAAAAGATTTTGTGCTAAAAAAAAAAAAACTTACCCCGAATAGACAGAGTACAGCGGTTGTGATGACGATCGATCGGAACATCTTTTTGATGAGTTTTTTTGGTTATAAGTTGCAATAAATTATGAAATAAAAGTTTATGATTCTTTTGGCGATTCTGGTAACGAACTCGACTCGAATCAGTTGGACACTGAATAAAGCAGAACAAGATGGGCCCTTCTTATATAGAAACCAGAGATCATTCACTTCTTACGTGGTTGCAAATCTGGGAGTGAAACTTCTCAAGTGCGTGTTTCCGATTAATGACATCACGGATGTTTCAGCGTGTAAATCTCTGCAGGGAAGAGAAAATCGTGAATGGAAAAAACGCTGGTCATTTAAAAAAAGAAATGGGGAGTGTTTAATTAAGACTTGCACCAAAGGCATGTTCTTCCGTCATCAGACCGAGCCTAACACGCAACCAGTGTTCCAAGACAGAAATAT
The DNA here is from genome assembly GCA_963556195.1 of Sepiola atlantica. Classification (NCBI taxonomy): domain Eukaryota; kingdom Metazoa; phylum Mollusca; class Cephalopoda; order Sepiida; family Sepiolidae; genus Sepiola; species Sepiola atlantica. The sequence goes on along the minus strand of OY744547.1, from coordinate 10,391,100 downwards.
TCCATTTCTCTTAAGCGATCAATATTTGAGGATGAACTGCTGTCTTATGGGTTTTACGTCAGAACATTTGGTAACTCTGTAGACGAACATCCTCCACTGAATCACCCCCGCCCCACCTAAAATTCGATTCTACGTATTTTAGGCGATTACGTGCGAACACCCTGAAAAACTTGGCAGAAAGAAAAAAAAACACACAATTATTTTAGAATTCAGTGTGTGGGATCAGTTTCGTATATGAATTTAACGTAAAACGATGCCACATTTCCAGGGCATTCTAGCTTTTTAGAGAAGTTAACCAATTATTTTTTTTTTTAGCAATAAGTCCGAATGACAAGTCATACAACCATAGGTACCCCCCCCCCAAAAAAAAGTCCCCACCCTTTAAAAAAAACGCACAGGATTTATCTTCCATAGCACAGAAGAAAACAATGGTTAAGTGACGCTAGAATGGCCCGGAAACGGGGGATCATTTTATGTTTAATTCATATGCGAAATTGATCCCCCAGTAGAATCTTATTTTTCAGACTGGAATTATTTAGTGGAGGGTTTTGATCTACAATTATACCGAACATTTACCGTTAAATGACATGTACGCGTGCACAATTTAACGGGTGGGGCTATTAATACGAATCAAAAATACGTCCTCGACAATCAATCCAACAGACACTGGGCCATTTTGAAACTAGGTAACCTTTCCTTTCTCTTGCTGAGATATGGTTCTGTGCGGTTATAGTAGGACAACCCTCCCAGGCTTTACCTTCTCGCGCTTTGAGAACGGGTTAGTTTAGTGTTAATCGCCTGGGGCGCCCCTATCAGGGAACGCCGACGAGGCTGCTCAGGCATTTTCTGTAGTGCAGAGTGCGCTGTTTTTTTTTAATCCACATTTTTTGTCACACTTTCTTGCAGTTGGTATCGAGGGTGTAAATACCCCTTCGTCGCTTTTTCATACTTGCCGAGGATTTGTTTTTTAATACTCAGTCCGACGGGGTTGAGATTGCCTTTGTGGGGCCAGACTCACTTTTTTCCGGATAAGGTATCGTCTAGCTTGGTTATAGGAAGCGTTTCCGACCAGGCAGTAACTCATCGATCTTAGGAAGGGTTGATTTATGCCAATCGCCTGAGGCGCCCCTACCGTGGAATGCCACCGAAAACGTTATCTGTGTTTTCATCATACCAGATACCATTTCACACACACATAATACACACACACACTATATATATATATATATATATATATATATATATATATATATATATATATATATATATATATATATATATATATATAAGTAAACTTAAAGCAGAGCATGGGAGATATTTAGAAATAGACATTCACTACAGAAAGCAAGACTCCAAGTAAGGTCGTCGAAATCTCAAGTCTTTAAAATGTTTACGCTGTAATGGCATAAATATATCTTAAATTCTCCGTACCACGTGATCATTTGAAAGAACCCTCAACACCGACATATTTCCATTTCTTTCATTGTGATAGCCTTTTAATACTCCCTTTTTTCTTTCTCTCTCTGTATGTATATATTTATATATATATATATATATATATATATATATATATATATATATATATATATATATATATATATATATATATAAAATGTATATATATAAAATATTTATATATATACATATATATACATATATATACATATATATACACACACACACACATATATATATATATATATATATATATATATATATATATATTTATGAATGATTTTTATTCAAACATGCACAAAGTCTGCTACACTGGCATGTCGATGTTATCGATCTACAGATATCAAGAGCTGTAGATCGATAACATCGACATGCCAGTGTAGCAGACTCTGTACATGTTTGAATAAAAAATCATTCATAATACAGCTCTATATTCTTATTGAGCACTTTTTTTATAAGCCCGGTTTGATTCCCTTTGGATTTCTACCCTGTAGATCTTTATCCTACCTGGATTACTATATATATATATATATATATATATATATGGGAAGAGAAGGATGAAAGTAATCCGACGTGATGGGAAAATGAAAAAGGAAAACCAAAAAATGGATGTTTTTTATGTGTACATCAACGTTTCGTCTTTATTTATAAGACTTCATCAGGATGATAAAATAGAGAAAAAATGTCATGCAAGCACAGATACATGTAGGGTAGACATATTGGGAAAAATAGAATGAAATAGTGGCCAACTGCTATATATATATATATATATATATATATATATATATATATATATATATATATATATATATATATATGTGTGTGTGTTTTTCGTTCAAGTTTTAAGTATTGCATGGAAAGTTTATAAAATTGAAATAAAAGCCAAATTAGCAATACAAGATTAATTTATTTTATTTATTTATTTATTTTTTTTTTTTCTTACATGTAAGAAAAAAATAAAATAAATTAATCTTGTATTGCTAATTTGGCTTTTATTTCAATTTATATATATATATATATATATATATATATATATATATATATATATATATATAAGGTGGATCCGTGAACCGAGTTTGCGCCTCATTACCGTCTGAAATTATCACTTCCTACACTGTTTATGCATTTATCTGATTGAAAACTATGATTTTCCAACGTGTAAGCATAATATACAGGGACAACTTAATTTCCACCGGTCGGTGATAATAATAAATCACACGCTTAAAACGTTCTCCTCCAACTGATTTATTTTCGGACAATTTAACATTTAGTCGTTTTCCAGCCTCGTAGACATTAGCTAGCACAGCAACACAGGTTTATTGGCGTAGGATAGGCTGTTCTAATCTTTATATATATATGACACCGGGTTTGTTTTGAACAAAAAAAACGCTTTAAAATAAGTTAAAACACAAATAAACTGATCCAGGTTAGTAGAAGAGTAACTTATCTTGCCTTTCGTAACAGTTATTTGTTGCCTATTTGTTTGTTTTTGTTTTTTTTTACCCCTTTTTCGTTTTGTTAGCTCTCGTTATAAATGCCCAATTCTTTTTCTTTGAATCAAATCGAAAATATTATTGCATAAAATCATTCATAGTAAAGAACAAAAAGTAAAAATTTTGTATGAGAAAATTTTTTTTAAAAAAATCATTCATAAATAAAAAATTTTAAAAAATCATTCATAAATAAAAATTTTTAAAAAATCATTCATAAATAAAAAATTTTAAAAAATCATTCATAAATAAAAAATTTTAAAAAATCATTCATAAATAAAAATTTTTAAAAAATCATTCATAAATAAAAAATTTTAAAAAATCATTCATAAATAAAAATTTTTAAAAAATCATTCATAAATAAAATTTTTAAAAAATCATTCATAAATAAAAAATTTTAAAAAATCATTCATAAATAAAATTTAAAAAAAAATCATTCATAAATAAAATTACAAAAAAAAATCATTCATAAATAAAAAATTTTTAAAGTCATTCATAAATAAAATTTTAAAAAAATCATTCATAAATAAAATTACAAAAAAAATCATTCATAAATAAAATTACAAAAAAAAATCATTCATAAATAAAGAACAAAAAGTAAACATTTTGTACGAGAAAAAATTCTAAAAAATAGTTTTGAGACAATTACGATATCATTTTTGAAAAACTCGAAACATTTGTAATCGAAAAAAGAATAAACCAGATATAAACTTATAGAAATACAATTCAGGTATTCAATGTGTGTTTCTAAATGCAAGGGTTAATAAAAAATTAATTTAGGTAAAATTTAATAGTTTTCACAAGATCCTGAATGAGAAAAACGCTGGTGATTAAAACAAAAAAAAGCAACAAAAAAAAACTGGGGAGTGTTTGATTAAGACTTGCAAGAAACCCATGTTCTTCCGCCATCAGACCGAGCCTAATACGGAACCTTGGGTTGTAAAAAAAAAAAAATCCGACTCTAGAATTGTAATTAATTAACGACGCCAACTCTAAAAAAAAAAAAATCCGACTCTAGAATTGTAATTAATTAACGACGTCAACTCTAAAAAAAAAATCCGATTCTAGAATTGTAATTAATTAACGACGCCAACTCTAAAAAAAAATAAAAAATCCGACTCTCGTCGATCGGGTAACCCGACACAAAACGCCAATTTAATTTGTTTTCTCCTTTTCTCGCTGAACACTGACGTATCATCATATTATCGTCAAGGTATTCAATTCCTTCCCGCCGCAGGAAGATGTGGCACAAGGCCGGAAGATGGGGAAAGTCAAACCAGCGCCTCTAAAGAAGGAGCACTCTGACCTTTTAAAATTGCCTGAGCTGCAGCGTCAGCATTCCTCGATCGGGGCGCCTCAGGATATAAGCGATAAACTTACTATACCCTATAAGGCCTGGGGGGATGGACCTCCTAGGACTACCAAAGACTGATGCCTTAATGCGACAGATAAAAAGGCTATCGAAGTTCCCCATGTTCTGCCGGACTGGTTGTCGAGATCTGAATCTCGACTTGTATGTCCGTTACATGATACCAACTGAATGTTATCGTCACGGTATATATTTCCTTCCCACCGCAGGAAGATGTGGCACAAGGCCGAAAGTTAGGAAAAATCAAGCCAGCGCCCCTTTAGGCAGTCCCGTATACATTCGCCGGTCGGGGCGCCCCAGGGAGTAAGCAATAGACTTACTTTACCCCAAAGAAAGATAGCAAGGTTTCGGAAGGTGTATCTCCTAGGACTACCCAGTACGAATACCTCAGTCCGATAGATAAAAGGCCACAGAAGTGCCCCGGTTTCTACCGGACTGATTGTCGAGATTGGAACCTCGACTGGTATGTTCGTGACATGACGTCAACTAAATGTGATCGTTGCACACGAGGAGGAAAGTTTCTACTCTTTTAATTTCAATGAGAATTTGCCCATACAAAACAATGATCATTTGCATAAGTGGACTCTTGTCCTTGCACAGAAATAACAAGATTCTGCGTTTAATCCCCGATGAACAACACACGGTGCGACCCTCACTCTTTTACCTCATGGACCGGCATGATGGCTTCTACAGAACATGAGTTCTAAAACAAAAATATTTCTGTTGTCTTGAGCGATCAATGCACGAAAACAATAACATAAATTCAAATAATACAGTAAAGGCAAAAAATACTTGTGACTGTAACAATAAAATAGATTGCCCACTAGAACATAACTGTTTATCATCTTCTATATAGTTTATCATTACAACTAGAGAAGATTCAACTGAAAATAAATTGCTTATTGTTGGTCCCCCGATTTATAAAATCGGGGGACTTATGTTTTGAGGTATGTCCGTCCGTCCGTCCGTCCGTCCGTCCGTCCGTCCGTCCGTCCGTCCGTCCGTCCGGATTTTTCTCCGCAACCATCCATTGAATTTCTCTGAAATTTTGCATGAAGTTGTAACTTTAGTCAGGTTAGAAAGTGACATTCTCCGATTTTTGAAAAAAAATCTAGTTAGCCCCCCCCCAGGGGGTCAAAAGGGCCCCGAAATTATTTTTTGCCCCATAACTTTTCATCCATCCATTCAATTTCTCTGAAACTTGGCCAAAATGTGGAGGCAATTGTTCCTAATAGAAAATAAGTATCACTGAACTTGGAAAAAATCTGGTTCGCGCCCCCAGGGGGGGGGGGGGTCAAAAGCCCCCAAAATGGCAAAAAAATGACACTTTTCTCCTATAACGTTTGATCCATCCATTCAATTTTTCTGAAACTTGACCAAAAATGTAGAGTCAATTGTCCTCGTGGGGAGGTAAGTAAATGGAGACAACGAACAATAGTTTACATGTCCATCTCGACCCTCTGCGCACATTTTTTTTTTCATTTTCTCAGTATGTTTTTTTTTTTTTTTTTAAGTTTTTTTCCAGAACTAGCACATTTTATTTTTATTTTTCATATTGCAACTCGGACTTAGGGTTAATCTTGTTAGGTTAATGAAAGGCATGTATTTGTCTGAAATTTTTTTTTAGAACTGGTATGTTTTAGATTTATTTTCGTATAGCCGTTGTAAATTTGCATATTTTTGCTAATGAACTTTTTTCTCTTTTCTTAAGGGTTGTCCTGAAATGATTTTGTTCGTTATTTTTTCAGCATGAACTGAGTGAAAGGCTGCAACATGGGGATGTAAACGTAGACATAGGATGCATAGAAGCTACGGACGACAGGCCGTCAATAGGAAATATTTGGCTAACAGAAGAGAGAGATTACTCAAGTAATGGTTTGACCACCCAAAATTTCATTTTTCCACTTGAAAAGAGTATTTCATCTTTAAAAGAGGGTTCATGTTAACAAATAAAACCACGTAAAGTTCTTGAAAACATATGTCCCTTCAGATACGAGGTTCTACGCTGTGATTATGACTCACTTGATATTTTGCAAAATTAATGTTCATATCAGATAGATAACCTCATGATCAGACAGTTTTTTTTGTCCATAGATTAACACTTTAGTATTTTAATCGTGCGATCAGTTTGAACAGTAATCTCTATACTGAAGATTCCACAAGGATATAACGTATATATATATGTTGATAATATATATATATATAGTCTAAAGAAGCTTTGAGTTATTTTAAACAAAAAGGCAAAAAAAAAAGGAAAATGCAGTTTAAATTCCCAGAGAAACTTACTAAATCCAAAATAGTGCAGACTTAACATTCGTTGGAAAATTCATAAATAAATAAAAATATATAATAGTAATTAAATAGAATAAAAAGGGGTATTAAGTATCTAACAGTGAAACAAAAACAGGAGACCTTATCGTAAGGATCTAATATTAACACGGGGATCATCAGCTGTTTACCATGTAACTGTTTCGGAGATCTAAAAACAGGACAGTTATAATATGCATGGCTCTCCAATGGTACTGATCAAACTACCATTTCCCCAATAATCAAGTGTATATATATATATATATATATATATATATATATATATATATATATATATATATATAGAGAGAGAGAGAGAGAGAGAGAGAGGGGGGAGTATTAGAAGGCTATCACAATGCAAGAAATGGAAAAAATGTCGGCGTTGAGAATTAAGACAAAAACAAGTGATTTTGATTATATATTTTTCTAAAACTTTTTAAATAAAATTTTTTTTTCTTGTTTTTTTTTCTATATAGCAAATCTTACTTGATTAGGCAAGACTTCAACACTGATGTAATCTGTGTGACCGAGTTCCATAATATATTTCGAGGAAGACCTCTTTATCAAATGGTAGGTGTTTAAATCTCGAAAAACGTGTGAATGGCAATATTGCTTATAACGCAGTAAATATTAATATCCGCAGCAAATGTAAAAAAAACTAAAACTATAACTGATTTTTTTAATGATTTTAATTACTTATTAAATTTATTTATTTATTTATCTATTTATTATTTATTTTTTTCTGAATATTTTTTTTATTTTTTTATTTTTAATATTTGAACCCACCGATTAAGTGCCTGAAATATTAGATATTTTTGAGAATTACAATCATGTGATAGATTGCAATTCTCAAAAATATCTAATATTTCAGGCTTAAGCTTAATGAGGTCTTAAGAAGAAATTTAAATTCAGGGAATCTTGCTTAATTGCTGTCTAATGACTATGGATCAAAATTAATGTAAATCTGAAATATTGTGCGAGGTTGAACAACTATTAAGCTCCTAAAATTCCTTTTAAATAAAATAAAAATAAATTCGGTGAATATCTATTCATTGATTTCTAATATCAATTGCTAAAATTTCACAAAACTCGGAGCTATCTGGATTTTCATGAAGGGCTTCCACCCCATATTTGCACTAAATATAGCCACATTACCCACCCTTACCTCTTGCAGCTGATTTCTAAAATTCATAATGATCGGTTTATTAGTTTAGGAGTGAATCCTATACATAGAATTCTGTAAACGTATACGCACACCTAACTTTATATAAATGGAGATGTATACAACTAATACTTTATATAAATGGAGATGTATGCAACTAATACTTTATATAAATGGAGATGTATACAACAAATACTTTATATAAATGGAGATGTATACAACTAATACTTTATATAAATGGATATGTATACAACTAATACTTTATATAAATGGAGATGTATACAACTAATACTTTATATAAATGGCGATATATACAACTAATACTTTATATAAATGGATATGTATAAAACTAAGACTTTATATAAATGGAGATGTATACAACGAATACTTTATATAAATGGAGATGTATACAACGAATACTTTATATAAATGGAGATGTATACAACTAATACTTTATATAAATGGAGATGTATGCAACTAATACTTTATATAAATGGAGATGTATACAACGAATACTTTATATAAATGGAGATGTATACAACTAATACTTTATATAAATGGAGATGTATACAACTAATACTTTATATAAATGGAGATGTATACAACTAATACTTTATATAAATGGAGATGTATACAACTAATACTTTATATAAATGGAGATGTATACAACGAATACTTTATATAAATGGAGATATATACAACTAATACTTTATATAAATGGATATGTATACAACTAATACTTTATATAAATGGAGATGTATACAACGAATACTTTATATAAATGGAGATGCATACAACTAATACTTTATATAAATGGAGATGTATGCAACTAATACTTTATATAAATGGAGATGTATACAACGAATACTTTATATAAATGGAGATGTATACAACTAATACTTTATATAAATGGAGATGTATACAACTAATACTTTATATAAATGGAGATATATACAACTAATACTTTATATAAATGGATATGTATACAACTAATACTTTATATAAATGGAGATGTATACAACGAATACTTTATATAAATGGAGATATATACAACTAATACTTTATATAAATGGATATGTATACAACTAATACTTTATATAAATGGAGATGTATACAACTAATACTTTATATAAATGGAGATGTTTACCACTAATACTTTATATAAATAGCGATGTATACAACTAATACTTTATATAAATGGAGATGTATAGAACTAATACTTTATATAAATGGAGATGTATACAACTAATACTTTATATAAATAGAGATGTATACAACTAATACTTTATATAAATGGAGATGTATACAACTAATACTTTATATAAATGGAGATGCATACAACTAATACTTTATATAAATGGAGATGTATACAACTAATACTTTATATAAATGGAGATGCATACAACTAATACTTTATATAAATGTAGATGTATACAACTAATACTTTATATAAATGAAGATGTATACAACTAATACTTTATATAAATGGAGATGTATACAACTAATACTTTATATAAATGGAGATGCATACAACTAATACTTTATATAAATGGAGATGCATACAACTAATACTTTATATAAATGTAGATGTATACAACTAATACTTTATATAAATGGAGATGTATACAACTAATACTTTATATAAATGGAGATGTATACAACTAATACTTTATATAAATGGAGATGTATACAACGAATACTTTATATAAATGGAGATATATACAACTAATACTTTATATAAATGGAGATGTATACAACTAATACTTTATATAAATGGAGATATATACAACTAATACTTTATATAAATGGAGATATATACAACTAATACTTTATATAAATGGAGATGTATACAACGAATACTTTATATAAATGGAGATGTATACAACTAATACTTTATATAAATGGATATGTATACAACTAATACTTTATATAAATGGAGATGTATACAACGAATACTTTATATAAATGGAGATGTATACAACTAATACTTTATATAAATGGAGATGTATACAACTAATACTTTATATAAATGGAGATGTATACAACTAATACTTTATATAAATGGAGATGTATACAACTAATACTTTATATAAATGGAGATGTATACAACGAATACTTTATATAAATGGAGATATATACAACTAATACTTTATATAAATGGAGATGTATACAACTAATACTTTATATAAATGGAGATATATACAACTAATACTTTATATAAATGGAGATATATACAACTAATACTTTATATAAATGTAGATGTATACAACTCATACTTTATATAAATGGAGATGTATACAACTAATACTTTATATAAATGGAGATGTATACAACTAATACTTTATATAAATGGAGATGTATACAACTAATACTTTATATAAATGGAGATGTATACAACTAATACTTTATATAAATGGAGATGTATACAACTAATACTTTATATAAATGGAGATGTATACAACTAATACTTTATATAAATGGAGATGTATACAACTAATACTTTATATAAATGGAGATGTATACAACGAATACTTTATATAAATGGAGATATATACAACTAATACTTTATATAAATGGAGATGTATACAACTAATACTTTATATAAATGGAGATATATACAACTAATACTTTATATAAATGGAGATATATACAACTAATACTTTATATAAATGGAGATGTATACAACGAATACTTTATATAAATGGAGATATATACAACTAATACTTTATATAAATGGATATGTATACAACTAATACTTTATATAAATGGAGATGTATACAACGAATACTTTATATAAATGGAGATGTATACAACTAATACTTTATATAAATGGAGATGTATACAACTAATACTTTATATAAATGTAGATGTATACAACTAATACTTTATATAAATGGAGATGTATACAACTAATACTTTATATAAATGGAGATGCATACAACTAATACTTTATATAAATGGAGATGTATACAACTAATACTTTATATAAATGGAGATGTATACAACTAATACTTTATATAAATGGAGATGTATACAACTAATACTTTATATGAATGGAGATGTATACAACTAATACTTTATATAAATGGAGATGTATACAACTAATACTTTATATAAATGGAGATGTATACAACTAATACTTTATATAAATGGAGATGCATACAACTAATACTTTATATAAATGGAGATGTATACAACTAATACTTTATATAAATGGAGATGTATACAACTAATACTTTATATAAATGGAGATGTATACAACTAATACTTTATATAAATGGAGATGTATACAACTAATACTTTATTAACCGTAGAGGTTGCTACAAACAAAACCTTCATCAGATGATGATCCTGGGTATTGGCATTGCTCCTACCCCATCGCAATAATAAATAAACTATGTTTCTTTTGTTAAACATATCCATTCCAAAAGAAACATAACAATTACAGTCAATAATTTTTTTATTTACTAACGAGTCACCACTTATCAAGGCTAAAAGCCAGTCGAGGATGAAGATGGATCGGTTGCCAGTTGAATTGTTGTTTTGTTTTACAGCATGTCACATCATTTTGGGTTATGTAATGCCAAATTTGGCCATTTTGGGAAAAGTTTTTATGCTTCAAGTTCGATATATATATTCAAATATTGGTGCCTTGTAGAATTAGGATCCACGCTAACTTTGAACCCGTCGTTAGGGTTAGGGTTAGGGTCAAAGTGGGGTTAGGGTTAGGGTCAAAGTGGGGTTAGGGTTAGGGTTAACGTTAGGGTTTATTGTTAGGGTTAGGGCTACAATCATCGTCAAAGTTAGCGTCGGTTAGGGTTAGGGTTAGGGTTAGGGTTAGTGTTAGGGTTAGCGTTAGGGTTAGGGTAGGGTTAGGGTTAGGGTTAGGGTTAGGGTTATCGTTAGGGTTTATGGTTAGGGTTAGGGCTACAATCATCGTCAAAGTTAGCGTGGGTTAGGGTTAGGGTTAGCGTTAGGGTTAGGGTTTATGGTTAGGGTTAGTGTTAGCGTTAGGGTTTATGGTTAGGGTTAGGGCTACAATCATCGTCAAAGTTAGCGTGGGTTAGGGTTAGGGTTAGCGTTAGGGTTAGGGTTTATGGTTAGAGTTAGGGTTAGTGTTAGGGTTTATGGTTAGGGTTAGGGCTACAATCATCGTCAAAGTTAGTGTGGGTCCTGATGTAACAAAGTACCCAACTATTTATGGTTTAGTTGTTTTGAAGAAGAAAATTGTTGGTTTTGTTTCTGGCTTTGCAAAATATGATTGAGTTTTGCAAAAGAAAGGGAGAAAAAAAGAATAACATCAATGTTTGGTGCATTTTTGGTCAGGAATCAGTATCAGCCGAATCTGGTTTCCAGTTGAATGATTGTGAATACTCTGAGAGGATTGAAAATAATGAATGGAATTAATGAATGTTTATGCTCATGAGGACAATATATGAAAAGTACTTATTGACATCGGATTCGGAGATGACCACATTGTAGCCGCATGGAAGCAATCTCGTGGTAACGTGTTCCTCACATGGAAATTTTTTTTGCAAAGAAACTCCGTTCATGGAAATTCCGTTTGATTTTAGGCACACGGAAAGTGAAAGGAAAGCGAAAGGAAAGCGAAAGGAAAGTTCTTTGCAGCTGTGGTAGGAAGATGAGTAATTGCCGTGAATGTTTAACAAAGAGGAACCAGAGATTGAAGCTCAGTCGAGTATCTTTCATGAGAATAAGGCATAAGGTTCATAACTTTCTCAGCTGTATTAAGGCATAAGGTTCATAACTTTCTCAGCTGTATTAAGGCATAAGGTTCATAACTTTCTCAGCTGTATTAAGGCATAAGGTTCATAACTTTCTCAGCTGTATTAAGGCATAAGGTTCATAACTTTCTCAGCTGTATTAAGGCATAAGGTTCATAACTTTCTCAGCTGTATTAAGGCATAAGGTTCATAACTTTCTCAGCTGTATTAAGGCATAAGGTTCATAACTTTCTCAGCTGTATTAAGGCATAAGGTTCATAACTTTCTCAGCTGTATTAAGGCATAAGGTTCATAACTTTCTCAGCTGTATTAAGGCATAAGGTTCATAACTTTCTCAGCTGTATTAAGGCATAAGGTTCATAACTTTCTCAGCTGTATTAAGGCATAAGGTTCATAACTTTCTCAGCTGTATTAAGGCATAAGGTTCATAACTTTCTCAGCTGTATTAAGGCATAAGGTTCATAACTTTCTCAGCTGTATTAAGGCATAAGGTTCATAACTTTCTCAGCTGTATTAAGGCATAAGGTTCATAACTTTCTCAGCTGTAGAAGGCCTACCAATGTCTCTTTCTGTGACAAAGGAGCTGTAAAAAAAGAGAAGAGATAATCCCCACTTGATTTCGAAGTCGATTTTGAATGCTGTCAAGGCAAAAAAAAAAGCTGTGGCAGCATTACTCCAGCTTAGGACATATCCCACCCTTCTATAGACAGAGTATTGCATCAGGTGGCAGGTAGTTTCTGGAACGGTTAAAATAATCTAACCATTTTCTCAGCAACTTTAACAACAGATTAGATATAATTATCAAATTTTATATCTTGTGTGAATGTCAATTGTAGGAGCTTAGCAAAACAAGGAGCATCCTCAAGGAGAGAACAACTCATTTCAACTGGAGCTAGACAAGGATCTGAACGTTATTTTAATATACCAGGTACATTATTCGGGCAGAGAGAGAGAGAGAGAGAGAGACAGACAGAGAGAGAGAGAGAAAGAGGGAGGGGGAGAAAGGGAAAGAGACAGTGGAGATGAATAGCCCTCTAATCACTATTTTAAGACTTACATTTTAACACGTGCGTCTGTCTCGCCTCTAAGGGAATTCTCTCTCTAGCTTTTAGCATGCTAATTCGTATTTTCTGTTTTGTTTCTTCCGTTCCCCTGCGCGAATTGGACTCTTGGCAATTGACTCCCCAATATATAACATGTGTGAGTTCATAACTTTCTCAGCTGTATTAAGGGATAAGGTTCATAACCTTCTCAGCTGTATTAAGGCATAAGGTTCATAACTTTCTCAGCTGTATTAAGGCATAAGGTTCATAACTTTCTCAGCTGTATTAAGGCATAAGGTTCATAACTTTCTCAGCTGTATTAAGGCATAAGGTTCATAACTTTCTCAGCTGTATTAAGGCATAAGATTCATAACTTTCTCAGCTGTATTAAGGTATAAGGTTCATAACTTTCTCAGCTGTATTAAGGTATAAGTGGGTGTCATCAAATAGATAACATTGGATTTGAACGCAGTTTGTCGATTCCATAGTCCTCGTTGTTACGAATTAGCAGTTGGATTTGAACTCGGGTTACGGCTTTCATAGTCCGCGTCGTTAAGCATTAGCCCCCTTTTGGACCATTGATTATTAAAATACACATATGTACACCAAATACATGTTGTTTGTTTTAATATCTCAGCTATATTATTAGAGCAGAGAGAGAATGAGAGAGATGCGGGTATAAAAAGTCATCTAATCACTTTTTTTAAAGAGTTACATTTTAACACGTGCGTCTGTCTCGCATCTAAGTGAATTCTCTCTCTAGCTTCAAACATTTCTTCATTTTTTAATTAAAATAAGTAATTGTACAATTCTGAGGACAAATGCGTCGAGTGTCTACAAAGGAAAAACAACAAAATAATACGTTTTATATCAAAATTTATTTTTTCAAACATTTCTTTTTTAAATAAAAGAAGTAATTGTACAATTCAGACGACCAATGCGTCGAGTGTCTACAAAGGAAAACAACAAAATAATACGTTTTATATCAAAATTTATTTCTTCAAACATTTCTTTCTTTTTTTAAATAAACAAGTAATTGTACAATTCTGACGACCAATGCGTCGATTGTATATTCGATAAGTAAAAGAGACGCTGCCAGCAACGTGAAGTCAAATGTCTGATCGATTTCGGTTTCAGACAGGCGGCGTTTTTTTTTATTCATTTTATTTCTTTTTATTTCACGCCCGTCATTGTCAGCTGTGTATTTTCGTTAATGTTGTGCTAACTTTCAAAATAAATCCATTTTTTTTTTCTGACGAGGTACTTTTGAGAATGTAGTCAGCCAAAATATAGTTTTTTTTATTGTGTCTTTGTTAGAGTTTATGTGTGCATATGTGTCATGCCTGTTGTAAAAACAGGCAATTTAACTCGTGTGGTTGAAAGACATGAGTAGTTTCAGATAAATCTCTACGTAATTTCATGGTAAAAACTGGAAAATGTTAAATATAGCTGCATAAAAAAATATTGCATCGAAAAATCACAAATTAAAACAATTTCCCCGAAATAAGAAACTATACAACTTTTCACGTGTACAAAAAATCTTAAAATCAAAAAGTGTCTTTTAAGCACCACAATTACGTTAAGTGTTGAAAGTAACGGATTTAGCACGACACAATATCTGACATCACTAAAAATCAACACCTTTTAAAGGTAAAAAGAAAACAAGTGTCCTTGGCCTTTTGGCTAGAAACAAAGTGTTGTATCTGTTCTGATACTACACTTCATCTGTTTTGCCTTCAACCAGTGAAAGAGAAATCCTTCTATGCAACTGAGGCAATTTTTATTTTGTCCCAATCCTCAGTGCCATTTTGTGATAGCTGGACTTTCTCCATATTAAGATCCGACCTTGTGTCTTTGCCCTCGTTGGGAGGCAAATAAATAGAAACTTGGTCTAAGAATAACATTCTTTCATTAGATTATTAAACTTATATAAGTGACGTCATTACGGTGTAATGCTAAACTGGTTCGTATCAGTTGCTAGCATAATTTAGATGCTTAAAATGTACTTGGTCGAAAACAAGATGCGTTCGGATTCGAACACACATAGCCTGAATATTTATATTGAGCAATTTGGAAAGTGAGATCGAAATCTTTTTGGGGAAAAATTATTTGTGAATATTTATAAAAAGTTTTTTTTTATCCTTAAAAGTCATTTATTAAAAGTTGATTTCTTTTGCAATTGCGGGTGATATGTTTAAATCGAAGTTGTTCGTTTAGAATCTCAAACCGTTTGAACCGTATTGATTGTAGATTGGTTTAAAATGAAACGGGTTATGCTGAGCTTGGAGGACCAACTGATGATACGAAGGAGAGCTGAACATATGTGTTTGATGGGGCTGACTGCTCATCGGGTTAAGCTGTTCAAGTTGCGGCCATGGACAGGGGCCAACGTTGACCAAATGCAGTTTGACGCCATTCTTTTTAAGCATTTCGATTTCCTTGGTCAGTTCTGGGGTAATGGTCATCACGGACGAATCGACGAACAGGACAGCTACTTGATTTTCAACATGGCCGCTGTTAACATTCTGCTTTGTTCGGGTGTATAAGACATTTCTCATTTGTCGTACAACATCGACGAGATCGGGTAGTGTACCGTCAGCGACGATACCGTTTTTAATAACAGATGGGTCCTTGTCCATTAGAGATGTGATTGGCACGTTGAAGTGGGATGGACAATAGCCGTAGGAGACAACGCCAAAGTGTCCGTAGCCACTGTATGGAAGAATGGTATTGATAAATTGGTGGATCATACCGGAACGGTAGGCTCCCATAGCAACGAGGTCGTATCCGAAGAGGATAATACCTGGAAAAGTAAGAATAACATTTTTGTAATAATTTTGTCTTAGTCAACCGATAATATTTAGTAATTTTCTCAAGGTAGTGTTGTTTTAATCTTTATTTATAAATATGATTAGATGTAAAAAGCTTCTAAAATGTCAATCTTTTAATACATGAGGATTTGCTAAGAATTATGTTGTGTAATCAAATAGAGAACACACACTTACACCGGCCCGGCCCGGCCCGGCCCACGAATACACATCTAATAGTGTTATATATATATATATATATATATATATATATATATATATATATATATATATATATATTAGGACAATAGACTCCAGCTTATTACTCTCATTAGTTTAGGAAGTGATTATTTCGGACAATTTCGCGAACATATATATATATATATATATATATATATATATATATATATATATATATATATATATATATATATATATAGAGAGAGAGAGAGAGAGAGAGAGAGAGAGAGAGAGATAGATAGATAGATAGATAGATAGATAGATAGATAGGTACGTATGTGTGTCTAACTTAATGGTGAAAAGGTATTAAACAAATAAGTATACTTACTTTTATGGCCTGTTTGTGGTTCAGCATTTTCTGTAAAGGAAGAAAAAACAGAAATTGAATTTAAAAAAAATACCAGATTGATTTTAATCGTAACCTTAAATAATTATAAATTCGCGGCAGTTGTTTCTTACATGAATAAAACAAACAGTTAATAGCAATTCTACCTTTATAATGATAATGATTTGCTAGGTTGAGCTCGTGCGAATTGCCCGGTATTATTTCTTCCAAAATACCATATTACAGACATTTTTCTATTTAAAGGTTCATTTCTATCGGCTTTCCTCAGTTTGATATTAATTCTTTGACACTTTGAGAAGCCGAACGTCCCGTTAAGCCAATCTTTCTCTACAATTTCTCAATTTTCTCTGCTTTTCATGCTCGAACTGTATATATTTCTTTCTAATCCTCATGTTAAACGTAACACATACACCGAGGGAATAGACACAAAAACCTATTCTAAGTAGAAACTTAATGCGTGTATTTTTTTTAACTTACTAAAGTTCATACATCAGGTTCTAATTTTTACTTAAGCGTGATAAGCCGAGGGAGATCATGTGACAGAAGTAAAAGATGTAATTTTGAAATAAATAGATAGTGAAGTTAAGGCAACCCACAAAAGACATAAATCGTACAGGGAGAAGCGATATAGGCGCTCTTTATCATGGCCGTCTTCAAATGGAAATTAATGACGCAACTGACCAGTCGGAATTGAATTGATCGATTAATGTTAAATACCATACGTCGTTAGTCATCATTAAGTAATCCTTATGCTGATCCCAGCCACGAAGAAATAGATGAGAATATGGCGAATAATGTATGGTATACACGGAGATATCCACATAAAGCAATTAAGACGCATTGGACTAATATATATCCAAGAATATTAACTTCCATTAAATATAAAACGTAAATAAACTTACGTGGTTTCTCTTCGGTTGTTAATGATTCAGTCGTCGGTTTTTCGGTGGTTGTTGTAGTAGTAGTAGTACTGAGTTCTGTAATAGTTGTAATCTCAGTTGTGGTGGTGGTTGGCGCTTCAGTTGTGGTGGTAGTAGGAACTTCAGTTGTAGTTGTGGTGGTAGTAGGAATTGTTGTTGTGACTTCGTCTGAAAAATAAATGCATGAAAACTAATTGAATAATGAGTTTTAAGTATTGAACCATTTCAATGTATACTTTATTTATATGACACTAGCAGGGCTCCCAGGCGTTACCCGGGTGCATGGATGATAAAATTAAGACTTAAGTAAGGCGCGAAAATGTATATAAATACAACTAATATAATTCTATGACTAAAACTTATATATTTATTTACTCTATTATTTAATTATTTTAATATTTAATTATTTTTTATTTTACAGATTTTGTTTAATCCGGTTTTAAATTACAAAGCAAATATTTATTTATATGTCTGCGTTTGGCGACTATTTCTTGTGTTTTGTTTAATAATTAAATTTGTTTTTTTTAATTACTCATTTTAAATCTTTCTACTGAACATAATTCATAGTTTTTACTATTTATATTACAACAATGTACGCATTTTAAATTTCTCCAATTAATTATACTATTTAAATTTTTGATGTTTTGTCCCCATGTTTATTTAGATAATCTTGTACTATTCTATATCTTTCGTTTTTAAATGTCATCATATGATAATTATATCTACCCTTAAATTGATTTTCTGTAGCTCCTATATATACTTTCTCTTTATTATTAGTATTGTTATTTACGGTTTCATTATATATCATATGAGGTGTTAAGCATTTATTCATCAATGGGCAATTGTTTTTTATTCTGCAATTACATAAATTATATGATTAATAATTATTTAATTATTTCCTCTAAACATAATTTAGTTTCTACTATTTATATTGCAACGATGTACTAATTCTAAAATTACCCAATTAATATTACTTTTAATATTATTATGTAACGCGTAGTATAATTGTTTTAATTGTCATCATATGATAAGTATATCATAAAATTCCTCAATTAATAATACTATTTATATTTTTGATGTTTTGTTCCCATATTTATTTAGATAATGTAGTACTATTTTATATCTTTTATTTCCAAAGGTCATAATATGATAACTATATCTACCTTTAAATAGATGACTGTAGATTCTATATATATTTTCTCTACATTAGTATTATTATTATTTGTGGTTACTTTTCATATTACATTAGGTTTTAAGCATTTATTTATTAAAGGGCAAATGTTTTTTATTCTGCAATTACATAAATTGCTATTAGATCTATTTGGCTTCTTTCGCACACAAAACTGACCCGGTTTGTGATGTCTATATACAATATAAACCTCTTTGTTGTGTAGCAAATATTGTTGGTATGTATTTACTTGTGTTCCTATTTACTCATAGGGAAGAAGTCCAAAAGGAGGAGTAACGTAACAAATAAATGAATATAGTAACACGATATCGCGATGTATGTAAGAAGTTTGTATTTTATATGTTATCTCAAAAAGTGACTTACCTTCGCATGGCTTGATGTGAAATTTCTCTGCAATTTCCTTCAAAGCAGAATAACTGGACACAGTGTAGACACCGTTCTCTGGGTCGCTAGCAATTGCTTTCAGTTCGTTGATATCATAATTTCGTGAATTGCCGACACCAATTGCATAAACATGGATGCCAAGTTGATGTAATTTCTTCGCTTCTTCTTTCGTAGCCGCAGGGTTGGATGATTTGCCGTCAGTGATCACTACAGCTATGACCGGAGATTTTCTCTCTTGCAAAGTCGGTTCAACTTGTCGTTTGAGTAATTTTAGGGCATCGGCCGTGTTGGTTGAGCCGAGTCTTTGGCTGATGTTCAAAATGGCGTTTCTCAATCGCTTAGGGTCGGAGTAACGGTCCGAAGAGAATTCCAAATGGGCGCGGTCGCTGAACGTAATGGCACCAACACGGGTTCCCGATCTACCATTTCCAACCTTGAAACTGTCCACAAGGTCAGCGACAAATTTGAGCTGTTTGTTGTAGTCCACAATCCAGATGCTACTGGACGAATCCAGAACAAAAATAATGTCGGCTGCTTTTTCCATACATTCTAAAAATGTAAGAAAACGTGTAATTAGAGAACCATTCTTTTTATTCTTTGATTCTTTTATTCATTTATTCTTTGATTCTTTTATTTTTTTATTTTTTTATTCTTTTAATTTATTTATTCTTTGATTCTTTTATTTTTTTATTCTTTTAATTTATTTATTCTTTGATTCTTTGATTCTTTTATTCTATTATTTTTTTAATTTATTTATTCTTTGATTCCTTTAATTAATTTATTATTTTATTCTTTTATTCTTTTATTCCTTTAATTTATTTATTCTTTGATTCTTTGATTCATTTATTCTTGTATTCTTTTAATTTATTTATTCTTTGATTCTTTTATTTTTTATTCTTTTATTTCTTTAATTTTTTATACATTCAAATGTTTGTATGAAAAAATTTTGATTAGATAACAGTTAACTTTTTCATTTATTTATTTCGATTATTCGGACTACTATCCTCATCTTGTTTTATTTTATTTAAAACGTTTTGACCGATGTAACCTCCGATCTTTTTGATGTGCGTTGACACTGATGGGTATTTAGCTCGGAATAATAAATAAAATAAGAGGAAACATTTGTATTATTTGAATAAATAAGACTGTTGTATCATGGCATAACGTACTTCACAATAAATAATAAATTTCTTAGTCCTGCGCAGACCATCTATATTATGAAATATTTTAATTAATCACCCAAAATATATTTCATCAAGGGGAATAACTAATATTTTTAAATTGAAGGAAATAAAAAGAATTGTCTCCCTTACGATTAAAATTTCATTTCTATTTCTGTATAAGTTTGAAAAATCTGCAAACAAATAACAGAAAAGTAAAATGTATTGATTTTTTGTCTTTCCTCTACAAAACTGAAATCGATGGTTCGAGTTGTATGCGAGGTTTCTTTTCAGTTAAAATGTTTTTAATTAAAATATTTTCAATTAAAATATTTTCAATAAAAATGTTTTCACTTCAAATGTTTTCTAATTTAAATATTTTCAATTAAAATGTCTTCAATTTAAATATTTCTAATATAAATGTTTTCAATTAAAATGTCTTCAATTTAAATATTTCTAATATAAATGTTTTCAATTAAAATGTTTTCAATTAAAATATTTTCAATTAAAATATTTTCAATTAAAATATTTTCAATAAAAATGTTTTTACTTCAAATGTTTTCAATTTAAATATATTTAATATAAATGTTTTCAATTAAAATGTCTTCAATTAAAATATTTCTAATATAAATGTTTTCAATTAAAATGTCTTCAATTAAAATATTTTAAATTAAAA
>OY744547.1:10347307-10362307 GCA_963556195.1 Sepiola atlantica | reverse complement strand
TGGGGAATACACGCCGTCTTCAATTGATCGTACACAATGAATCGTTTTCAATAGGACATTAATTAACATGAAAAGGGTTGATATGCCGTATAACAGATACACAAATTAACATGTAAACATATACATGTGTATACATATTTATGCATGTATATATACACATACACACAAACATATATATATATATATATATATATATATGTATGTGTGTGTGTGTGTAATGCGCCAGTTTATGTTGAAACGAAATCAATAAAGTGCTCGATCGAAAAAGAAGTGAGAGTTAAATGCAAATTATTTATTTAAAAAACTATACGTTATATATTTCAGAGGTGTACCGCGGTTTCATCCAGATGGATTGATTTTTTTTACTTTTAAAAGTCGTCTCTAGCCCATAAGGAATCTTCAGCGTCTCGAAATGAAAATCACCAGTCCATCGGAATGAAACCGTGGTACGTCTCTGAAATATGCAACGTATAGTTTTTTAAATAAATAATTTGTATATATATATATATATATATATATATATATATATATATATATATATATATATATATATATATGTGTGTGTGTGTGTGTGTGTGTGTGTGTGTGCGTGTGTGTGTGCGTAATACAGTAAGTTAGACCAACATCCGTACCATCGGTTTCAGATCTGAGAAATTCAGACCTGTGGGTGAACTTCTCGAGAGTGCTCGACAGTCGGGTTGTCAGTGTGTCTCTTTCACACCTTCCGGGGGCTATATTTAAAAAAATGTTTTTTAAATAGTTTTTTAATAAATGGAAATCTAACAAAATTTAGATATATTACAAGTCCACCTTTTTATATAGCCTAACACATAAAACATCATTTCCATTTCTATAAGAAAGTTAGTTATAAAGAAAGATAAAGATTTTGACTGCATTTTCTGTGGCGGTTTTGACATAATGTGAAATTTCACATTGAAGAAAACACATATACTACAACGGTTGTTACGAAATGTTGAAATGAATAAGCAAACGAAATGGAAGAAAACGAAACGAACATATACTTATGAGAGTATGTATTTTTCTTTTACAACATTGCCGCCTTTTTTATGTAAAATTCTGATAATTAATTATTTATTAAGAATTACTGTTCAAATTCTAAATTTCTTTTTCTTGATTAGAAAACATATTATTTATGAAAAGGAATGAAAGAATGCATTACCTTTCTAACCATTTAAGAATTGATAGCATTTTGTGCTGAGAACCAAGCTGGGGTTCATATGAAAAATGTTTCCGGTGTTTGTCACACTACTTGTTTGTATAGGGGGAATATTAACTTCTACTTCCTATTAATATCACTAAGTAAAAACAAAACATTGACCCGAATTAAATATGTTTTTGATAATTTTGATTCGAAATATATATAAAAAAAATAGATCTACGCAAGTTAATTAAGGCGGAACTATTAAACTATTGTGCGTGTAGAGGCTCATAAAATTATTTAAACTAGGCAATAATGCATTCACAGAAATCGTAAAACGCCTGCATTTCGTTATGTATATGTGATAAATATATATGTATATAAAATAGGTTATTTCATTTAAAGTGTAATTAATTTCAATGTTTAAATGACTAAGTTTATTTAGTGTTATGAATTTGGCTCTGAAGTGTCCATTAGGTCGAAATCTTGGCAGCGTCGATGTAAGTAATAAGCAATATTTATTATTATAACTCTTATAAGTATTAATATTATTACTATTATAACTGATCTATTCTACAGTATTGAGCACTTTTGGATGTGTTGCATGCATATACTATCAATTAAAAAAGAACAGCGGAAGACATAAGACTCAACGTTTCGCCCAAGTGTCGCGTGGGCTTTTTCAAGCGCGAAAAAAAATGCTAAAAGTGACAAAGAACGAGTTACCACTTTTAGCGTTGAGTCTTGGGTCTTCCGCTTGGGTGTTCCTTTTTAATTCATACCGTCGGATTATTTTATCCTTTCATTTATCATGCATATGGTATGGATAAAGCATTTTCGAATAAACACTTTTTCAAGTCATCTTAATCGTTGTCTCGACTCGGTGAGCACGTTTCAGGGTCTCCGGTGGTAATTCATGGAGTATGGATCATATTTTCGGCGATCTCAAGAGCTTTCGATCTTTGCGATGGGAGTTGATTTTTTTTTTAACTATATCGTTGTTGTTATTTAAGGTGTTTCATTATTTTCCTCTCTCGTTTTGGCGGGAGAAAATTGTAATTGAATCTATTATCTATTCATGTATTTGTTTATTTATTGTTTTTATTAATTTGTTGTTTTGTTTGTTTGTTTGTTTGTTTTTAATTGGGTACTTATATCGATCTTGACCTGTTTTCGCGAGTTTCTTGTCGAGAGCGTTCGGCTATCCTACGCAAACTCCCGAGTGTTGACGAGCCGATTTGTACCAGACGACAATTTTGATACGGTGCTTCGTCCTATGATTTTAAGTTATATTTTCAAGAAATTTTCTAAAAGAAACAAAAAAACAAAAAAACAAAACAAGCAAAACATAGCGAAGTTACTGTTATCAAATAAATATTTTTTTGTTATTTTGATACGTTGCTGCGTCCTATAATTTTTAGTTATATTTACAAGAAATTTCTTAAACAAAAAAACAAACAAATAAAACAAGCAAAACAGAGCGAAATTACTGTTATCAAATAAATATTTAAAACCATAACCCTAAACCCTAACCCTAACCCTAACAACAAAAAAACAAAACAAGCAAAACATTAAAATCATAGGACGCAGCAACGTATCAAAATTGTCGTCTGGTACAAATCGGCTCGTCATCTCTCGAGCGTTTGCGTAGGATAGTCGAACGCTTCCGACAAGAAACTCACGGAAACTGGGTCAAAATCGATATAAATACCTTTAATTGTGAAAGAAATAATTATTTTTGATGAGCTTGTATATTTATCTATTTTTAATGTTTTTAATTGTGGAAGACATTTAATACATTAGTTAAAATCAATTTTATTAACGTTATGTTGTTTCTTTTTAATGTATAATATACAACAAACTTCATACGACTATTAAAGTAACCCATAACTGCATAACCGCCTCCCTGGACGCCAATGTCTCGACACACGATTCTATCAAAATCATCATGAACCACGTCTACCAATATAATACCATACTCCCTCCAGCAATAAAACTTAAAACATTTGAAAAACTTTTATTAACATGCACCACTCAAGTCCCATTCGGCGACCCACCCAAGTAAAATATTAATACAAACGCAGTTTTGCTGGGATCATTCCTTTTTCAGAATACTATATGACCTACATAGGAAATAAAATCTTTACCGACATCTAAATGAATAAATGCGAATGATTTTCCATCTATCCTGACTATATTAACATCAAAACACGTTAGGATTATTTAATTCTAATGATACAAGAATATATTGAAATACCCTATATATAGGCATCTTCTACTCACTCAAACAAATCTAGATTTTGCTTATTTGCATATTTATTTATTTTTATGTTTTTAATTAATTAATATTCTGTAATATCCCTCTCTACTTTGTATTGTCAAATTTTATTCTACATACGCAATCTTTTTATCGATAGTACTATTATTATAATTATAAATAAAATAAGATAAAACTATATGGACTACATAGAAATGAAAATCTTTACCGACATAATAGATAAACCGACAATATACGCCAAATATGTCGACGATATTTTTATAATTACTGAATCCCATGAAAATATCATGGCACTCCAACAAACACTCGAAACCCACTCAGCCCTAACATTTACTCACGAACTAAATATTAACAATAGAATCGCATTCCTTAACGTACAAATATACTCAAAGCTCGAGCCCCTGTCCCATCGTCGCAATGTTACATCCTTGTGCCTGTTTTACAAGTACTTCAATGGATTGTGCTCCGATGAACTTGCTGCTCTAGTGCCCCCTCGACGTAAATACACTAGACCAACCCACTAATTAGTTACATTCCACCAATTCACTGTGCGGATCCCCAGATGCTGAAGAGTCTTCTACTCCAATAGCTTCTTAGAATGTGCTGCCGGCCTCTGGAACTCCCTTACTGTTCCCTGTTTCCCTAACTGTACCGACATGCATAAAATTTAAACTAATGTAAACAGACATCTCGCTGCACAGCTCCCAATTAGAATGACTAATTCTCAGTAGCCCTTTACGTCTACAGTGGCGACCTGCCTTGTTTGGGTGAACTTTGTTAAAATAAATAAATAAATTTAAAAAAATGACTCTACCCAATACAAAACATCCACTTATATATAAAAAAAAAAATAACCATAATTGCAGTATCAGCAAAAATACAAAATATCTTTTTTTTTTAAATCTCGTCCATTGCGCATATACCATATCCACATTCAGAACAATATTCTAAAAAGAACTTCGTAGCAGAAAACAAACCTTAATCAACAAGAATTTCCTCAATAAAATCATCTTTTGCTTTTTAAAACGCTTGCTTTGATATATACTATTTCTCAGTTGTCCGGAAACGATTCCACGCCACAACGCCATTAAAAGTAGAAGTGAATCCCATCCCAATATATTTTACAAGAATTATATTTTTTAACTAAAGTTCTACAAACAATTGGATTTTTAATCTACGGATGATCAATCGTGCTAATAAAAAACGGAATCAATGAAATCTGTACATTTTTTGAAAATTCAATGAATTTAAATGAAACACATTTTATATTTTTAACCAATATTATAAAAAACATGATTTATAAGCAACTTCCGTTTTTATTGGAAAGGGAAATTACTATGAGCCGTCAAGAATAAATGAAACTTAAACGGTCAACAAATAAATGATACGTTGACCCATCTGGTGTCAGAATCTGCTTTCAATATCCTCTTCAGTAAACCAATAGTAAATCCTTACTATAATGGTGATGCCGTGTCTGTATATTTGTAAATAAAACGCACAGAAAGAAAATATCACTTAAAGTAAAATGAATATTTGTTTAAAAAGGTGTAGAAATTACTCAAATATTTCATCAATCCAACTGCTTTCAGTCAATCTAGCATATATTCCATTTATTTAAAAACCCGCCGTGTGCTAGGAATTTTAGCATGGACTCCTTCACCATTCTCAGTCATGCTCACTCATTATACCATCTAAAAATCTTGGAGACGATCCACGTTCGTCTTAAACGTCCCTCTCTTTGCAAGCAAAGGGAATGTCTATTGGGACTAGATGTGATCAGTCTCTAAGATTCATCCTCCATTGTACATATAATATAACGCTATTTTATTTTTTGTACTCTCTCTTTCCACCCATTTTTTTTTAAATCCCTCGTTTTTTTTTTAAATTCCTAAATACAGCCTTTGTTAAGAGAGGGCGAAACCGGTCAGCTGGCTTTTTCTTCTTGATTAACTTTTAATCATGAACGATAAAATTCGTCTTCCCTTCATGCTTGCGATAATAAAATTTTGTACTACCCCAAAAATCATGAAATATATAAAGTTGTAGTTTCTTTCTGTTCGTTTGCTTTTTGTTTAGGAACTCCTCATATGTTTTTGTAGATAGACCCGCATAACATTATATATATATATATATATATATATATATATATATATATATATATATATATATATATATATATATATATATATATAGTGTGTGTGTGTGTGTGTGTGCGTGTGTGTGTGCAGGCCTCGTTGAAGACGGCGGAATTTTAACTTTTTGTTATTTTCCTTGTTAGCTTCTCGACGCGGTGAGTAGGTTTTCTGTTTCCAGGTGTTAGCTTGAACATTATGACTCCGAGTGTTGTTTCGTCGGCCATCTATCGAGCGCTTTCGGTTGCTCTTATTTTTTTTTCTTTGTGATGTTAGTCTTTTTATTGTTTTTTTCTTCCTTATTTTAATTTTTTCATATATTTTAATTATGGAATACAGATTGGGCGTTAGTGGCAGTATTAAATGATATTTTATTAATGTTGGGTTACAGTTTTTAAATGTATAGGGCTTCGAGGATTTTAAGTCTGCGTGTACAATTATTTTTATGAATAATTATATATATATATATATATATATATATATATATATATATATATATATATATATATATATATATATAATTATTAATGACAATATATGTACTAACATATACTATCAGTGCTCTTTTACTTTGCAGTCTCCTTAAACGATTCAGCTCGATGATTGTCAATTAGTGACAACAGAGCAAATATAAGTCAGGTTCATATTATATTCCAATAACCATGGTTTTATTTTATTATTTTTATTTTTATTTTAATATATCTCACAGAAATGTTATGTTTTGGGAAATGTGAAAAAAATAAAAATAATAAAATAAAAACATGGTTATTGGAATATAATACGCACATGACATATATATATATATATATATATATATATATATATATATATATATATATATATATATATAATTAAAAATATTTTTGTTGTTTTTTATCGTTGTACGGGAGTAAATCCTAATCTAATGAACCGATAAGTATGAATTTTGGAATATATATTCTCGACAACACGGTAAGTAACATGGGTACATTTTTTTGTAAACTTTACCATTTAGAAGGCGCAAAAAAAAGATACAACACATTTAATAGAGAAAGGAATTGCTCTACATCAAATTTTGAATTATATTAAGTAATACATTTTATAAAGGACCGTTTTTGATTTAAAAAAAAAGGTATTGAACTAATCATTATTAAATATGTAATATGAATTCCAGGTAACAGGGTTAGTAACGTAGTCATATTATTTATTCTTTTGTAAACATTACCATTTAGGGGTGTTCCGCCGAAAACGTTACATACCCTCTAAGAAAGAAATAACATTAAAATTAAAAACTAATGATATATTTGTTGCTTGGTTCCGTCATGTGGCGGGTATTCTACTAGTATAAGTAATAAATTAGAGTACTATGTAAAAGTACAACAAATACATGTTGTTTGTTTTAATATCTCAGGTATATTATTAGGGCAGAGAGAGAATGAAAGAGATGCAAAAGTCATCTAATTTCTTTTTGAAAGAGTTACATTTTAACACGTGCGTCTATCTCGCCTCTAAGTGAATTCTCTCTCTAGCTCCCAGCATGTTAATTTGTATTTCTGTTTTGTTTCTTCCGTTCCGATGCGTGAATTTTGAACTCTTGGACTCTTGACAATTTACTTCTAAATATATAACTTATGGGGGGGGGTCTATACCTTTCCCAGCAATATTAACGCATCAAATAGATGCCATTAGATTTGAACTCGGTTTGTGGCTTTCATAGCTCGTACAGTAAAGCATTGGTACATGACCGATGGTGTAAGCAATGTATACAAAGGAAAACAACAAAATAATACGTTTTATATCAAAATTTATTTCTTCAAACATTTCTTCATTTTTTAAATAAACAAGTAATTGTACAATTCTGACGACCAACGCGTCGAGTGTATATTCGATAAGTAAAAGAGACGCTGCCAGCAACGTTTGATCGATTTCGGTTTCAGACAGGCGGCGTTTTTTTATTCATTTCATTTCTTTATTTCACGCCCGTCATTGTCCGCTGTGTATTTTCGTTAATGTTGTGTAAACTTTCAAATTAAATCCGTTATTTTTTTTCTGACGAGGTTCTTTTGAAATGTAGTCAGTCAAAATATAGTTGTTTTTTGTGTAGTGTCTTTGTTAGAGTTTATGTGTGCATATGTGTCATGCCTGTTGTAAAAACAGGAAGTTTAACTCGTGTAGTTGAAAGACATGAGTAGTTTCAGATAAATCTCTACGCAATTTCATGGTAAAAACTGGAAAATGTTAAATATAGCTGAATAAAAAAATATTGCATCGAAAAATCACAAATTAAAACAATTTCCCCGAAATAAGAAACTATACAACTTTTCACGTGTACAAAAAATCTTAACATCAAAAAGTGTCTTTTAAGCACCACAATTACGTTAAGTGTTGAAAGTAACGGATTTACCACGACACGATATCTGACGTCACTAAAAATCAACACCTTTTAAAGGTAAAAAGAAAACAAATGTCCTTGGCCTTTTGGCTAGAAACAAAGTGTAGTATCTGTTCTGATACTACACTTCATCTGTTTTGCCTTCAGCCAGTGAAAGAGAAATCCTTCTATGCAACTGAGGCAATTTTTATTTTGTCCCAATCCTCAGTGCCCTTTTGTGATAGCTGGATGTTCTCCATATTAAAATCCGACCTTGTGTCTTTGCCCTCGTTGGGAGGCAAATAAATAGAAACTTGGTCTAAGAATAACATTCTTTCATTAGATTATTAAACTTATACAAGTGACGTCATTACGGTGTCATGCTAAACTGGTTCGTATCAGTTGCTAGCATAATTTAGATGCTTAAAATGTACTTGGTCGAAAACAAGATGCGTTCGGATTCGAACACACATAGCTTGAAAATTATATTGAGCAATTTGGAAAGTGAGATCGAAATCTTTTGTGGGAAAAAATTATTTGTGAATATTTATAAAAAAAAAATGTTATCATTAAAAGTCATTTATTAAAAATTGATTTCTTTGCAATTGTCGGTGATATGTTTAAATCGAAGTTGTTCGTTTAGAATCTCAAACCGTTTGAACCGTACTGATTGTAGATTGGTTTAAAATGAAATGGGTTATGCTGAGCTTGGAGGACCAGCTGATGATACGAAGGAGAGCTGAACATATGTGTTTGATGGGGCTGACTGCTCATGGAGTTAAGCTGTTCAAGTTGCGGCCATGGACAGGGGCCAACGTTGACCAAATGCAGTTTGACGCCATTCTTTTTAAGCATTTCGATTTCCTTGGTCAGTTCTGGGGTAATGGTCATCACGGACGAATCGACGAACAGGACAGCTACTTGATTTTCAACATGGCCGCTGTTGGCATTCTGCTTTGTTCGAGTGTATAAGACATTTCTCATTTGTCGTACAACATCGACGAGATCGGGCAGTGTACCGTCAGCGACGATACCGTTTTTAATAACAGATGGGTCCTTGTCCATTAGAGATGTGATTGGCACGTTGAAGTGAGATGGACAGTAGCCGTAGGAGACAACGCCAAAGTGTCCGTAGCCACTGTATGGAAGGATGGTATTGATAAATTGGTGGATCATACCGGAACGGTAGGCTCCCATAGCAACGAGGTCGTAACCGAAGAGGATAATGCCTGGAAAAGTAAGAATAACATTTTGTAAGAATTTTGTATTTGTCAACTGATAACATTTAGTAATTTTTTCAAGGAAAAGTTGTTTTAATCTTTATTTATAAATATGATTAGATGTAAAAAGCTTCTAAAATTTCAATCTTTTAATACATGAGGATTTGCTAAGAATTATGTTGTGTAATCACGTAAAGAAACACACACTTACACCCGCCCACGAGTACACAACTACTAATTTTACTAATATATATATATATATATATATATATATATATATATATATATATATATATGTATATATATATATGAATGGATATATATATATATATATATATATATATATATATATATATATATATATATATATATATATATATATATATATATTCTTTAGGACAATAGACTCCAACTTATTACTCTCATCAGTGTAGGAAGTGAGTATTTCAGATAGTCGGAAGCCGCGCGAACTTATATATCTTACACCCATATATATATATATATATATATATATATATATATATATATATATATATATATATATATATATGTGTGTGTGTGTGTATATATATATGCATATACATATATATATATATATATATTTATATATATATATATATATATATATGTATATATATATATATATATATATATATATATATATATTTTTTTTTTTTTTTTACGTGTTTTTGAGATTTGAAAAACCCACCATTTGATTAAGAGGTCTTCCTCGAAATATATTATGGAAAACGGTCAGACACCTTACATAACAGTGTTGAAGTCTTGGCTAATCAAGTTAGATTTGCTATATAAAAAGAAAATTAAAAAATTCTATTTACATATATATAAAAAATTCAATTGTTTTTGTCTTACTTCTCAACGCCGACATATTTCCATTTCTTGCATTGTGATAGCCTTCTAATACTCTTCTATATACGCATTACACACAATGCTTAAAGCAAACTACCTCTCTTATTATATATATATATATTTGTGTATATATATGTGTGTATATATATGTTTGTATTTATATATGTGTATATATATGTGTATATATGTATATATATGTATATATATATATGTATATATATGTATATATATATATGTGTATATATATAGAGTGAGAGATGGGTACATATTGTGTCTAACATATACATACATATATATATAGATATATATATATATATATAAATATATATATATATAAAGATAGATATATAGATAGATAGATAAATAGATAGATAGATATATAGATAGATAGATAGATAGATAGATAGATAGATAGATAGATAGATAGATAGATAGATAGATAGGTACGTAGGTACGTATTTGTGTCTAACTTAATGGTGAAAAGGTATAAAACAAATAAGTATACTTACTTGTATGGCCTGTTTGTGGTTCAGCATTTTCTGTAAAGGAAGAAAAAACAGAAATTGAATTTTTAAAAAAATACCAGATTGATTTTAATCGTAACCTTAAATAATTATAAATTCGCGGCACTCGTTTCTTACATTAATAAAACTAACAGTCAATGGCAATTCTACCTTTATAATGATAATGATTTGCTAGGTTGAGCCCGTGTAACTTGGTATTATTACTTCTAAAATACGATATTACAGACATTTTACTATTCAAAGGTTCCTTTCTATCGGCTTTCCACAGTTTGATATTAATTCTTTAACACCGTGAGAAGCCGAACGTCCCGTTAAGCCAATCTTTCTCTACACTTTCTCAATTTTCTCTGTTTTTCATGCTCGAACATTCTCTAGTTTTTTTCTAATTATCATGTTAAACGAACCTACCCATTTAATTTTCTGAAATAGACACAAAAACCTATTCTAAGTAGAAACTTAATGCGTATTTTTTGTTTACTTACTAAAGTTCATACATCAAAATCTTTACTCAGAATTCCTGTTTTAATTTTTACTTAAACGTGATAAGCCGAGGAAGATCATGTGACAGAGGTGAAGGGGTAATTTTGAAATAAATAGATAGTGTAGTTAAGGTTAGCCTACAAAAGACACAAATCGTACAGGTAGAAGCGATATATGCGCTCTTTATCATGGCCATCTTGAAATGGAAATTCTAATGAAATCACTAAGAATTAATGACGCAACTGACCAGTCGGAATTGAATTGATCAATTAATATGTTAAATACCATACGTGCTTGTCATCATGAAGTAATCCTTATGCTGATCCCAGCCAAGAAGAAATAGATGAGAATATGGCGAATAATGTATGGTATACACGTAGATATCCACATAAAGAAATTAAGACGCATTGGACTAATATATATCCAAAAATATTAATTTCCATTAAATATAAAACGTAAATAAACTTACGTGGTTTCTCTTCTGTTGTTAATGATTCAGTCGTCGGCTTTTCGGTGGTTGTTGTAGTAGTAGTAGTACTGGGTTCTGTAATAGTTGTAATCTCAGTTGTGGTGGTGGTTGGAGCTTCAGTTGTGGTGGTAGTAGGAACTTCAGTTGTAGTTGTGGTGGTAGTAGGAATTGTTGTTGTGACTTCGTCTGAAAAATAAATGTATGAAATTAGCCAATGAATATTACTTTTAATATTATTATGTAATACGTAGTATAATTTTTTAATTGTCATCATATGATAAGTATATCATAAAATATAATATATGATAATACTATTTATATTTTTGATGTTTTGTTCCCATATTGATTTAGATAATGTAGTACTATTTTATATCATTTATTTCCAAAGGTCATAATAGGATTACTATATCTACCTTTAAATGGATGACTGTAGATTCTATATATACTTTCTCTTCATGAGTATTATTATTATTATTTGTGGTTACTTTGTATATTACATTAGGGGTTAAGCATTTATTTATGAAACGACAATTGTTGTTTTAATTCTGCAATTACATGAATTGCTATTAGATCTATTTGGCTTCTTTCGCACAAAAAACTGACCCGGTTTGTGATATCTATATATGTATTTACTTGTGTTCCTATTCACTCATTCCCAATTAATAATACTATTTATATTTTTTATGTTTTGTTCCCATATTTATTTAGATAATGTAGTACTATTTTATATCTTTTATTTCCAAAGATCATAATATGATAACTATATCTACCTTTAAATGGATGACGGTAGATTCTATATATATTTGCTCTTCGTTAGTAGTAGTAGTATTTGTGGTTACTTTGTACATTACATTAGGTGATAAGCATTTATTTATTAAAGGACAATTGTTTTTTTTTTATTCTGCAATTACATAAATTGCTATTTTATTTTGGCTTCTTTCGCACACAAAACTGACCCGGTTTGTGATGTCTATATACAATATAAACCTATTTGTTGTGTAGCAAATATTGTTGGTATGTATTTACTTGTGTTCCTATTTACTCATAGGGAAGAAGTCCAAAAGGGGGAGTAACGTAACAAATAAATGAATATAGTAACACGATATCGCGATGTATGTTAGAAGTTTGTATTTTATATGTTATCTCAAAAAGGTGACTTACCTTCGCATGGCTTGATGTGAAATTTCTCTGCAATTTCCTTCAAAGCAGAATAACTGGACACAGTGTAGACACCGTTCTCTGGGTCGCTAGCAATTGCTTTCAGTTCGTTGATATCATAATTTCGTGAACTGCCGACACCAATTGCATAAACATGGATGCCAAGTTGATGTAATTTTTTCGCTTCTTCTTTCGTAGCCGCAGGGTTGGATGATTTGCCGTCTGTGATCACTACAGCTATGACCGGAGATTTTCTCTCTTGCAAAGTCGGTTCAACTTGTCGTTTGAGTAATTTTAGGGCATCGGCCGTGTTGGTTGAGCCGAGTCTTTGGCTGATGTTCAAAATGGCGTTTCTCAATCGCTTAGGGTCGGAGTAACGGTCCGAAGAGAATTCCAAATGGGCACGGTCGCTGAACGTAATGGCACCAACACGAGTTCCCGATCTACCATTTCCCACCTTGAAACTGTCCACAAGGTCAGCGACAAATTTGAGCTGTTTGTTGTAGTCCACAATCCAGATGCTACTGGAAGAATCCAGCAGAAAAATAATGTCGGCTGCTTTTTCCATACATTCTAAAAATGTAAGAAAACGTGTAATTAGAGAACCATTCTTTATTCTTTGATTCTTTTATTCATTTATTCTTTGATTCTTTTATTTTTTAACTTTTTATTCTTTTAATTTATTTATTCTTTGATTCTTTTATTTTGTTATTCTTTTAATTTATTTATTATTTGATTCTTTTATTCTTTTATACTATTATTCTTTTAATTTATTTATTCTTTGATTCTTTTATTATTGTATTCTTTTTAATTTATTTATTCTTTGATTCTTTTATTCTTTTATTCTATTATTCTTTTAATTTATTTATTCTTTAATTCTTTGATTTTTTTATTTTTTTATTCTTTTAATTTATTTATTCTTTGATTCTTTGATTCTGTTATTCTTTTAATTTATTTATTCTTTGATTCTTTTATTCTATTATTCTTTTATTTCTTTAAATTTTTATACATTCTAATTTTTGTAAGAAAAAATTTTGTTTAGATGACAGTTAACTTTTTCATTTATTTATTTCGATTATTCGGACTACTATTCTCATCTTGTTTTTATTTAAAACGTTTTGACCGATGTAACATCCGATCTTTTTGATGTGCGTTGACACTGAGGGGTATTTAGCTCGGAATAATAAATAAAATAAGAGGAAACATTTGTATTATTTGAATTAATAAGACTGTTGTATCGTGGCATTGGCAGTATACGTACTTCACAATAAATAATAAATGTCATAGTCCTGCGCAGACCATCTATATTATTAACCATTTTAATTAATCGCTCAAAATATATTTCATCAAGGGGGAATAACTAATATTTTTAAATTGAAGGAAATAAAAAGAATTGTCTCCCTTACGATTAAAATTTAATTTCTATTTCTGTATAAGTTTGAAAAATCTGCAAACATATAAAACAAAAGTAAAATGACTTCATTGTATCCCGGGCAACGCTCGGTAACGATGCCTAGTTTGCCATGAATTGAAGTAAATGTTATTTTTTTATTGATGTTTCTGGTTTCTTTTCAGTTAAAATGTTTTCAATTAAAATGTTTTCGACTAAAATGTGTTTAATTAAATGTTTTCAATTAAAATGTTTAAATTAGAAGGTTTTAATCAAAATGTTTTCAATTAAAGTTTTCAATCAAAATGTTTTCACTTCAAATGTTTTCAATTAAAATGTTTTCACTTCAAATGTTTTCAATTAAAATATTTCTAATATAAATGTTTTCAATTAAAAGGTTTTCAATTAAAATGTCTTCAATTAAAATATTTTAAATTAAAAATTAAGATCGTTACTTTTTAAGTGAATGTCATTATTTTGAGGTGAAATTTTAACAAAATCGAGCAAAAATTAACTGTAATCAGAAAGAATAAGGCACCAATTCGAGTATAAATAAATGTGTTTTAATAATTGTCGGTTTTTAAAAAAAGTTTATGATACAATCAATTGCAAAACAAAGCAAAAGTACTTACTTTTTGATGGTCTTGTTTCAACTGCGATCTGAAAATAATGAATCAAAATAAATTTTTAAATAAAATATTCAAGATTTAAATTTGAAGCAAATCGTATTGAATAAAACAAAAAATAAGATTTAATTTTATGCTTTTTATAAAACCGCTTTGATACAACAAAAAAAAGATTACAATAAATCAACTCATGTTGAATGAAGAAAATCAATGGTAAACGGCTGTTCCAATAACGGAGAGAGCTGGAAATCTGGGGAGACTTGTTGTCACTAAGACTCCAGAGAACACTGCTTGTTATGACCAGTGAGCAATCAATGATGATAACGCGTGTGAAAACTCCTAGT
>OY744547.1:10334807-10342307 GCA_963556195.1 Sepiola atlantica | reverse complement strand
CCACAAAAGAGACGTTGATGATCGTTTTCTTCTCTATCGTTTTTTTTTTTCATAGAAATTGCTTGACTGAGCTCCTATCTCTGGTTCATCCCTGTAAGATATTCATAGCAAGAACTCATCTTCCTACCACAACTGCAGATAACTTTCCTTTCTTCCTCCGTGTGTCTAACATCAAACGGAATTTTCGTGGAACACATTAGCACTTGACTGCTTCCTTTCAGACTACAACCAGCTCGTGTGCGGGAAAGATATACCTGACAGATGGTCGCTAAAAACGTGATAGCTCGGATATAAAATATTGATTATTTGTTTTAATGGGAGGTAGTATATATCATTATTTATTATGTTTTATAAATTTCAAATTCATACATGATTTTCCGAAATTTAATTGTGTGGTAGTTGCCGTATAATTACGGAGACTGTATAAATTTAAACAACATCTGGCAGAATATTTTACAACTTGGGAATACACGCCGTCTTCAATTGATCGTACACAATGAATCGTTTTCAATAGGACATTAATTAACATGAAAAGGGTTGATATGCCGTATAACAGATACACAAATTAACATGTAAACATATACATGTGTATACATATTTATGCATGTATATATACACATACACACAAACATATATATATATATATATATATATATATATATATATATATATATATATATATATGTATGTATGTGTGTGTGTGTGTGTAATGCGCCAGTTTATGTTGAAACGAAATCAATAAAGTGCTCGATCGAAAAAGAAGTGAGAGTTAAATGCAAATTATTTATTTAAAAATCTATACGTTATATATTTCAGAGGCGTACCGCGGTTTCATCCAGATGGACTGATTTTTTTAACTTTTAAAAGTCGTCTCTAGCCCATAAGGAATCTTCAGAGTCTCGAAATGAAAATCACCAGTCCATCGGGATGAAACCGTGGTACGTCGCTGAAATATGCAACGTATAGTTTTTTTAAATAAATAATTCGTATATATATATATATATATATATATATATGTGTGTGTGTGTGTGTGTGTGTGTGTGTGTGTGTGTGCGTGTGTGTGTATGTGTGTGTGTAATACAGTAAGTTAGACCAACATCAGTACCATCGGTTTCAGATCTGAGAAATTCAGACCTGTGGTTGAACTTCTCGAGAGTGCTCGACAGTCGGGTTGTCAGTGTGTCTCTTTCACACTTTCCGGGGGCTATATTTAAAAAAATATTTTTTAAATAGTTTATAGTTTTTTGATAAATGGAAATTTAACAAAATTTAGATATATTACAAGTCCACCTTTTTATATAGCTTAACACATAAAACATCATTTCCATTTCTATAAGAAAGTTATTTATAAAGAAAGAAAAAGATTTTGACTGCATTTTCTGTGGAGGTTTTGACATGATGTGAAATTTCACATTGAAGAAAACACATATCTTATAACGGTTGTTACGAAATGTTGAAATGAATAAGCAAACGAAATGGAAGAAAACGAAACGAACATATACTTATGAGAGTATGTATTTTTCTTTTACAACATTGCCGCCTTTTTTATGTAAAATTCTGATAATTAATTATTTATTAAGAATTACTGCTCAAATTCTAAATTTCTTTTTCTTGATTAGAAAACATATTATTTATGAAAAGGAATGAAAGAATGTATTACCTTTCTAACCATTTTAGAATTGATAGCATTTTGTGCTGAGAACCAAGCTGGGGTTCATATGAAAAATGTTTCCGGTGTTTGTCACACTACTTTTTTGTATAGGGGAATATTAACTTCTACTTCCTATTAATGTCACTAAGTAAAAACAAAACATTGACCCGAATTAAATATGTTTTTGATAATTTTGATTCTAAATATATATAAAAAAATAGATCTACGCAAGTTGATTAAGGCGGAACTATTAAACTATTGTGCGTTTAGAGGCCCATAAAATTATTTAAACTAGGCAATAATGCATTCACAGAAATCGTAAAACGCCTGCATTTCGTTATGTATGTGTAATAAATATATATGTATATAAGATAAGTTATTTTATCTTAAGTGTAATTAATTTCAATGTTTAAATGACTAAGTTTATTTAGTGTTATGAATTTGGCTCTGAAGTGTCCATTAGGTCGAAATCTTGGCAGCGTCGATGTAAGTAATGAGCAATATTTATTATTATAACTCTTATAAGTATTAATATTATTACTATTATAACTGATCTATTCTACAGTATTGAGCACTTTTGAATGTGTTGCATGCATATACTATCAATTAAAAAAGAACAGCGGAAGACATAAGACTCAACGTTTCGCCCAAGTGTCGCGTAGGCTTTTTCAAGCGCGAAAAAAAAATGCTAAAAGTGACAAAGAACGAGTTACCACTTTTAGCGTTGAGTCTTAGGTCTTCCGCTGTTCCTTTTTAATTTATACCGTCGGGTTATTTTATCCTTTCATTTATCATGCATATGGTATGGATAAAGCATTTTAGAATAAACCCTTTCTCAAGTCATCTTAATCGTTGTCTCGTCTCGGTGAGCACGTTTCAGGGTCTCCGGTGGTAATTCATGGAGTATGGATCAGATTTTCGGCGATCTCAAGAGCTTTCGATCTTTGCGATG
Source organism: Sepiola atlantica (assembly GCA_963556195.1). Classification (NCBI taxonomy): domain Eukaryota; kingdom Metazoa; phylum Mollusca; class Cephalopoda; order Sepiida; family Sepiolidae; genus Sepiola; species Sepiola atlantica. Next base: position 10,339,704 of record OY744547.1, on the reverse strand, counting down.
GGAGTTGATTTTTTTTTTTAACTATATCGTTGTTGTTATTTAAGGTGTTTCATTATTTTCCTCTCTCGTTTTGGCGGGAGAAAATTGTAATTGAATCTATTATCTATTCATGCATTTGTTTATTTATTGTTTTTATTAATTTGTTGTTTTGTTTGTTTGTTTGTTTTTAATTGGGTACTTATATCGATCTTGACCTGTTTTCGCGAGTTTCTTGTCGGAAGCGTTCGGCTATCCTACGCAAACGCCCGAGTGTTGTCGAGCCGATTTGTACCAGACGACAATTTTGATACGGTGCTGCGTCCTATGATTTTAAGTTATATTTTCAAGAAATTTTCTAAAAGAAACAAAAAAACAAAAAAACCAAACAAGCAAAACATAGCGAAGTTACTGTTATCAAATAAATATTTTTTATTATTTTGATACGTTGCTGTGTCCTATAATTTTTAGTTATAGTTGCTAGAAATTTCTTAAACAAAAAACAAACAAATAAAACAAGCAAAACAGAGCGAAATTACTGTTATCAAATAAATATTTAAAACCCTAACCCTAAACCCTAACCCTAAACCCTAACCCTAACCCTAACAACAAAACAAGCAAAACATTAAAATCATAGGACGCAGCAACGTATCAAAATTGTCGTCTGGTACAATTGCTTGCAAAGGGATAGACGTTTAAGACGAACGTGGATCGTCTCCAAGATTTTTAGATGGTATAATGGGTGAGCATGACTGAGAATGGTGAAGGAGTCCATGCTAAAATTCCTAGCGCACGGCGGGTTTTAAGTAAATGGTCTGTAATGGAAGACCCGTATGTATATATGATAGATTGAGTGAAAGCAGTTGGATTGATGAAATATTTGAGTAATTTCTACACCTTTTAAAACAAATATTTATTTTACTTTAAGTGATATTTTCTTTCCGTGCGTTTTGTTTACAAATATACAGACACGGCATCACCATTATAGTAAGATTTACTATTGTTTAACTGAAGAGGATATTGAAAGCAGATTCTGACACCAGATGGGTCAACGTATCATTTATTTGTTGACCGTTTAAGTTTCATTTATTCTTGACGGCTCATAGTAATTTCCCTTTCCAATAAAAACGGAAGTTGCTTATAAATCATGTTTTTATGATATTGGTTAAAAATATAAAATGTGTTTCATTTAAATTCATTGAATTTTCAAAAAATGTACAGATTTCATTGATTCCGTTATTTATTAGCACGATTGATCATCCGTAGATTAAAAATCCAATTGTTTGTAGAACTTTAGTTAAAAATTATAATTCTTGTAAAATATATTGGGATGGGATTCACTTCTACTTTTAATGGCGTTGTGGCGTGGAATCGTTTCCGGGCAACTGAAAAATAGTATACGTCAAAGCAAGCGTTTTAAAAAGCAAAATACGATTTTATTGAGGAAATTGTTGTTGATTGAGGTTTGTTTTCTGCTACGAAGTTCTTTTTAGAATATTGTTCCGAATGTGTATATGGTATATGCGCAATGGACGAGATTTAAAAAAAAGATATTTTGTATTTTTGCTGATACTGCAATTATGGTTAATTTTTGTTTATATAAGTGGATTTTTAGTATTAAATGATATTTTATTAATGTTGGGTTACAGTTTTTAAATGTATAGGGCTTCGAGGATTTTAAGTCTGCGTGTACAATTATTTTTATGGAGAATTATATATATATATATATATATATATATATATATATATATATATGTAATTATTAATGGCAATATATGTACTAACGTATACTATCAGTGTTCTTTTACTTTGCAGTCTCCTTAAAAGATTCAGCTCGATGATTGTCAATTAGTGACAACAGAGCAAATATTAGTCAGGTTCATATTATATTCCAATAACCATGGTTTTATTTTATTACTTTTATTTTTATTTTTATATATCTCACAGAAATGTTATGTTTTGGGAAATGTGAAAAAAATAAAAATAATAAAATAAAAACATAGTTATTGGAATATAATACGCACATGACTTATATATTTATATATATATATATATATATATATATATATATATATAATTAAAAATATTTTTGTTGTTTTTTATCGTTGTACGGGAGTAAATCCTAAACTAATGAACCGATAAGTATGAATTTTGGAATATATATTCTCGACAACACGGTAAGTAACATGGGTACATTTTTTTGTAAACTTTATCATTTAGGGGGCACAAAAACAAGATACAACACATTTAATAGAGAAAAGAATTGAGTAACGTAGTCATATTATTTATTCTTTTGTAAACCTTACCATTTAGGGGTGTTCCGCCGAAAACGTTACATACCCTCAAAGAAAGAAATAACATTAAAATTAAAAACTAATGACATATGTATTCTACTAGTATAAGTAATAAATTAGAGTACTATGTAAAAGTACAACAAATATATGTTGTTTGTTTTAATATCTCAGGTATATTATTAGGGCATAGAGAGAATGAGAGAGATGCAAAAGTCATCTAATTTCATTTTGAAAGAGTTACATTTTAACACGTGCGTTTGTCTCGCCTCTAAGTGAATTCTCTCTCTATCTCCCAGCATGTTAATTTGTATTTCTGTTTTGTTCCTTCCGTTCCGATGCGTGAATTTTGAACTCTTGGACTCTTGACAATTTACTCCTAAATATATAACATATGGGGTGGGGAAGGGTTCTATATCTTTTTCCAGCAATATTAACGCATCTAATAGATGCCATTGGATTTGAACTCGGTTTGTGGCTTTCATAGCCCGTGCAGTTAAGCATTGGTACATGAGCGATGGTGTAAGCAATGTAATTAAAATACACATAATGTACACCAAATACATGTTGTTTGTTTTAATATCTCAGCTATATTATTAGAGCAGAGAGAGAATGAGAGAGATGGGGGTATAAAAAGTAATCTAATCTCTTTTTTTTAAAGAGTTACATTTTAACACGTGCGTCTGTCTCGCATCTAAGTGAATTCTCTTTCTAGCTTCAAACATTTCTTCATTTTTTAAATAAAATAAGTAATTGTACAATTCTGAGGACAAATGCGTCGAGTGTCTACAAAGGAAAAACAACAAAATAATACGTTTTATATCAAAATTTATTTTTTCAAACATTTCTTTTTTTAAATAAAAGAAGTAATTGTACAATTCAGACGACCAATGCGTCGAGTGTCTACAAAGGAAAACAACAAAATAATACGTTTTATATCAAAATTTATTTCTTCAAACATTTCTTCATTTTTTAAATAAACAAGTCATTGTACAATTCTGACGACCAACGAGTCGAGTGTATATTCGATAAGTAAAAGAGACGCTGCCAGCAACGTGAAGTCAAATGTTTGATCGATTTCGGTTTCAGACAGGCGGCGATTTTTTATTCATTTCATTTCTTTATTTCACGCCCGTCATTGTCCGCTGTGTATTTTCGTTATGTTGTGTTAATTTTCAAAATAGATCCGTTATTTTTTTTTCTCACGAGGTACTTTTGAGAATGTAGTCAGTCAAAATATAGTTTTTTTTTATTATTGTGTCTCTGTTAGAGTTTATGTGTGCATATGTGTCATGCCTGTTGTAAAAACAGGCAGTTTAACTCGTGTGGTTGAAAGACATGAGTAGTTTCAGATAAACATCTAAGCAATTTCATGGTAAGAACTGGAAAATTCTAAAAATAGCTGCATAAAAAAATATTGCATCGACAAATCACAAATTAAAACAATTTCCCCGAAATAAAAAAAACTATACAACTTTTCACGTGTATAAAAAATCTTAAAATCAAAAGGTGTCTTTTAAGCACCACAATTACGTTAAGTGTTGAAAGTAACGGATTTAGCACGACACGATATCTGACGTCACTAAAAATCAACACCTTATGAAGGTAAAAAGAAAACAAGTGTCCTTGGCCTTTTGGCTAGAAACAAAGTGTAGTATCTGTTCTGATACTACACTTCATATGTTTTGCCTTCAGTCAGGGAAAGACAAAATCCTTCTATGCAACTGAGACAATTTTTATTTTGTCCGAATCCTCAGTGCCATTTTGTGATAGCTCGACTTTCTCCATATTAAAATCCGACCTTGTGTCTTTGCCCTCGTTGGGAGGCAAATAAATAGAAACTTGGTCTAAGAATAACATTCTTTCATTAGATTATAAAACTTATATAAGTGACGTCATTACGGTGTAATGCTAAACTGGTTCGTATCAGTTGCTAGCATAATTTAGATGCTTAAAATGTACTTGGTCGAAAACAAAATGCGTTCGGATTCGAACACACATAGCCTGAAAATTTATATTGAGCAATTTGGAAAGTGAGATCGAAATCTTTTGTGAGAAAAAATTATTTGTGAATATTTATAAAAAGTTTTTTTATCATTAAAAGTCATTTATTAAAAATTGATTTCTTTGCAATTGCGGGTGATATGTTTAAATCGAAGTTGTTCGTTTAGAATCTCAAACCGTTTGAACCGTATTGATTGTAGATTGGTTTAAAATGAAACGGGTTATGCTGAGCTTGGAGGACCAACTGATGATACGAAGGAGAACTGAACATATGTGTTTGATGGGGCTGACTGTTCATGAGGTTAAGCTGTTCAAGTTGCGGCCATGGACAGGGGCCAACGTTGACCAAATGCAGTTTGACGCCATTCTTTTTAAGCATTTCGATTTCCTTGGTCAGTTCTGGGGTAATGGTCATCACGGACGAATCGACGAACAGGACAGCTACTTGATTTTCAACATGGCCGCTGTTGGCATTCTGCTTTGTTCGGGTGTATAAGACATTTCTCATTTGTCGTACCACATCGACGAGATCGGGCAGTGTACCGTCAGCGACGATACCGTTTTTAATAACAGATGGGTCCTTGTCCATTAGAGATGTGATTGGCACGTTGAAGAGAGATGGACAA
>OY744547.1:10329807-10332307 GCA_963556195.1 Sepiola atlantica | reverse complement strand
TATATTTTTGATGTTTTGTTCCCGTATTTATTTAGATAATGTAGTACTATTTTATATCATTTATTTCCAAAGGTCATAATAGGATTACTATATCTACCTTTAAATGGATGACTGTAGATTCTATATATACTTTCTCTTCATGAGTATTATTATTATTATTTGTGGTTACTTTGTATATTACATTAGGTTTTAAGCATTTATTTATGAATTGTTTTTTTTTATTCTGCAATTACATGAATTGTTATTAGATCTATTTGGCTTCTTTCGCACAAAAAACTGACCCGGTTTGTGATATCTATATATGTATTTACTTGTGTTCCTATTCACTCATAGGGAAGAAGTCCAAAAGGGGGAGTAACGTAACAAATAAATGAATATAGTAACACGATATCGCGATGTATGTTAGAAGTTTGTATTTTATATTTTATCTCAAACAGGTGACTTACCTTCGCATGGCTTGATGTGAAATTTCTCTGCAATTTCCTTCAAAGCAGAATAACTGGACACCGTATAGACACCGTTCTCTGGGTCGCTAGCAATTGCTTTCAGTTCGTTGATATCATAATTTCGTGAACTGCCGACACCAATTGCATAAACATGGATGCCAAGTTGATGTAATTTTTTCGCTTCTTCTTTCGTAGCCGCAGGGTTGGATGATTTGCCGTCAGTGATCACTACAGCTATGACCGGAGATTTTCTCTCTTGCAAAGTCGGTTCAACTTGTCGTTTGAGTAATTTTAGGGCATCGGCCGTGTTGGTTGAGCCGAGTCTTTGGCTGATGTTCAAAATGGCGTTTCTCAATCGCTTAGGGTCGGAGTAACGGTCCGAAGAGAATTCCAAATGGGCGCGGTCGCTGAATGTAATGGCACCAACACGGGTTCCCGATCTGCCATTTCCCACCTTGAAACTGTCCACAAGATCAGCGACAAATTTGAGCTGTTTGTTGTAGTCCACAATCCAGATGCTACTGGAAGAATCCAGCAGAAAAATAATGTCGGCTGCTTTTTCCATACATTCTAAAAAGGTAAGAAAACGTGTAATTAGAGAACCATTCTTTTTATTCTTTGATTCTTTTATTCATTTATTCTTTGATTCTTTTATTTTTTATTTTTTTATTCTTTTAATTTATTCATTCTTTGATTCTTTTATTTTGTTATTCTTTTAATTTATTTATTATTTGATTCTTTTATTCTTTTATTCTATTATTCTTTTAATTTATTTATTCTTTGATTTTTTTTATTCTATTATTCTTTTAATTTATTTATTCTTTGATTCTTTTATTCTATTATTCTTTTAATTTATTTATTCTTTGATTCTTTTATTCATTTATTCTTTGAATCTTTTATTATTTTATTTTTTTATTCTTTTAATTTATTTATTCGTTGATTCTTTTATTCTATTATTCTTTTATTTCTTCAATTTTTTATACATTCAAATTTTTGTAAGAAAATATTTTGATTAGATAACAGTTAACTTTTTCATTTATTTATTTCGATTATTCGGACTACTATTCTCATCTTGTTTTTATTTAAAACGTTTTGACCGATGTAAGTTCCGATCTTCTTTATGTGCGTTGACACTGAGGGGTATTTACCTCGGAATAATAAATAAAATAGAAGGAAACATTTGTATTATTTGAATTAATAAGACTGTTGTATCGTGGCATTGGCAGTATACGTACTTCACAATAAATAATAAATGTCATAGTCCTGCGCAGACCATCTATATTATTAACCATTTTAATTAATCACTCAAAATATATTTCATCAAGGGGGAATAACTAATATTTTTAAATTGAAGGAAATAAAAAGAATTGTCTCCCTTACGATTAAAATTTAATTTCTATTTCTGTATAAGTTTGAAAAATCTGCAAACATATGAAACAAAAGTAAAATGACTTCATTGTATCCCGGGCAACGCTCGGTAACGATGCCTAGTTCGCCATGAATTGAAGTACATGTTATTTTTTTTATTGATGTTTCTGGTTTCTTTTCAGTTAAAATGTTTTTAATTAAAATGTTTTCGACTAAAATGTGTTTAATTAAATGTTTTCAATTAAAATGTTTAAATTAGAATGTTTTAATCAAAATGTTTTCAATTAAAGTTTTCAATCAAAATGTTTTCACTTCAAATGTTTTCAATTAAAATGTTTTCACTTCAAATGTTTTCAATTAAAATATTTCTAATATAAATGTTTTCAATTAAAAAGTTTTCAATTAAAATGTCTTCAATTAAAATGTTTTAAATTAAAAATTAAGATCGTTACTTTTTAAGTGAATGTCATTATTTTGAGGTGAAATTTTAACAAAATCGAGCAAAAATTAACCGTAATCAGAAAGAATAAGGCACCAATTCGAGTATGAATAAATGTCTTTAATGAGTGTCGGTTTTTAAAAAGAGTTTATGATACAATCAATTGCAAAACAAAACAAAAGTACTTACTTTTTGATGGTCTTGTTTCAACTGCGATCTGAAAATAATGAATCAAAATAAATTTTTA
>OY744547.1:10299807-10324807 GCA_963556195.1 Sepiola atlantica | reverse complement strand
GACCTGTAACAAGATTAAACAAAACATTCATAAGTTAAAATTATGATAAACTCCATTCAAAGAATAATAGAGTATTCAATATTTATAGATTTTATAAAAATAAATCAAATAATTTTATTCAAAGTTTCCAAGATATGATTTTTAAAGATAAACAGCTGTTGGGTAGTTATTTTTGGGGACTTGTATAGTTTTTGAATCAGACAAAACCGACTTTGACCGAAGAAGAATTACGTAAACTGCCGGAAAAGGCCGGATGAAAACGAACCGGCGTCAAAATAAAAACGAAATCGCGTTTCAACAGAAAAAAATAATGAAACAATATTAAAAGCAACCGTATCTTTATTTTTATGAAAAAATTATTTTTGTAGAAAGAAAATTAATGAAACCACTTATTTTTTTTTCACGAGAAAGTTAAAATTTGTTTTATATTTTTTCGATAAATTGATTTTTTTTTGTGAATACACTAAAGAGTGTAAAGAAAATTATCAATGAAACATCGAATTTAACAATTTTATTTTTTTCCCCTTGAAATTTATTTTAGTCATTTTCCAAAATTTTGCAGGTTTTCTTTTGGAGTTATTGCAGACGATGTCGAAAAAGAAGGGGTAGAAGAAGTGGAAGGAAGTTGTTCGACGGGATACAATTCTACTATCTGGGATAATATGGAGACGATCGGGTTGGTTCGAAATCATGGGAAAGACAGTTTCGACGTTAAACTTGTCGTCTGCTTTTCCCGCCATCTCATTGGATAATTGCTTCGGCATTTTCCAGTTGTTTACGTAAACAGTCGGAAAAAGCCGAACAAAAAGTCGGTACAAAATAGGCTTTACAATCTAATGGAGGATGATTCTCCTCGGTTATCTCCAGACCCTTTCCCACAGAAGAGACGTTGCTGATCGTTTTCTTCTCTATCGTTTTTTTTTTTTCATAGAAATTGCTTGACTGAGCTCCTATCTCTGGTTCATCCCTGTAAGATATTCATAGCAAGAACTTATCTTCCTACCACAACTGCAGATAAGTTTCCTTTCTTCCTCTGTGTGTCTAACATCAAACGGAATTTTCATGAGCAGTGTTTCTTTCCAAGAACTTCCCATTCGTGGAACACATTAGCACTTGACTGCTTCCTTGCAGACTACAACCAGCTCGTGTGCGGGAAAGATATACCTGACAGATGGTCGCTAAAAACGTGATAGCTCAGATATAAAATATTGATTATTTGTTTTAATGGGAGGCAGTATATATCATTATTTATTATGTTTTATCAATTTCAAATTTATACATGATTTTCCGAAATTTAATTGTGTGGCAGTTGCCGTATAATTACGGAGACTGTATAAATTTAAACAACATCTGTCAGAATATTTTACAACTTGGGAATACACGCCGTCTTCAATTGATCGTACACAATGAATCGTTTTCAATAGGACATTAATTAACATGAAAAGGGTTGATATGCCGTATAACAGATACACAAATTAACATGTAAACATATACATGTGTATATATATTTATGCATGTATATATACACATACACACAAACATATATATATATATATATATATATATATATATATATATATATATATATATGTATGTGTGTGTGTGTGTGTAATGCGCCAGTTTATGTTGAAACGAAATCAATAAAGTGCTCGATCGAAAAAGAAGTGAGAGTTAAATGCAAATTATTTATTTTAAAATCTATACGTTATATATTTCAGAGGCGTACCGCGGTTTCATCCAGAGTGACTGACTTTTTTAACTTTTAAAAGTCGTCTCTAGCCCATAAGGAATCTTCAGCGTCTCGAAATGAAAATCACAGTCCATCGGAATGAAACCGTGGTACGTCTCTGAAATATGCAACGTATAGTTTTTTAAATAAATAATTTGTATATATATATATATATATATATATATATATATATATATATATATATGTGATTTTATGAAGGCTTACCAAAGCATTCCTTTCAGGACACCAATGATCACCATTAAAGATATTTTTTCTTACAAATACTATTTATTCAAATTAAATGTTTTTTCCTACACGTGTTTCACTACCAAGCAGTTACTTGCTTGGCAGATCATCAGGGAAATTAAATGTCTGGAATACTGACATACCAGACATTTAATTTCCCTGATGATCTGCCAAGCCAGTAACTGCTTGGTAGTGAAACACGTGTAGGAAAAAACATTTAATTTGAATAAATAGTATTTGTAAGAAAAATAACTTTAATGGTGATCATTGGTGTCCTGAAAGGAATGCTTTGGTAAGCCTTCATAAAATCACATATAAATGCTTTGTACTCTGTAATCGAGTATCATCGAGCTTGTTTTTAATTGGAACAACCCCGGTCTTCACTGAATGATCTATTTTATAAGTGAAAAATCTAAATCTATATATGTATATATATATATATATAAGTGTCGCGTGGGCTTTTTCAAGCGCGAAAAAAAATGCTAAAAGTGACAAAGAACGAGTTACCACTTTTAGCGTTGAGTCTTAGGTCTTCCGCTGTTCCTTTTTAATTCGTACCGTCGGATTATTTTATCCTTTCATTTATCATGCATATGGTATAAATAAAGCATTTTCGAATAAACACTTTTTCAAGTCATCTTAATCGTTGTCTCGACTCGGTGAGCACGTTTCAGGGTCTCCGGTGGTAATTCATGGAGTATGGATCATATTTTCGGCGATCTCAAGAGCTTTCGATCTTTGCGATGGGAGTTGATTTTTTTTTAACTATATCGTTGTTGTTATTTAAGGTGTTTCATTATTTTCCTCTCTCGTTTTGGCGGGAGAAAATTGTAATTGAATCTATTATCTATTCATGTATTTGTTTATTTATTGTTTTTATTAATTTGTTGTTTTGTTTGTTTGTTTGTTTGTTTTTAATTGGGTACTTATATCGATCTTGACGTGTTTTCGCGAGTTTCTTGTCGGAAGCGTTCGGCTATCCTACGCAAACGGCCGAGTGTTGACGAGCCGATTTGTACCAGATGACAATTTTGATACGGTGCTGCGTCCTATGATTTTAAGTTATATTTTCAAGAAATTTTCTAAAAGAAACAAAAAAACAAAAAAACAAAACAAGCAAAACATAGCGAAGTTACTGTTATCAAATAAATATTTTTTGTCATTTTAATACGTTGCTGCGTCCTATAATTTTTAGTTATATTTGCAAGAAATTTCTTAAACAAAAAAACAAACAAATAAAACAAGCAAAACAGAGCGAAATTACTGTTATCAAATAAATATTTAAAATCATAACCCTAAACCCTAACCCTAAACCCTAACCCTAAACCCTAACCCTAACCCTAACAACAAAAAAACAAAACAAGCAAAACATTAAAATCATAGGACGCAGCACCGTATCAAAATTGTCGTCTGGTACAAATCGGCTCGTCATCTCTCGGGCGTTTGCGTAGGATAGTCGAACGCTTCCGACAAGAAACTCACGGAAACTGGGTCAAAATCGATATAAATACCTTTAATTGTGAAAGAAGTAATTATTTTTGATGAGCTTGTATATTTATCTATTTTTAATGTTTTTAATTGTGGAAGACATTTAATACATTAGTTAAAATCAATTTTATTAACGTTATGTTGTTTCTTTTTAATGTATAATATACAACAAACTTCATACGACCATTAAAGTTACCCACAACTGCATAACCGCCTCCCTGGACGCCAATGTCTCGACACACGATTCTATCAAAATCATCATGAACCACGTCTACCAATATAATACCATACTCCCTCCAGCAATAAAACTTAAAACCTTTGAAAAACTTTTTATTAACATGCACCACCCAAGTCCCATTCGACGACCCACCCAGGTAAAATATTAATACAAACGCAGTTTTGATGGGATCATTCCTTTTTCAGAATACTATATGACCTACATAGGAAATAAAATCTTTACCGACATCTAAATTAATAAATGCGGAAGATTTTTCCATCTATCCTAACTATATTAACATCAAAACACGTTAGGATTATTTAATTCTAATGATATAAGAATATATTGAAATACCCTATATATAGGCATCTCCAACTCACTCAAACAAATCTCGAGTTTGCGTATTTGCATATTTATTTATTTTTAAGTTTTTAATTAATTAATATTCTGTAATATCCCTCTCTACTTTGTATTGTCAAATTTTCTTCTACATACGCAATCTTTTTATCGATAGTACTATTATCATAATTATAAATAAAATAAGATAATACTATATGGACTACATAGAAAATAAAATCTTTACCGACATAATAGATAAACCGACAATATACGCCAAATATGTCGACCATAATTTTATAACTACTGAATCCCATGAAAATATCATGACACTCCAACAAACACTCGAAACCCACTCAGCCCTAACATTTACTCACGAACTAAATATTAACAATAAAATCGCATTCCTTAACGTACAAATATACTCAAAGCTCGAGCCTCTGTCCCATCGCCGCAATGTTACATCCTTGTGCCTGTTTTACAAGTACTTCAATGGATTGTGCTCCGATGAACTTGCTGCTCTAGTGCCCCCTCGACGTAAATACACTAGACCAACCCGACAATCAGTTAAATTCCACCCATTCACTGTGCGGATCCTCAGATGCTGGAGAGCCTTCTACTCCAATACCTTCTTTCCTTGTGCTGCCGGACTCTGGAACTCCCTCCCTGCTCCCTGTTTCCCCGACTCGACCGACATGCAGAAATTAAAAACTAGTACAAACAGACATCTCCTTGCACAGCTCCCAACTTAGAATGACCTCCAAAACCTACACACTAATTCTCAGTAGCCCATTACATCTACAGTGGCGACCTGCCTTGTTTGGGGTGAACTTTGTTAAAATAAATGAATAAATTCAAATAACTCTACCCAATACAAAACATTCACTTATATAAAAAAAAAAACTAATCATAATTGCAAATTCCTCAAATACCACAGCGAATGTCATCAAAATACAACATATCTTTCTTTTTAAATGTCATCCATTGCGCATATCCCATATCCACATTCGGAACAATATTCTAAAAAGAACTTCGTAGCAGAAAACAAACTTTAATCCACAACAATTTCCTCAATAAAATCGTATTTTGCTTTTTAAAACGCTTGCTTTGACGTACCCTATTTCTCAGTTGCCCGGAAACGATTCCACGCCACAACGCCATAAAAAGTAGAAGTGAATCCCATCCCAATATATTTTACAAGAATTATAATTTTTAACTAAAGTTCTACAAACAATTGGATTTTTAATCTACGGATGATCAATCGTGCTAATAAATAACGGAATCAATGAAATCTGTACATTTTTTTGAAAATTCAATGAATTTAAATGAAACACATTTTATATTTTTAACCAATATCATAAAAAACATGATTTATAAGCAACTTCCGTTTTTATTGGAAAGGGAAATTACTATGAGCCGTCAAGAATAAATGAAACTTAAACGGTCAACAAATAAATGATACGTTGACCCATCTGGTGTCAGAATCTGCTTTCAATATCCTCTTCAGTTAAACAATAGTAAATCCTTACTATAATGGTGATGCCGTGTCTGTATATTTGTAAACAAAACGCACAGAAAGAAAATATCACTTAAAGTAAAATAAATATTTGTTTTAAAAGGTGTAGAAATTACTCAAATATTTCATCAATCCAACTGCTTTCACTCAATCTATCATATATACATACGGGTCTTCCATTACAGACCATTTATTTAAAAATCCGCCGTGCGCTAGGAATTTCAGCATGAACTCCTTCACCATTCTCAGTCATGCTCACTCGTTATACCATCCAAAAATCTTGGAGACGATCCACGTTCGTCTTAAACGTCCCTCCCTTTGCAAACAAAGGGAATGTCTATTGGGACTAGATGTGATCAGTCTCTAAGATTCATCCTCCATTGTACATATAACATAACGCTATTTTATTTCATTTACTCTCTCTTTTCACCCATTTTTTTTTTTAATCCCTCGTTTTTTTTTTAAATCCCTCGATACAGCCTTTGTTAAGAGAGGGCGAAACCGGTCGGCTGGCTTTTTTTTCTTGATTAACTTTTAATCATGAACGATAAAATTCGCCTTCCTTTCATGCTTACGATAATAAAATTTTGTACTCCCTCCAAAATAAGCTAATATATGAAGTTGTAGTTTCTGTCTGTTCGTCTGCTTTTTGTTTAGGAACTCCTCATATGTTTTTGTAGATAGACCCGCATAACATTATATATATATATATATATATATATATATATATATATATATATATATGTGTGTGTGTGTGTGTGTGTGTGTGTGCGTGCGTGTGTGTGTGTGTGTGTGCAGGCCTCGTTGAAGACGGCGGAATTTTAACTTTTTGTTATTTTCCTTGTTAGCTTCTCGACGCGGTGAGTAGGTTTTCTGTTTCCAGGTGTTAGCTTGAACATTATGACTCCGAGTGTTGTTTCGTCGGCCATCTATCGAGCGCTTTCGGTTGCTCTTATTTTTTTTTCTTTGTGCTGTTAGTCTTTTTATTGTTTTTTTCTTCCTTATTTTAATTTTTTTATATATTTTAATTATGGATTGGCCGTTAGTGGCAGTATTAAATGATATTTTATTAATGTTGGGTTACAGTTTTTTAATGTATAGGGCTTCGAGGATTTTAAGTCTGCGTGTACAATTATTTTTAGGGATGATTATATATATATATATATATATATATATATATATATATATATATATATGTAATTATTAATGACAATATATGTACTAACATATACTATCAGTGCTCTTTTACTTTGCAGTCTCCTTAAAAGATTCAGCTCGATGATTGTCAATTAGTGACAACAGAGCAAATATTAGTCAGGTTCATATTATATTCCAATAACCATGTTTTTATTTTATTACTTTTATTCTTATTTTTATATATCTCACAGAAATGTTATGTTTTGGGAAATGTGAAAAAATAAAAATAATAAAATAAAAACATGGTTATTGGAATATAACACGCACATGATATATATATATATATATATATATATATATATATATATATATATATATATATATATAATTAAAAATATTTTTGTTGTTTTTTTAGCGTTGTACGGGAGTAAATCCTATACTAATGAACCGATAGGTATGGATTTTGGAATATACATTCTCGACAACACGGTAAGTAACATGGGTACATTTTTTGTAAACTTTACCATTTAGAGGGTGCAAAAAATATACAACACATTTAATAGAGAAAAAATTGCTCTACATCAAATTTTGTAGTTATATTAAGTAATACATTTTATAAAGGACCGTTTTTGATTTTACAAAAAAGAAGGTATTGAACTAATCATTATTAAATATGTAATATGAATTCCAGGTAACAGGGTGAGTAACGTAGTCATATTATTTATTTTATTGTAAACATTACCATTTAAGGGTGTTCCGCCGAAAACGTTACATACCCTTTAAGAAAGAAATAACATTAAAATTCAAAACTAATGACATATTTGTTGCTTGTACCCGTCATGTGGCGGGTATTCTACTAGTATAAATAATAAATTAGGGTAAATGTAACATAGCAATATTAGTCCGAAACATGAAGCATTCGTCCCCTCTTGGATCATTGGTTATTAAAATACACGCAAAGTACAACAAATACATGTTGTTTGTTTTAATATCTCAGGTATATTATTAGGGCAGAGAGAGAATGAGAGAGATGCAAAAGTCATCTAATTTCATTTTGAAAGATTTACATTTTAACACGTGCGTCTATCTCGCCTCTAAGTGAATTCTCTCTCTAGCTCCCAGCATGTTAATTTGTATTTCTGTTTTGTTCCTTCCGTTCCGATGCGTGAATTTTGAACTCTTGGACTTTTGACAATTTACTCCTAAATATATAACATATGGGGTGGGGAGGGTTCTATACCTTTTTCCAGCAATATTAACGCATCAAATAGATGCCATTGGATTTGAACTCGGTTTGTGGCTTTCATAGCCCGTGCAGTTAAGCATTGGTACATGACCGATGGTGTAAGCAATGTATACAAAGGAAAATAACAAAATAATACGTTTTATATCAAAATTTATTTCTTCAAACATTTCTTCATTTTTTAAATAAAATAAGTAATTGTACAATTCTGACGACCAACGCGTCGAGTGTATATTCGATAAGTAGAGACGCTGCCAGCAACGTGAAGTCAAATGTTTTATCGATTTCGTTTCAGACAGGCGGCGTTTTTTTATTCATTTCATTTCTTTTTTTAACGCCCGTCATTGTCCGCTGTGTATTTTCGTTATGTTGTGTTAATTTTCAAAATAAATCCGTTATTTTTTTTTTCTCACGAGGTACTTTTGAGAATGTAGTCAGTCAAAATATAGTTTTTTTTATTGTGTCTCTGTTAGAGTTTATGTGTGCATATGTGTCATGCCTGTTGTAAAAACAGGCAGTTTAACTCGTGTGGTTGAAAGACATGAGTAGTTTCAGATAAACATCTAAGCAATTTCATGGTAAGAACTGGAAAATGTTAAATATAGCTGCATAAAAAAATATTGCATCGACAAATCACAAATTAAAACAATTTCCCCGAAATAAAAAAACTATACAACTTTTCACGTGTACAAAAAATCTTAAAATCAAAAAGTGTCTTTTAAGCACCACAATTACGTTAAGTGTTGAAAGTAACGGATTTAGCACGACACGATATCTGACGTCACTAAAAATCAACACCTTATAAAGGTAAAAAGAAAACAAGTGTCCTTGGCCTTTTGGCTAGAAACAAAGTGTAGTATCTGTTCTGATACTTCACTTTATCTGTTTTGCCTTCAGTCAGTGAAAGAGAAATCCTTCTATGCAACTGAGTCACTTTTTATTTTGTCCAAATCCTCAGTGCCATTTTGTGATAGCTGGATTTTCTCCATATTAAAATCCGACCTTGTGTCTTTGCCCTCGTTGGGAGGCAAATAAATAGAAACTTGGTCTAAGAATAACGTTCTTTCATTAGATTATTAAACTTATATAAGTGACGTCATTACGGTGTAATGCTAAACTGGTTCGTATCAGTTGCTAGCATAATTTAGATGCTTAAAATGTACTTGTTCGAAAACAAAATGCGTTCAGATTCGAACACACATAGCCTGAATATTTATATTGAGCAATTTGGAAAGTGAGATCGAAATCTTTTGTGGGAAAAAAATTATTTGTGAATATTTATAAAAAGTTTTTTTTTTCTCATTAAAAGTCATTTATTAAAAATTGATTTCTTTGCAATTGCGGGTGATATGTTTAAATCAAAGTTGTTCGTTTAGAATCTCAAACCGTTTGAAACGTGTTGATTGTAGATTGGTTTAAAATGAAACGGGTTATGCTGAGCTTGGAGGACCAGCTGATGATACGAAGGAGAGCTGAACATATGTATTTGATGGGGCTGACTGTTCATGGAGTTAAGCTGTTCAAGTTGCGGCCATGGACAGGGGCCAACGTTGACCAAATGCAGTTTGACCCCATTCTTTTTAAGCATTTCGATTTCCTTGGTCAGTTCTGGGGTAATGGTCATCACGGACGAATCGACGAACAGGACAGCTACTTGATTTTCAATATGGCCGCTGTTAACATTCTGCTTTGTTCGGGTGTATAAGACATTTCTCATTTGTCGTACAACATCGACGAGATCGGGTAGTGTACCGTCAGCGACGATACCGTTTTTAATAACAGATGGGTCCTTGTCCATTAGAGATGTGATTGGCACGTTGAAGTGAGATGGACAATAGCCGTAGGAGACAACGCCAAAGTGTCCGTAGCCAACGTATGGAAGGATGGTATTGATAAATTGGTGGATCATACCGGAACGGTAGGCTCCCATAGCAACGAGGTCGTATCCGAAGAGGATGATACCTGGAAAAGTAAGAATAACATTTTGTAAGAATTTTGTCTTTGTTAACCGATAACATTTAGTAATTTTCTCAAGGTAATGTTTTAATCTTTATTTATGAATATGATTAGATGTAAAAAGCTTCTAACATGTCAATCTTTTAATACATGAGGATTTGCTAAGAATTATGTTGCGTAATCACGTTGAGAAACACACACTTACACCGGCCCACGAGAACACATCTAATAGTTTATATATATATATATATATATATATATATATATATATATATATATATATATATATATATATATATATATATATATATATGTATATATATATATATTAGGACAATTGACTCCAGCGTAATACTCTCATTAGTTTTCGGACAATTTCGCGAACATATATATCTATCTATATATATATATATATATATATATATATATATATATATATATATATATATATATATATGTATATATATACAGATATATATAGATATACAGATATATATATATATATATATACAGATATATATAGATATACATATCTATCTATCTATCTATCTATATATATATATATATATATATATATATATATAGATAGATAGATAGATAGATAGATACGTATGTGTGTCTAACTTATATATATATATATATATATATATATATATATATATAACACTATTAGATTATATATATATAAGTACAATAGGACAATAGACTCCAGCTTAATACTCTCATTATCTATATATATATATATATACAGATATATATATATATATATATATATATATATATATATATATATATAGATATACAGATATATATATATATATAGATAGATAGATAGATACGTATGTGTGTCTAAATTAATGGTGAATATATATATATATGTACATATATATATATATATGTATATATATATATATAGATATACAGATATATATATATGTATATATATACAGATATATATATATATATATATATATATATATATATATATATATATATATATATATATATATATACATATATATATATATATATATAGATAGATAGATAGATAGATAGATAGATAGATAGATAGATTAATAGATAGATAGATACGTATGTGTGTCTAAATTAATGGTGAATATATATATATGTGTACATATTTATATATATTTATATATATATATATATATATATATATATATATAGAGAGAGAGAGAGAGAGAGAGAGAGAGAGAGAGAGAGAGAGAGGTACGTATTGGTGTCTAACTTATATATATATATATATATATAAAGATAGATAGAGAGAGAGAGAGAGAGAGAGAGAGAGAGAGGGGGGTACATGTTTGTGTCTAATAATGAAAAGGTATAAAACAAATAAGTATACTTACTTGTATGGCCTGTTTGTGGTTCAGCATTTTCTGTAAAGGAAGAAAAAACAGAAATTAAATTTTTAAAAAATACCAGATTGATTTTAATCGTAACCTTAAATAATTAAAAATTCGCGACATATGTTTCTTACATTAATAAAACGAACGGTTAATAGCAACTCTACCTTTATAATGATAATGATTTGCTAGGTTGAGCCCGTGTAACTTGGTATTATTACTTCTAAAATACGATATTACAGACATTTTTCTATTCAAAGGTTCCTTTCTATCGGCTTTCCACAGTTTGATATTAATTCTTTAACACCGTGAGAAGCCGAACGTCCCGTTAAGCCAATCTTTCTCTACACTTTCTCAATTTTCTCTGTTTTTCATGCTCGAACATTCTCTAGTTTTTTTCTAATTATCATGTTAAACGAACCTACCCATTTAATTTTCTGAAATAGTCACAAAAACCTATACTAAGTAGAAACTTAATGCGTGTTTTTTGTTTACTTACTAAAGTTCATACATCAAGATTTTTACTCAGAATTCCCGTTTTAATTTTTACTTAAGCGTGATAAGACGAGGGAGATCATGTGACAGAGATGAATGGGGTAATTTTGAAATAAATAGATAGTGAAGTTAAGACAGCCCACAAAAGACACAAATCGTACCGGTAGTAGCGATATAGGCGCTCTTTATCATGGCCATCTTCAAATGGAAATTCTAATGAAATCACTAAGAATTAATGACGCAACTGCCTAGTCGAAATTTATATGATCAATTAATATGTTAAATACCATACGTGCTTGTCATCATTAAGTAATCCTTATGCTGATCCCAGCCAAGAAGAAATAGATGAGAATATGGCGAATAATGTATGGTATACACGTAGATATCCACATAAAGCAATTAAGACGCATTGGACTAATATATATCCAAAAATATTAATTTCCATTAAATATAAAACGTAAATAAACTTACGTGGTTTCTCTTCGGTTGTTAATGATTCAGTCGTCGGTTTTTCGGTGGTTGTTGTAGTAGTAGTAGTAGTACTGGGTTCTGTAATAGTTGTAATCTCAGTTGTGGTGGTGGTTGGAGCTTCAGTTGTGGTGGTAGTAGGAACTTCAGTTGTAGTTGTGGTGGTAGTAGGAATTGTTGTTGTGACTTCGTCTGAAAAATAAATGTATGAAATTAGCCAATGAATATTACTTTTAATATTATTATGTAATACGTAGTATAATTTTTTAATTGTCATCATATGATAAGTATATCATAAAATATAATATATAATAATACTATTTATATTTTTGATGTTTTGTTCCCATATTTATTTAGATAATAGAGTACTATTTTATATCATTTATTTCCAAAGGTCATAATAGGATTACTATATCTACCTTTAAATGGATGACTGTAGATTCTATATATACTTTCTCTTCATGAGTATTATTATTATTATTTGTGGTTACTTTGTATATTACATTAGGGTTTAAGCATTTATTTATGAATTGTTTTTTTTTATTCTGCAATTACATGAATTGCTATTAGATCTATTTGGCTTCTTTCGCACACAAAACTGACCCGGTTTGTGATGTTTATATACAATATAAACCTCTTTGTTGTGTAGCAAATATTGTTTGTATGTATTTACTTGTGTTCCTATTCACTCATAGGGAAGAAGTCCAAAAGGGGGAGTTACGTAACAAATAAATGAATATAGTAACACGATATCGCGATGTATGTTAGAAGTTTGTATTTTATATGTTATCTCAAACAGGTGACTTACCTTCGCATGGCTTGATGTGAAATTTCTCTGCAATTTCCTTCAAAGCAGAATAACTGGACACCGTATAGACACCGTTCTCTGGGTCGCTAGCAATTGCTTTCAGTTCGTTGATATCATAATTTCGTGAACTGCCGACACCAATTGCATAAACATGGATGCCAAGTTGATGTAATTTCTTCGCTTCTTCTTTCGTAGCCGCAGGGTTGGATGATTTGCCGTCAGTGATCACTACAGCTATGACCGGAGATTTTCTCTCTTGCAAAGTCGGTTCAACTTGTCGTTTGAGTAATTTTAGGGCATCGGCCGTGTTGGTTGAGCCGAGTCTTTGGCTGATGTTCAAAATGGCGTTTCTCAATCGCTTAGGGTCGGAGTAACGGTCCGAAGAGAATTCCAAATGGGCACGGTCGCTGAACGTAATGGCACCAACACGGGTTCCCGATCTGCCATTTCCCACCTTGAAACTGTCCACAAGGTCAGCGACAAATTTGAGCTGTTTGTTGTAGTCCACAATCCAGATGCTACTGGAAGAATCCAGCAGAAAAATAATGTCGGCTGCTTTTTCCATACATTCTAAAAATGTAAGAAAACGTGTAATTAGAGAACCATTCTTTTTATTCTTTGATTCTTTTATTCATTTATTCTTTGATTCTTTTATTTTTTTATTTTTTTATTCTTTTGATTTATTTATTCTTAGATTCTTTGAATCTTTTATTCTATTATTCTTTTAATTTATTTATTCTTTGATTCTTTTATGTTTTTATTCTTTTAATTTATTGATTCTTTGATTCTTTGATTTGTTTATTCTATTATTTTTTAAATTTATTATTCTTTGATTCCTTTAATTTATTTATTATTTTATTCTTTTATTCTGTTATTCTTTTATTCCTTTAATTTATTTATTCTTTGATTCTTTTATTCTTTTATTCTATTATTCTTTTAATTTATTTATTCTTTGATTCTTTTATTTTTTTATTCTTTTAATTTATTTATTATTTGATTCTTTTATTCTTTCATTCTATTATACTTTTAATTTATTTATTCTTTGATTCTTTTATTTTTTATTCTTTTATTTCTTTAATTTTTTATACATTCAAATTTTTGTAAGAAAACATTTTGATTAGATAACAATTAACTTTTTCATTTATGTATTTCGATTATTCGGACTACTATTCTCATCTTGTTTTTTTTTTATTTTAAACGTTTTGACCGATGTAACCTCCGATCTTTTTTATGTGCGTTGACACTGAGGGGTATTTAGCTCGGAATAATAAATAAAATAAGAGGAAACATTTGTATTATTTGTATTAATAAGACTGTTGCATTGGCAGTATAATAACGTACTTCACAATAAATAATAATTTTTTTAGTCCTGCGCAGACCGTCTATATTATGAAATATTGTAATTAATCACTAAAAATATATTTCATCAAGGGGAATAACTAATATTTTTAAATTGAAGGAAATAAAAAGAATTGTCTATCTTACGATTAAAATTTAATTTCTATTTCTGTATAAGTTTGAAAAATCTGCAAACAAATAACAGAAAAGTAAAATGTATTGATTTTTTTGTCTTTCCTCTACAAAACTGAAATCGATGGTTCGAGTTGTATGCGAGGTTTCTTTTCAGTTAAAATGTTTTCAATTAAAATATTTTCAATTAAAATATTTTCAATTAAAATATTTTCAATAAAAATGTTTTCACTTCAAATGTTTTCAATTTAAATATTTCTAATATAAATGTTTTCAATTAAAATGTCTTCAATTAAAATATTTCTAATATAAATGTTTTCAATTAAAATGTCTTCAATTAAAATATTTCTAATATAAATGTTTTCATTTAAAATGTTTTCAATTAAAATATTTTCAATTAAAATATTTTCAATTAAAATATTTTCAATAAAAATGTTTTCACTTCAAATGTTTTCAATTTAAATATTTTCAATATAAATGTTTTCAATTAAAATGTCTTGAATTAAAATGTTTTCAATTAAAATGTTTTCAATTAAAAAGTCTTGAATTAAAATGTTTTAAATCAAAAATTAAGATCGTTACTTTTTAAGTGAATGTCATTATTTTGAGGTGAAATTTTAACAAAATCGAGCAAAAATTAACCGTAATTAGAAAGAATAAGGCACCAATTCGAGTATAAATAAATGTCTTTAATGATTGTCGGCTTTCAAAAAGAGTTTATGATACAATCAATTGTAAAACAAAGCAAAAGTACTTACTTTTTGATGGTCTTGTTTCAACTGCGATCTGAAAATAATGAATCAAAATAAATTTTTAAATAAAATATTCAAGATTTAAATTTGAAGCAAATCGTATTGAATAAAACAAAAAATAAGATTTAATTTTATGCTTTTTATAAAACCGAGTTGATACAAAAAAAAAAAGATTACAATAAATCAACTCATGTTGAATGAAGAAAATCGATGGTAAATGGCTGTTCCGATAACGGAGAGAGCTGGAAATCTGGGGAGACTTGTTGTCACTAAGACTCCGGAGAACACTGCTTGTTATGGCCAGTGAGCAATCACTGATAATAACTCGTGTGAGTAAATAATACTAATCCTCCACTCTATAATAAATGTAAATGTCTATTTATTTGTATACAAGTAAATATAAATCTGTCCCGTCACGAAAAAAATATGAAACAAGTATGAGACATTAAATTACTGACGTCATTCTATGATTTTATATGAATATTAATGCGAACACTGGGGAAGCAATTTTTTGCGCTACTTTTGTCAAAGTGTTTACACTAGTAGTAGTAGTAGTAGTAGTAGTAATGATTATAATAATAATAATAATAATAATAGTAGTAGTAGTAGTAATAATGATAATAATAATAATAGTAGTAGTAGTAGTAGTAATAATAGTGACTATAATAATAATACTACTAGTAGTAGTAGTAGTAATAACAATTATAGTAGTAGTAGCAGTAATAATATAGTAGTAGTCATAATACTATTAGTAGTAGTAGTAATAATTATAATAGTAGTAGTAATAATAAAAATAGTAGTAATAGTAGTAGTTATAATAATAATAGTAGTAATAGTAGTAATAGTAGTAATAATAATAGTAGTAGTAGTAATAATAATTATAATAGTAGTGGTCATAATAATAATAATAATAGTAGTAATATTAGTAGTAGTAATAATAATAGTAGTAGTAGTAGTAGCAGTAGTAGTAATAATAATAGTAGTAGTAGTAGTAGTAGTAGTAGTAGTAGTAATAATAATAATAATAATAATAATAATAATAATAATAATAATAATATGAACCCATGCTATCTCAAATTGCAAGAAAGTTCATGAATTGTCCTTTTCCTCTCTAAAAACACATTGTGATATTACCAGTTTCGGCTGATACAACACAAAATAGTCGTGACGGGTCAAATAGGATATGAAAGACCGGAGAGGAGAGGGGGACTAACCAGATCTCCATTGGAAGGGTACGGAGAGCACTGGGACTTTGGGGAGGTTTATTGCCACTCAAATCCCAGAGAAGACCAATGGTCTTTATCAGCGATAAATCAATGGGAAGCGGCTGTTGCAATAACGCAAAAACCATCAGCAATTGTTATAGAAAGAGGTTGGGAGTACTGGAAATCTGTGGAGACTTGTTGTCACTCAGATTCAAGGCAACGCCACCGGTTATTGTCAGTAAGCAATCACTGATAATACCCGTGTGAGAACTCCTAGTGAGTTAATAATAATAATAATAATAATAATAATAATAATAATAATAATAATAATAATAATAATAATAATAATAATAAATGGGATAAATTGAATAATTTGATTTCGTGCGAACAGACTCACCCCGAATAGACAGAGTGCAGCCGTGGCGGTGAAGGTTTTGGTTATAAATTACAATAAATTATCATCAAATATTTTCACAACGTTTTGGCCGATGTAACCTCCGAGCTTATTTGGTTGCAACAATCGTACCAGACCGAAATTACGTCTTAAACGGCTATTTCTTATTGTGTAATACTAAGGGAAATAATTCAGTATATATTGAAGCGAACGAATCAGCAGCAGCTGACTGAAGTACCATTGTTCGTTGTATAATCAAATACGACAACTATTTATTCTAAGTGAATTTAACTTTAAAATGTTGTCGGCTAGTTTGTAATTAATAATAATAAAAAAAGAACGCGGGTTATAATCAAAATAAATGAAATAAAAAGATTTTGTGCTAAAAAACAAAACTTACCCCAAATAGACAGAGTGCAGCGGTTGTGATGACGATCGATCGGAACATCTTTTTGATGAGTATTTGGTTATAAGTTACAATAAATTATTATGAAATAAAAGTTTTTGATTCTTCTGGCGATTCTGGTAACGAACTCGACTCGAATCAGTTGGACACTGAATAAAGCAAAACGAGATGGGCCTTCTTATATAGAAACCAGAGATCATTTACTTCTTACGTGGTTGCAAATCTAGGAGTGGGAATTCCCGAGTGTCTGTTTCCGATTAATGACATAACGGATGCCTCAGCGTGTAATCCTCCTTGCAGAGAAAGGGAACACTCTGAATGGCGAAAAGCCTGGGAATTTATTTTTAACCAAAAAGTAGGGAGTGCTGGATTAAAAACTTGTCTGAATAAGCATCGTGTTCCGTTATGAAACCGAGCACCCCCACCCCACCCAACCTGCCTCGAATTCTAAGAGCGAAAAATTCCCCTTCTCTTAAGTGATGTAGAAATAGCGTGTCACAAGCATTCCGAAGACTGAACGGCACAGACTTGCAAGGTTGACGTCATAAGCGTTATTCGTACATGGCGTCGGGAGGGGTGGGCGTATTGTCGCGGGCGGTTTGTCTAATTTCAGATTTGGTACAGGGGTACCGAGCTGGAATACCCTAACCCTAACCCTAATCCTTTCATGAAATTATTTGTAGGTTTAATCTATCTATACTTTATATCCGTTTTTATTTGCCCTTCCACAGGGGCCAAATTTAGACACAGGTTCGTTTTTTTTCTCTCCCCGTTTCACTTTTTTTAATTACCCGTTCCAAACAAGGCAGTTATTTTTATTTTGTTTAATTATCCTATTTATATTTGGTTGAGTCAATTTGAGAATATTTTTTAATAAAATTATCAATGATTTTTTTAATAAAATTATCAATGTTTTTTTTTTAATTTTCAATATTTTTTTAATAAAATTATCAATGTTTTTTTATAAAATTATCAATATTTTTTAATAAAATTATCAATGTTTTTTTTAATAAAATTATCAATGTTTTTTTTAAAATAAAATTATCAATGTTTTTTTTTAATAAAATTATCAATGTTTTTTTAAATAAAATTATCAATGTTTTTTTTAAAATAAAATTGTCAATGTTTTTTTTAATAAAATTATCAATGTTTTTTTTAATAAAATTATCAATGTTTTTTTTAAATAAAATTATCAATATTTTTTTTAAATAAAATTATCAATATTTTTTTAAAATAAAATTATCAATGTTTTTTTTAATAAAATTATCAATGTTTTTTTTAATAAAATTATCAATATTTTGGATGTTATAAATAAGTTTGAAATTTCTCCTTTGATTATTTTAAAAAAGAAAACGGTATTTTATCTCATGGCTCCCCAGCAGTGTTGATCAGACACTACCCCCCCCCACACACACATATATATATATATATATATATATATATATATATATATATATATATATATATATATATATAGTTTTATTTATACAAATATATCAAACTCAACACATCCATTGGAAATTTTTCGATCATAGGTTTAATAAACTGCAGTTAAAAAACGGGCATGCTTACTAGCCTGATGAGATCGCAGCTTATTAAAGCTATGATCGAAACGTTTCCAATAGATGTGTAGCTTTTGATATATTTGTATAAATAAAACTATTATTATAAATAAATAGCTCTATGCATTATTGAGCACTATTATACAAACACAGTAGAAATTCACCTGGTTTTTACCCTGTCCTTGTTGATACAAACTGACTACTACTAATACTATTACTACTACTACTACTACTACTATTACTACACACACACACACACACACACATATATATATATATATATATATATATATATATATATATATATATATATATATATATATATATATATTGAAGAGAAAATAAATAAAAATCTTTCATTTCCATTTCCCACAGTTTTGTAACGTGACATTTTACTTTCAAATGAAATCATTTAAATCCATTAGAAAAAAAAAGAGATTACTTTTTCTCAGTATCCGTTTCAATTTGGAATTTTGAACACAGTACAGCAATTAACTACTGAAAAATATTATTTTATATTTTTAAAAAATAGTAACTAAACATATAACAATTGTTGAACAGAAATAGTGATTTGTATTTTGCAATAAACGTAAGAAAAGGTCAGAGCGAGACTTCGTTCTCGGGACTCCTAGAAAAGGGGGAATTATCTGCGAACAAAGAGTCTCGGACGAGCAAATTTAGTTTCAGTGATAGAACACAAATGTTTAGAAGTCTCATTGTTAAAAAAAAATGTTCAGAAGTCTCATCCCGAGGTCAATGTCGTTTGTAATTTAGGGAATATCCAGCACCCTTAAAACGGTTACTCTGAATCGGACAAAAATTAAGATTGCCCCAGTCAAGAAGGAGTTTTCTCTTGTGACCGAGGACGGAACAGATACTACACTTTGAATTATTTGTCAGAAGGGAATTTTGGGGAGGACTTCTGGCTTCCGGTGAAAATTTTTTTTATTTATATTAATTTCAGACTTTTCTTTCATCATATTCAAATAATTACCATAATACAGACTATTTGAAAAATAATTTATTTGATTGTTTTCAAAACTTAAAAAAAAATTTAATTGAAAAAAATAAACATTCGTTTTTCCAAAAATACGTGAAATTTTTTTTTTTTTTTAATATTTAGTAAAAATAATGTTTTTTTGGAAATAGGGTTAGGGTTAGGGTCAGGGTCAGGGTCCAATAACAGAAATCATTTTGTTTTATCATTGTTCGCTTTATTGATTTTTTGGATAAAAACTTCTATTTCTATATTACTTCCGGTGACACTGAAAACAAATACGTTCTGATTCAAACCTAAACTGAAGAAGTGCCAAATTAATAATTAAAAAAATTATTATGACGTGTAAAAACAATGCATTTTAGACGTTAAATCAAATACGGATAATAAAAAAAATCAATGAAAATTTTAAAAATGTTTTGAAAACAATCAAATAAAAACAAATAAATTATTTTTCAATTATTTATTTGCAGAAATATAAAATACACTTGAACAAATTAGGTACAAGGCCATCAAAGGTGTGAGTTGAGGGGGGCAGTTATCATTCTATATCTATCCTACTCTTAGCTCGACTCTTTGCAGTCACCACAATACCGCATTTACTCGAGGGACTATCCTACTTAAAATGTCCACAATTGTTGAAAATTTTATTTTATTTATAAATATACTAGTAGGATGAATTACCGAACAGAACAGTTTTGCACAATTTTTAGATTCCCTTACGAAGGTTAAAATCAAAATATGACATATCGCTCAATAATTCTCGGGCCTAACTAGTAAAACAACAAATTTTAGACAAAATTCAACTTTATTCATCAACATAGTCTCCTTCTAGGGTGATACACTGATTCCAGCACTTCTGTAACAATTCGATGCTTTTTTGTCTTTGGCCTCAAAATACCCCTCAGTTTCCGATATCACTTGTTAATTAGAGCCAAATCTCTTTCTAAATTGAAACGGATACTGAGAAAAAGCTATCTTTTCTTTCTAAT
The DNA here is from genome assembly GCA_963556195.1 of Sepiola atlantica. Lineage (NCBI taxonomy): Eukaryota > Metazoa > Mollusca > Cephalopoda > Sepiida > Sepiolidae > Sepiola > Sepiola atlantica. The sequence continues at coordinate 10,304,026 of OY744547.1, read as the reverse complement.
AGATTTAAATGGTTTAATTTGAAAGTAAAATTTCACGTTACAAAACTAATGCTGCGGGAAATGTAAATGAAACATTTTTTTGCATAAAGGAATACCTTAGATTTTTATTTTATTCTTTCTTCAATTATATATATATATATATATATATATATATATATATATATATATCCCCACTCATTTTCTTCAACATTCATTTTTATTCTCCAACAAGTACGGACGTCCACCTAGTAGTGGGCATTATTTCATTTTATTTTTCCTCCCAATATGTCTACCCTACATGTATCTGTACTTGCATGACATTTTTTCTCTATATTATCATCCTGATGAAGTCTTATAAATAAAGTCGAAACGTTGATGTACACATAAAAAACATCCATTTTTGGGTTTTCCTTTTTCATTTTCCCATCACGTCGGATTACCTTCATCCTTCTCTTCCCATATATATATATATATATATATATATATATATATATATATATATATATATATATATATATATATATATGACCTCAAAATACAGCTCAGATTCCGATATCACTTCTTAATTAGAGCAAAATCTCTTTCCCTTCAGTATCCTTTTGTAGTTAGCGGGGGCCAAATTAGGAGAACATGGTGGGTGTTGGAGCAATTCGAAGTGCAATTTATGCAGTTTGCCATCTTTTCAATAAACGTGTGACACGATGCATCGTCTTGGTAAAGTAAATTCGTGTGGATCAACACGGCACAATTTTGTTGACCGACTAGACTTGGTGTTGACATTCTTGCAGGGGGGACCACGTAATGGTTGCCAACATCCCTAAGTGAAAGTGATATTATGGAACCGACTGGATTCGAACTTTGCACACCCAGATCATCAGTTCATGTGGCTATCCATTTTATCACCGTCACCTCCATGATACCGAACGTGTTAAAGTTAAGTGTATATAGATATGAATATTAAAACTGTCCTGTTTTTAAATCTCCGAAACAGTTTACATGGTAAACAGCTGATTATCCCCGTGTTAATATTAGACGCTTAAGGTCTCCTGTTTTTGTTTCACTCTTAGATAATTAACACCCCCCTTTTTTTTTTTTATTATTTTTTTTTTATTTTACTTATATTTTTTCATTTATTAATTTTCCAACGAATGTTAAGTCTGCAATGTCTTGGATTTAGTTAGTGCGTCTGGGAATTTAAACTGCATTTTACATTTTTTTATTTTTATTTTTTTTATTTTTTATTTTTTTTAATCTTTTTATTTTTTATTAATGACTCAAAGCTTCTTTAGACTATATATATATATATATATATATATATATATATATATATATATATATGTATATATATATATATATATATATATATATATATATATATATATATATATATATATATATATATATATATGTGGGGTGCTAACGAGGTAGAGTCTACTATGTTTACAGTTGATAGACGTCTCTTGTTTTCAATTTAAGAGTTTATTTCTGTCTTTAAAACGGATAATTTCTAGTTTTTCATTCAAACATAATCTACATGGTGAGTTAATTGATTTGCAGGTGCTAGATTTACATATATATATATATATATATATATATATATATATATATATATAGGTTTAGATATACAGGATTCACTCCTAAACTAATTAACTGATAAAAAAAATGTAAATTCGTATGAGTCAGAATGGTACAACTTTGTTAACCGGTTCGATTCTGGTGTTGGTATTCTTGCAGGAGGGACCACGTAATGATTGCCAACATCCCTAAGTGAAAGTGATATTATGGAACCGACTTGGCCCACCCACGTATATCTTCCTCTTTCTCCACTCTCTGATGTTTTGTTAACTGTCTTAATTTAATTTTAAAAACCGGAAGTTTTGTATTTAATTTTACAATGCCAGAGAGCTTTCTACTCAAATAGCTTCTTTCCTCGTGCTTCTGGCCTCTCGAAGTCCCTCCCTGCCCCCTGTTTCCCCGACAGTACTGACATGCAGAAATTAAAAATTAATGTAAACAGACATCTCGCTGCGCAGATCCCAGTTTAGGTTGACCCCCCCCCAACCTTCTCCCCTTTTCTTTCTTCTCAGTAGCCCCTTACGTCTACAGTGGCGGCTTGCCTTGTTTGGGATGAACTACGTTAAAATTAAAAATTAAAAATTAAAATCATTTTTATGGTTTCAATAAATATTTGATTAATAGTTTTAATTGTAAAGTTTTCACATTGTTTTCTCTACACATAAATTTTCTTAAATCTCTATGGGTGTTTTACTCCTACATAGAGAATGCAAATATATTTCAGTTAATTCTATGTAATTTTAATTTTTTGTGTGGTGATATCATTTAGTTAGCCTTATTTAGTAAATTGTTTTTTTATTTTATTTTCGTATTTAAATATTCTGATTATTTCCGCTAAGCATAAATGACATCTTTGCTTAAAGCTATTGAGTTTTTTAGTCCTCCATAACCCCGACCAGGAAATGGTCGGTGTCAAGTTTCTCTCTTTCAGTGGCAAGTAAACGTCTGATAAAGCTGTTTGACATTGTAGTTTACGATTAGGATAGAGAGGTTTATAGCCGTAATATTCCTGCTTCGAGTTTCCGGAGGAAATTCCGATGTAATTTTTGTGTGTTTTTTATTGTCCTCTTTTGGGGAATAATATAGATTTGTAAACGACATTGCCTGCGTTGTACTATCCCTCCATGGGACAATCATTTTTAAGTCTGAAGTTGAGACTTTGTGTTTATCTATATACGTGTAGGATATTTTGTGAAAAAACTTAAAAGTTTTTTTCTTGAGATTCAATGTAACCCTAACCCCAACCCTAACCCTAACCCTAGCCCTAACCATAACCATAACCATAACCATAACCCCAACCCTAACCCTAACCCTAACCCTAAACCTAACCCTAAACCTAACATTTACCTTAACCCTAACCCTAACCCCAACCCTTACCCTAACCATAACCATAACCTTAACCCTAACCCTAACCCTAACCCTAACCCTAACCCTAACCCTAACCTTAACCCTAACCCTGACCCTAACCCTAACCTTAACCCTAACCCTAACCCTAACCTTACCCCTAACCCTAACCCTAACCCTAACCTTAACCCTAACCTTAACCCTAACCCAAACCCTAACCCTAACCTTAACCCTAACCCTAACCCTAACACTAACCCTAACCCTAACCCTAACCTTAACCCTAATCCTAACCCTAACACTAACCCTAAACCTAACCCTAACCCTAACCCTAACCCTAACCCTAACCTTAACCCTAATCCTAACCCTAACCCTAACCCTAACCTTAACCCTAATCCTAACCCTAACACTAACCCTAAACCTAACCCTAACCTTACCCCTAACCCTAACCCTAACCCTAACCCTAACCTTAACCCTAACACTAACCCTAACACTAACCCTAACCCTAACCCTAACCTTAACCCTAACCTTAACACTAACCAATATATGTAATTATTTACAGTTTACAGTCCTATCTATTTTAAAACCTAGGAATTTAGCGGCTTTTTATGGGCGTTAGAAACTAAGGAATCATTACTATTAAAAATAACAATTAGCCCATCGTCCCTATATAAATCCACCTGGTCAGCGTCCACCATTTTACTTAGTGTATGTAGTATATATATATATATATATATATATATATATATATATATATATATATATATATATATAAAGAGAGAGAGAGAGAGAGAGAGAGAGAGGGAGGGAGAGAGATTAATTAATTATATTCAAATATGAAAAAAATGACCAAAACCAATACTTTTCAAAAGTGCTCAATATATATTAGAGCTTTTTATATTAAAATAAACATAGTTTGAGTATCCGACAATTGTTTCAGAACCTCTTCAGTTCCTCTTCACGGATATACTCTATATAGACAGTATATCCCTGAAAAGGAATCGAAGAGGTTCTGAAAATATTGTCGGATACTCAAACTGTGATCGGGGTTCGAGCCCGCCGACCGTCTGAAATTAACTTCCTGCACTGAAGATTGCGTTAGCATGAAACATCGATGTCTGTAGGTAATAAATAATTAATATTTATTTATAAATATTATTATAAGCCCTCTTTACTAAAGGCTGGGCACTCTGAGTGAGTTTAATAACAAGCAGTACAAATGGCTTCATGCAGGATCCAAACACAGTTTTATGATCACTTTCACTGCTCGTGTAAATTAGCCGCCGACTCGCTATTTACAAAGTTAAATTCCTCTTTAATTGTT
>OY744547.1:10292307-10294807 GCA_963556195.1 Sepiola atlantica | reverse complement strand
GAATACTGCATTTAGCTAATCTAATATTCCAATCTAATCCAAATACGAATAAATGCGAATCTTTCCTAAGTATATTAACATCAAAACTTTTACGTCTCACTTAAATATAATGATACCGTATATATAGTAATCGCTAAACTCCGTCAAACAAAACCCGCTTTTGCACATTTTTTTTTTTAAGTTTCTAATAAAATAATATTCTGTAATATACATTTATAATTGCTATTGTCAAATTTCATTATATATTTATAATATTTTCCTCGATAAGAGATTTTATAAGAATAAAAACGATAGCGTTCTAAATATATTTTGAAACTTTCACTTTCAAAGGAGATAATTACATGAAAACTTCCGGCGCTGATGTTAAGAGAACAGATACTACACTTTAATCTTAGTTAAAAGGCCCAGGAGCAATACAAAAAAATTCTATTGTGACTTCTTCTTCAGGTATCAGGTCTGTTTGATCATGGCTCTCCACTCTTCTCTGCATTCGGTCTTTCTGATGAGATCTAGAGTCGCGATTCCAGTGACCCCGTTGAGACCATCTGGGAACTTGGTACGCTGTCTTCCTCTACTCTTTTTGCCGTCGATTTTTTCTAACATCAAGCTTTTCTCCAAATCGTCCGCCCGCATTATATGGCTGAAGAACTTCAACTGTCTGGCGTGGACAGTATTGAGAAGCGATCTGTTGTAGTCAGTCTTACGCATGACTTCTTCGTTTTTCTTCGTTTATGAGATTCGTATCTCCGCTGCTTCTAAACGACTTTCAGCCACTTTTGACAATGTCCAACATTCGCGACCGTAAAGTACACTATTGTGACCAGACATTTTTAAATGAATCCAAAAAAGTGAAGCACTGAAATGAAAATTCGACCCTCTCAGCCTAGCAAAAATATGGTAAACGTATTTATGCTTCAAGTTCTTCATATCTTCAAATATTTATTTATGGTGTTTGATTTGGTTGTTTTGTTTTTACGGCATATCAACCATTTTCGTGGTATTTAATGCCGAATAAAGTCATTTTGGTAAAAGTTTTTCATGCTTCAAGTTATTTATATCTTCAAATATTTATTCATGATGAGTTTTTGGTTGTTGTTGTTTTACGGCATATCAACACTTTTCGGGTTATTTTATGCTAAGTCCGGTCATTTTGGTAAAGGTTTTTATGCTTCAAGTTCTTTATATCTTCAAATATTGATTTATGGTGTTTGGCTGAGTTGTTTTGTAGAGGAAAATTGTTGTTTTTGTTTTTGACTTTGCAGAACATGATTATTGTTTTTTTTGGGGGGGGGAGGGGGGGCTTTGCAAAAAAAAAAACATTAAAAAAATGTTTGCTATCAGTTGTTTCACCATATTTTCTTCACAAACAAAAATAAATATTTGTTCACGAAACTTACCAAATACGATGAATGTTTTGTTCCTTGATTTGAATTTTCTTTCCTACATTTTGACTTTTTCTTACAAATTTACATATTTTTTCCCCATTTTTTTCATTGAATTGTTTTCGTGGAAATTAAAATACGAGACCTGTTTCTAGTGTTTTAACATCGACCAGCGTTTTTGACAAAAAAAAAAAACACGAAGTTTTAGTTCGGCACTTTCCGGCGGTTTACGTAACCTGCCGGAATGTGCAGATGAAAACGTGGTTCGTAAACTGCATAAGTACAAAGTTTTTTTATAGCTTATAATTCGTCGTAGTAGTCTCTGTCTGTCTGTCTGTCTGTCTGTCTGTCTGTCTGTCTGTCTGTCTGTCTGTCTGTCTGTCTCTCTCTCTCTCTCTCTCTCTCTCTCTCTCTCTCTCTCTCTGTGTTTATTAACAGTCAAAACTAATAAAAATAACTATTAAATAGAATATTGGAATAGTTCATTATGTAGAAATAGAAATATGACCACAATTATTAATATTATTCAACCCATAGCTGGAGCAAAAAAGAGAGAGAAAGAGAGAGAGAGAGAGAGAGAGAGAGAGAGAGAGGGAGAAGGAGATGATGAATGAGGGCGATATAGTCTATTTTTGGATTTTTGTCTTTTTATTTTTCAAATTTAACTGACTTTGCAAACTCGCCCGTTCCTGATTCAAACAATCAAACCCGGGATCAATGGGCGACTCAACGGATCACATTTTTCTAGTATTAGTGAAGAAAAAACAGATTTGTGTGAAGAAAAAATTAAAATGTGGTTTTCATTTCCGCAAGAATTCTATAAGCGGATGCAAACATTTCCGTTTTCTCTTCCTCAATTCCAACGTGGATATTTGCTACGATAACTTCTTCTTCTTCTTCTTCTTCTTCTTCTTCATCTTCATCTTCTTCTTCTTCATCATCATCTTCATCTTCATCTTCTTCTTCTTCTTCTTCTTCTTCTTTTTCTTCTTCTTCATCTTCTTCTTCTTCTTCTTCTTTTTTTTTCTTCTTCTTCTTCTTCTTCATCTTCCTCTTCTTCTTTTTCTTCTTCTTCTTCATCATCTTCTTCTTCTTTTTCTTCTTCTTCTTCTTCATCA
>OY744547.1:10177307-10287307 GCA_963556195.1 Sepiola atlantica | reverse complement strand
GGCTCATCCGCATGACACACTACGAAGATGAAGCTCCAGTGTATTGCCCTCTGTATGTGGCTGTCATGGTTTGTGTGGGTTGCGGTGTTGTATCTGATTGTGGAAATACTTATATAGTATCTCACATTGAAACCACATGTTTTGTTCTTTAATTCTGGTTTTCTCAATCTTCCATTCACAACATTTATCTGTCATTCACAACATTTATCTGTCATTTACAACATTTATCTGTCATTCACAACATTTATCTGTCATTCACAACATTAATCTTCCATTCCCAACATTTATCTTTTATTTACAACATTTATCTGTCATTCCCAACATTTATCTGTCATTCACAACATTAATCTTCCATTCACAACATTTATCTTTTATTTACAACATTTATCTGTCATTCCCAACATTTATCTGTCATTCACAACATTAATCTTCCATTCCCAACATTTATCTGTCATTCACACCATTTATCTGTCATTCACAACATTTATCTGTCATTCACAACATTAATCTGTCATTCACAACATTAATCTTCCATTCCCAACATTTATCTGTCATTCCCAACATTTATCTGTCATTCACACCATTTATCTGTCATTCACAACATTTATCTGTCATTCCCAACATTTATCTGTCATTCACAACATTAATCTTCCATTCCCAACATTTATCTGTCATTCACAACATTTATCTGTCATTCACAACATTAATCTGTCATTTACAACATTTATCTGTCATTCACAACATTAATCTGTCATTTACAACATTTATCTGTCATTCACAACATTTATCTGTCATTTACAACATTTATCTGACATTCACAACATTTATCTGTCATTTACAACATTTATCTGTCATTCACAACATTTATCTGTCATTCACAACATTAATCTTCCATTCCCAACATTTATCTGTCATTCACACCATTTATCTGTCATTCACAACATTTATCTGTCATTCACAACATTAATCTTCCATTCACAACATTTATCTTTTATTCACAACATTTATCTGTCATTCACAACATTAATCTTCCATTCCCAACATTTATCTGTCATTCACAACATTAATCTGTCATTTACAACATTTATCTGTCATTCACAACATTAATCTGTCATTTACAACATTTATCTGTCATTCACAACATTAATCTTCCATTCACAACATTTATCTTTTATTTACAACATTTATCTGTCATTCCCAACATTTATCTGTCATTCACAACATTAATCTTCCATTCACAACATTTATCTTTTATTTACAACATTTATCTGTCATTCCCAACATTTATCTGTCATTCACAACATTAATCTTCCATTCCCAACATTTATCTGTCATTCACACCATTTATCTGTCATTCACAACATTTATCTGTCATTCACAACATTAATCTGTCATTCACAACATTAATCTTCCATTCCCAACATTTATCTGTCATTCCCAACATTTATCTGTCATTCACACCATTTATCTGTCATTCACAACATTTATCTGTCATTCCCAACATTTATCTGTCATTCACAACATTAATCTTCCATTCCCAACATTTATCTGTCATTCACAACATTTATCTGTCATTCACAACATTAATCTGTCATTTACAACATTTATCTGTCATTCACAACATTAATCTGTCATTTACAACATTTATCTGTCATTCACAACATTTATCTGTCATTTACAACATTTATCTGACATTCACAACATTTATCTGTCATTTACAACATTTATCTGTCATTCACAACATTTATCTGTCATTCACAACATTAATCTTCCATTCCCAACATTTATCTGTCATTCACACCATTTATCTGTCATTCACAACATTTATCTGTCATTCACAACATTAATCTTCCATTCACAACATTTATCTTTTATTCACAACATTTATCTGTCATTCACAACATTAATCTTCCATTCCCAACATTTATCTGTCATTCACAACATTAATCTGTCATTTACAACATTTATCTGTCATTCACAACATTAATCTGTCATTTACAACATTTATCTGTCATTCACAACATTAATCTTCCATTCACAACATTTATCTTTTATTTACAACATTTATCTGTCATTCACAACATTTATCTGTCATTCACAACATTAATCTTTCATTCCCAACATTTATGTCATTCACAACATTTATCTTTCATTCACAACATTTATGTCATTCACAACATTTATCTTTCATTCACAACATTAATCTTCCATTCCCAACATTTATCTGTCATTCCCAACATTTATCTGTCATTCACACCATTTATCTGTCATTCACAACATTTATCTGTCATTCCCAACATTTATCTGTCATTCACAACATTAATCTTCCATTCCCAACATTTATCTGTCATTCACAACATTTATCTGTCATTCACAACATTAATCTGTCATTTACAACATTTATCTGTCATTCACAACATTAATCTGTCATTTACAACATTTATCTGTCATTCACAACATTTATCTGTCATTTACAACATTTATCTGACATTCACAACATTTATCTGTCATTTACAACATTTATCTGTCATTCACAACATTTATCTGTCATTCACAACATTAATCTTCCATTCCCAACATTTATCTGTCATTCACACCATTTATCTGTCATTCACAACATTTATCTGTCATTCACAACATTAATCTTCCATTCACAACATTTATCTTTTATTCACAACATTTATCTGTCATTCACAACATTAATCTTCCATTCCCAACATTTATCTGTCATTCACAACATTAATCTGTCATTTACAACATTTATCTGTCATTCACAACATTAATCTGTCATTTACAACATTTATCTGTCATTCACAACATTAATCTTCCATTCACAACATTTATCTTTTATTTACAACATTTATCTGTCATTCACAACATTTATCTGTCATTCACAACATTAATCTTTCATTCCCAACATTTATGTCATTCACAACATTTATCTTTCATTCACAACATTTATCTCCCATTCCCAATTTTGTTAAATGGTGACTTTTTTATTCTTATACATTTTTCCATTTTAATAATATTCACGTTTGTATATATCTTTTGTATACTTACACGTTTGTATATATCTTCCTTCCTTCGCAATTTTATAAAAAATTAATTGGGTTGGCCAAAAAGTTCGTTCGTTTTTTTTTTAGTGGATATTAATGCAATTCATTTTCCACACTCGATTTCGAACTCCTGAGAATGTTTGCGATTTGTCTGGTTGTCAAACGGCAATCTTGTTCAACTACGGCTTTCACTTGGTTACTGTCGATCATCTTCGGCCGGCCAGAGCGAGGAGAATCTCCCACTGAAACTTTTCCTTTCCCGAATCGAGCAAACCATTTCTGGTACACCCGTTCTGTAACAACATTCCCTCAATACACATGTCATATCTTTATGCAGCGTTCTGTATCTCTTTTCCTTTTCTGTAGTAAAAAAATCATCAGATGTCGGTAGTACTCTGCTTGATCTTCCATTTCAAGGCCTGAAATACAAGCAAAAATGAAAGAACTCTTATTCTCGGAGGTGTATTACACACTGGCGTCAACATGCTCGCTACATCAAATACGTAATTTGAAGAATAGGAATACAAAACGATCTTTAGTAGGCCGGAAAGATAACATTTAAAGAACGAACGAACTTTTTGGCCAACCCAAATTTAAATGTTCTCATAATATTTTTTCAGGGTGTTAGAAATTAAGAAATCATTACTTTTAAGGATAACAATTAGACTATAATTCCTATATACTCCCACCTAATTAGAGTTCATTATTTTTCTTAGTGTATGTAGGATATATATATATATATATATATATATATATATATATATATATATATATATATATATATATATATATATATATATATATATATGAGAGAGAGAGGGAGATATATATATATATATATATATATATATAGAGAGAGAGAGAGAGAGAGAAAGAGAGAGAGAAAGAGAGAGAGATAGATATATATATAGATATATATATATATATATATATATGTATATATATGTATATAGATAGATAGATAGATAGATAGATATATATATGTACATATATATATATTTATATATATATGTACCTATATATAGATATTTATATATATGTACATATATCTCTATATATATATGTACATATATATATATATCTATATATATGTACATATATATTTATATATACATATGTACATATATATATATATATATATATATATATATATATAAATATATATAGTGTGTGTGTGTCAGGTTGTATATAAAAAGAAATCAAAGAAAGTGCTCGATCATATAAGAGAGCTAATATAATTTATTTAGATACTGTATATTACATATTTCAGCAATGTACCGCGGTTTCATCCAAAAGATGTCTAAATCTGCCCTTTTGGATGAAACCGCGATACATTGCTGAAATATGTAATATACAGTATCTAAATAAATTATATGTAATATACAGTATCTATCTATCTATATATATATATATATATATATATATATATATATTAGAGAGACAGGAGAAAACTGAGAATTAACTAAATGTAAAGTTACATACTTTACAAGTTTATTATATTTAAAATTACTACAAAGAATATATATTAGAAAGTCGCTTAAACCATGTTTTTTCAAAAAAATAAGTATTTTATCGGAAGGAAAATACAATGAATTATAAAACATGACATTCAATAAAACGAAGAAACATTTTGCCCAACTCAGTATATTAATAGTTTGCGTTATTCTTGGAACATTTGCGAAGACACGGCTGTCGTCTAATACGCTCGCCAAACCAGGAGCCACAATTCATTAAAAACATTGTTTATTTTAGCTTTTATTCGATATTTCTTACGTGTTTTAAAAATAAGAAAATTAAACATGCGTGGTCCCCCTCTGTATGTGACGAGTGTAAAATGCAATAAATTTGGGCTATTTGGGGCATTTTTGACCCCCCCTTTCACCCCCTGAGGGCGCGAACAAGAATTTTTCTGATGTCAAGGATGCTCATTTTATATCCAGAACAATTGCCTCTACATTTTGGCCAAGTTTCAGAAAAATTGAATGGATGGATCAAACGTTATGGGAGAAAAGGGTCATTTTTTGCCATTTATGGGGGCTTTTGCCCCCTCCCCTGGGGGGCGCGAACCAGATTTTTTCCAAGGTCAGCGATACTTAGTTTCTATTAGGAACAATTGCCTCTACATTTTGGCCAAGTTTCAGAGAAATTGAATGGATGGATGAAAAGTTATGGGGCAGAAATGTCATTTTTTGCCATTTCGGGGCCTTTTGACCCCCAGGGGGCTAACCAGATTTTTTTTCAAAAATCGGAGTATGTCACTTTCTAACCTGACAAAAGTTACAACTTCATGCAAAATTTCAGAGAAATTTAAGAAAAATTGAATGTATGGATCAATCGTTATGGGAGGAAAGGCTCATTTTTTGCCCTTTTAGGGGACCTGTGACCCCCTTGGGGCGCGAACCGGATTTTTTCCAAGGTCAGCGATACTTAGTTTCTATTAGGAACAATTGCCTGCACAATTTGGTCAAGTTTCAGAGAAATTGAATGGATGGATGAAAAGTTATGGGCAGAAAATGTCATTTTTTGCCATTTCGGGGCCTTTTGACCCCCTGGGGGGCTAACCAGATTTTTTTTCAAAAATCGGAGAATGTCACTTTCTAACCTGACAAAAGTTACAACTTCATGCAAAATTTCAGAGAAATTCAATGGATGGTTGCGGAGAAAAATCCGGACGGACGGACGGACGGACGGACGGACATGCCTCAAAACATAAGTCCCCCGATTTTATAAATCGGGGGACCAATTAAAACAAACACCAAGTTTTGGTTTTACTCAAGAAAATCAGATAAATAATTATTTTAGAAGAAAATAATTTGATTATTTGAATTAAAGTCGGTATTCATTTTATTGTAAATAAACAATCGATCATAAAATAAAATATAAACAATAACTTTTTTGAAAATCGTTTTATTTCAAAGAAATAATTTTGTTGCCTTTTAACTGAAATGAATACACAGAAGACACTGCCAAGCCTGCTGCAAAGAAGGTGGGCTCGTTTTACCGGAATTGTAAACTTCTCACGCCTACCAGTATCGTGTATCGTTATAAAGCCACCATTCGTCCGTTCATAGAATGTTGTTGATACATATGGGCTGGTGCACCAACCACTAGCCTCTCCCCATTGGACAGGGTGCAAAAAAGATTGTATAACGTAATAGGCCCCGCACTGTCTGCCAAGCTCCAGTCCCTGCCCCATCGCCGCAATGTTGCATCTTTGTGCTTGTTTCGCAAGTACTTCCGACGAACTTACTTGTGACCCCTCACCGTAAATATCCCCAACAAACCCGACAAGCAGCAAATTCCCACCCCTTCACTGTAGAGGTCCCCAGATGTCGGAAAACTTTCTACTGTAATAGCTTTTTTCCTCGGACCGCTTGGCTTTTGAATTCCTTCCCTGCTCTCTGTTTCCTCGACTGTACCAACATGCAGAAATTTAAATGTAATGTGAACAAACATCTTGCTGCCCGACGCCTTACTTAAGATGTCCCCTATAAATCTGCCCCCTTATCACAGTAGCCCCTTAAATGGCAGTGTACCTTGTTTAGGGTGAATAGAATAGAAGAAAAAAATAAGTAGTCAGACCAGTTCTTGATTCTGCCGGGTTCTCATCAATTCTCGAGCCAGTTGGCAAAGACAGAAGCGACGGTCAACGACCCGACGAAATGACATTCTTTGCTTTTAGAGCCGGAAAGCCACTTACATGGGACGCCACTTGTTCCGACTCTCTCACGCCACTTGTTCCGACTCTCTCACGCCGTCAAAAATTGAGGAATCTCTTACCGATCCCGGCACCGCATCTCAGTTCGCGGGAAACCAGAAACAATGACAAATACAGCTCCCTAACACCGAGCGTTTCCGTTTTGCACCTTATCTCCCTCACCCTAACCCTCACTCTAACAATGACAAATACAGATCCCTAACACCGAGCGTTTCCGTTTTGAAACCTATCTCCCTAACCCTAACCCTAGCAAACGATGCCCGATCAGATTCAATTCCTGATATTAAAGACTTCATATTTTGTGTCGCTTACTCTTGTAGTTTGCCAAGTTTTCTACTAATATTTATTTGTTAATTAAGTGGAAGTACAGAATAGTTAACAAAGCCTTCACCTCCCATGTTAAGAATGGCTTTCTAAATAACCTTCTGCTGAAATAATATTATTTAGAAAGCCATTCTTAACATGTGCGGAGGGGGAGCTTTGTTTACTATGCTATACTTTCACCTAACAATTTAATAAGTAAATTAATAAATTTGAGAAAGCTGAAACTCTCGTCGGAAGTTATATTACGGATGAAGTTTAATATCAGGAACTGAATCTGACGAGACACCGTTTGCTGCGGTGATAACGTACATACGAACATGAAATGCCTTAGTGTATTGTTATATAGATAAAAATATTTAATTTATTTTCTATATATAAAGTTGTAGTTCCTATTTGTTTGGCTGTTTGTTCACAAACTTCTCCTAGGATTTTGGAAGATAGACCGACCCCCATAAGCATACATATTGCATAAGCATACATATTACATAAACATACATATTGCATAAGCATACATATTCTGGAACTCCCCTGGGTACTTGGATAAGTATATTTAATTTTGATCAAAGTGTTTATAATAATATCGTAGGTTTTACGTTAGTGTCAGACGCCCATAAAAAAGGAAACTACGACGTTTTCCTTTATTTTTTTTATAACTTGAAAATGATAGGAATTCAAAAAATAAAAATATTATAAAGGGTTTACTGAGTATGCATCGATAGATATAGACTCTAAATTTACCGTGTGAAATCCCTACGACCTAAGCAGCAGCAGCAGCACAACTACAACAACAACAGGTGAAACAAAAACAAAGGCAGCAGCAGGAGCGAAAAACCGCAGCACCCGTGGCAGTGACTGTTGCTACAACTGTCAAAACGTTTCTCTTCCGTCGTAGACTCCACGATGACAAACATAGATTCTTCTTGTTTCTTTGCCGACATTTCCGTGCTTGGTTTATTAAACCGAGTTTCGTAAATAAATTGTGATTCTTAATTTGTGTGAAATGCCTTTGTCATTTTTATCTAATAATGCTTTTCCTCTACAAATCATGGTGACCCCCAACGTGGAAGAAACACCATGACGTCTACAAAGCAGACCAAAACGAAAACTCAATAAGACGCCATTTTTTTTGTCGAACACGTTGTGTTAAACATTTTATTTATTTATTTATTTATTTTAGATACAAGTCGTCGCTACGTTATTCAGAAACATTTTTACGGACGCAAAGCCTACAGAATAATTTTATTCAAAAAAAAATAATCCAGACGACATCGTTACAACTATAGAAACGGAAAACTCCATCCAGATAAAAAAAAAAAAAAAGATCCGGTCTTCAATTCAAACAGACCACAGATTTGGTTCCATCAGCTACATGCAATTTTCAACACGGAACAATGACTTCGAAGAAATGCATGTTCGCCGAAGCGTTACCCGCGAAACTTGCAGAGGATATGGAAGACTTCTTGGAAACCTTACCAGACGATAAACCCTATCAAATCCTTAAAGAAACATTTCTACTAAAGATTGGAATATCGGAAACTGCTCGCGTTAAAGAACTTTTCAACAATATAGAAATATTATGTTTCGGAATTTTTTAGATAAGGGTAGATAATTTGTAGAATTTGGTATATTCGGACTACTGTTCTCATCTTGGGTGTTTTGATCTAACTACTTATCACTATAGATCACTACTTACATATTATTTATTATTATATATAAATGAGAACCTATAATTATAAATAATAGATAAGTTGTGATCTATAGTGAGATCAAAAACAAGAAAAGGGTTAAGGCTCCCAAAATTCATGCTAGAATTGTCCGTGGCGCAATGGATATGGTACTAAGTTACATTCAGTTCCAAGTGATAGTCATCTGAAGGTTGAAGGTTCAATCCTCGGTGCGGGCGATACGAAGAATTGCAAATTATTGAAGTGTTTCTTTAAGGATTTGATAGGGTTTATCGTTGGGTTTATTGAAGTTTTCTTCCCGAGAGCATGCTACCTCCGTGGATTAAATAAAGGGTTCATCCAGATTCCCGAGTTCGACCGAAACGTCGTGATAAAAACACCCAAGATGGGAACAGTAGTCCGAATATACCAAATTCTACAAATATAGAAATAGGCGATAACAACCTAGCTTTATGAAAAGTATTATCGGAAACAAGTGAGAGCATTTTACGACAACTCTGGTTGGATACATTACCAGTAAATATGGCACAATCGCGTCTTCAGATAAAAATCACTTCAAGGGCAAGCCGAAGTAGCAGACAAAATCACGGATGCTTATTACGCGCCAAATATCGGCACGGTTGGCATAAAAAAAAATGCAATACGGAAAAATGACTTCGCAGAAATGCATGTTCGCCAAAACATTACCCGCTGTTACAAGTCTAACCGAAAGAGTTGATCAAGTACTCAACGAAAGAGTTGATCAAGTACTCAACGAAAGACTTGATCAAGTACTCAACGAAAGAGTTGATCAAGTACTCAACGAAAGACTTGATCAAGTACTCAACGAAAGACTTGATCAAGTACTCAACGAAAGACTTGATCAAGTACTCAACGAAAGACTTGATCAAGTACTCAACGAAAGACTTGATCAAGTACTCAACGAAAGAGTTGATCAAGTACTCAACGAAAGACTTGATCAAGTACTCAACGAAAGACTTGATCAAGTACTCAACGAAAGAGTTGATCAAGTACTCAACGAAAGACTTGATCAAGTACTCAACGAAAGACTTGATCAAGTACTCAACAAAAGACTTGATCAAGTACTCAACGAAAGAGTTGATCAAGTACTCAACGAAAGAGTTGATCAAGTACTCAACGAAAGACTTGATCAAGTACTCAACGAAAGACTTGATCAAGTACTCAACGAAAGAGTTGATCAAGTACTCAACGAAAGACTTGATCAAGTACTCAACGAAAGACTTGATCAAGTACTCAACGAAAGACTTGATCAAGTACTCAACGAAAGAGTTGATCAAGTACTCAACGAAAGACTTGATCAAGTACTCAACGAAAGAGTTGATCAAGTACTCAACGAAAGACTTGATCAAGTACTCAACGAAAGACGACACATATTGTTATCGAGGAGACAATGTTTGGATAGAGGTAGATCAAGTTCTAACAGAAAGTTCCGAGACAAATCATATAAATGTGTACCACTTTGTTCATTTGAACAAAAGAACCATTTAAACGAATAAATCGGCGAGTAACGGCGTATACTTTCCCCGACTACAAAGCAAAGCAAACGCCTACTTTTTTCTGTTAGACAGAAACTAAAAAATAAATTCCTCATCGACACCGACGCTTTAATTAGCGTAATTCCACCCAATAAAAATCAGAAACCGGTCATACGAAATTATACAATATTTCTAGTGAAGGTAATATTGAGACGACTAAATCTTACTTTGTAAATGCTTTAGATTAAATTAAGTTTGGCTCCAATTCATGAGTAGCATACAAATATTCGGAAGGTCGTTGCTTTTGATGTAAGCGTGACACACAAAATAACACATACGCTATCATATTAATATGCATCTTCCAGGTCGTCCCCTCCCTACTTCCCTTCCCCTTCAATCTTAGAGGTTGGTTGGGATCGAACTATAAACCAGTCGGGCCGACGTCAAAATCCTACGTCGCTAATCGTTGCGCCAAAGGGAAATACTTGAAAATATTACGAAAATTAGTTAACTTGAATACTTTTCCAAATCTAGGTGCGGCACGCATGCGCATAACTTTTGATGTAAGCGTGACACACGAACACACACGCTATTGTATTAACATATAGATGTGTACCACCTTGTTCGTTTGAACAAAAGGACCATTTAAACGAGTAAACCGGTGAGTACTTTCGCCGGCTACAAAGCAAACGAACGCCTACTTTTTCTGTTAGACAGAAACTAAAAAAGAAATTCCTCATCGACACCGACGCTTTAATTAGCGTTTTCCCATCCGAGGAAAATAAATCATAAACCGGTCACACGAAATTATACGTTACAGGCTGCAAGCTGTAACAGTCTGTAAGCTGTAACAGTATCGAAGCGTACGGTTCGGTTTCACTAACGCTAGACCTCGGTATTAAACGAAAGCTTTAAGTGGATCTTCATAGTAGCAGCCATTAAACTGCCCATCATAGGCGCTGATTTTTTAACGCACTACAATATCACGGTGAGCCTGAAGGAACAGTGACTAGCGGATCAACAAACTCGTCTCTCAGTGAATGGAAAGATTTCCCGCATTCAGTTATGTGATATTAGAACGGCGATGCCACAAAACGCTCAATACACTGACCTAATTAAAGAATTTCGCGAACTAACTAAACCTTTCTCCCACATGGATGAAATCAAACATTAAGTGAAGCACTACACCACGACAAACGACACACCGGTCCACGCGAAACCAAGACAAATGAGCCCAGAAAAAAATCAAAATAGCCAAAGCGGAATTTAAGCACATTCTAGATTTGGGCATCATTCAACCGTCTAACAACCCATGGTCATCACCGTTGCACATGGTCCCCAAGAAATGCGGAAATGACTGGTGGCCGTGCGGTTACTATCGCGCGCTAAACAACAGATACCAATACCGCATGTCCATGATTTCTCTGCCGAACTCTGCTTATTTCACCGTCTCTTATCAGGGTTTCTCAGTTCGCATCGGCTTATTACTTTGACATAGACTTGCTAGATATTGGTTTTGAAATGGTATTCATTGGTCGGAAAATATTGAGTCAACGGGTTCTTGTAGAAAACTCACTTGCTTTTTGGAAGTGAAACGGAGAACGAATCCCAACGAAGCAGAGAAAGTAAGAGGGTAGCAATTGAAGCCATTTGCTTTTGGGCGTTAGTTCGGATCGCATCTCGGTCTACCACAACTCTACCCATTTCTTTTTGTTTTCGGCGAAGCTAAACTGTCCTCAACAGAAGTATAGCAATGTTGGAAGAGAACTTTTGATCGTGTATCTGTCACTTAAACATTTTCGTAATCTTTTGGAAGGCAAAAAATTTACAATCCTTACGGACCATAAACCTTCAGAGCGTTCGATTATTGCATACGCTTTTCAAATAATTGAAATTTAAAATAAAATTGAAAAGAAACAAAGGGGGAAGAGGACTGGTAAGTATAGAAGAGTGTGTGGAATACATAAAAAAAGAGCTAGAGAAATACATAGCTCAGAATTAGAAGGCTAATCACTGTAGCAAGAGACACCGTCTCAACGAAAATAGCTAGACATGGCTAAGAAAAGGACACTTGAACAGAGAAACGGAATCTTTACCGAATGATTCACATAGCACTGCAATTAGGAAAAACTACATTAAAGCTAAAAAAGATGAAACTCAGGAGAACAGTAAATGCAGACTGTGTGGACAAAGAGACGAAACAGTAAATCATATAAGTGAATGCAGCAAACTAGGCCAAAAAGAATACAAGAACAGACATGCTTGCGTGGGGAAAGGAGTACACTGGGAACTGTGCAAACGATTAAATTTCGAACACGCATACAAATAGTACAAATATAAACCAGAAAACGAAAAACACAACATCTTCTGGGATATGGATGTACAAACAGATAAACTCATACAAGCAAGGTGACCGGATGTCATAATAATCGACAAGAAGCAAAATCCTGTCAAATCGTAAACTTCGCCGTTCCAGCAGACCACAGAGTGGAGATGAAGGAGACGGAAAATCGAAGCAAATACACGGAACTTGCAAGAGAACTTAAAGGGATTTGAAGCATGAAGAAAGCCAGTATAATATCAGTAATCGTAGGAGCACTAGGAACAGTCCCCCCAAAACTGGAGAAAAGACTGGGAGAAATTGGAATCAAAGGGATAAGTGAGACCATACAAAGGACGGCAATGATCAAAACAGCTGCGATCTTAATTAAAGTCCTCGAATGCCGAAACCAACCTCGCATAAGCTACGTAGGGTAACCAGTCACATTGAATTTACAACAGAAAGAAAACAAAACCACATGTAACGTTGTGAATTTTTTTTTAAACCAGTATGCATGTATTCCACATGGCCTGGTGATTTCCAGTTTGCCATTTTCCTTGGGGTTGCCTTAATTGGTTTTTTAGTAAATTCTGTTTCAATTCCTGCTTCATTTTTTAATGTTTTTCAACCGCTTCGCCTTTTTGTTGTGTTTTGAGGCTTTTTCCATATTATTATTTGCACTCACTAGGAATTATCACACAGGTCATCGCCAGTGATTGCTCACCGACAACAACCAGTGGTGTTCCCTGGAGTCTAAGTGACTACAAGCCCCACAAATTATTATTATTATTATTAGTAGTAGTAGTATTATTAGTATTATTATTATTATTATTATTATTATTATTAATAGTAGTATTATTATTATTATTAGTAGTAGTAGTAGTATTATTATTATTATTAGTAGTAGTATTATTATTATTATTATTATTATTATTAGTAGTAGTAGTAGTAGTAGTAGTAGTAGTAGTAGTAGTAGTAGTAGTAGTAGTAGTAGTAGTAGTAGTCACTCAGACTCCAGGGGACACCACCGTGCAATCACAGATGAGTACTTGTGTTAGAACTCCGGGTGAGGACAAATAATAATAACAATTATTATTATTATTATTATTATTATTATTATTATTATTATTATTATTATTATTATTATTATTATTATTATTATTATTATTATTATTACGTATGCACGTATACTATAGCTTATGTAATATATATATATATACATATAATGTATAGATTTTCAGTATTTAGTTCAACAGTACTCAATACGTAACTAGATCTTAGTATGTATGAAAATATTTTTATGGTAATTATTCTACGCAGAGGCGTCCGCATTTCATTCCCACAGGGAATTCTCAGGCTAAGAACACATATATTTTGTTAGAGTAATACCTGCGCACTTGGCGGGGATGAAACGCAGACGCCTCTGTATAGCTTAATTGCCATAAATATATTTTCATACTTTAATATATATATATATATATATATATATATATATATATATATATATATATATGTGTGTGTGTGGGGGGGGGTGTGTGGGGGGGGGGTGAAAATATACAAGTAGAACAAACGTATACTTTATTTAATAGCTTTCCCAGATTTGTTCTTCTCTACTCTATGAATATACTCATCTTGGCCTTTTGGCTAAGATCAAAGTGTAGTATCTGTTCCGATGGATACTGCATCCGATAGACCGGTATTGTCTTAGCCTTCGGGGCTTGATTTACGCCGGTCTATGGGTCGGTCCTGTACAGTTCTAGGAGGTCCACCCTCCCAGGCTTTGCCTCCCCTCTTTGGGGAGGAGTAAGTTTATTGCTTACTGCCTTAGGCGCCCCTACCGGGGAATGCCGACGGGGCTGCCCAGGCAATTTTTAAACCCCACTTTCCCGACCCGACCTTGGGTCATATCTTACTTGTGGGAGTAAGATAAAAACTGGCCTTGTGCCTAACTCCTGAAGAGGAGTAAATCAACACTCTATGAAGCTATCGTTGTCTATTTTTACCATTTATTCGTCATTCGTCATTCGTCATTTGTCAACTCAGCAGACGATTTAAATATTTGAATTTCATTGATAAAAAAAGAAACGTAATTTATTACTTGTTTGAATTTCACTTTGATCGCCAGTTGCGTCCAAGGGAAATAACTCTGTAATGACTTGTTAATTTTCAGAAACAATTTTGTCAATAATAAATATATATTATTTTACGCTCTGTTCTTTTGTAATTTCTTTTAGTTTTAGACAATTCTTCTGCCTTCGGACTAGGATCAAAGTGTAGTACCTGTTCGATTTCAGAAAACTATCCATCCACGCATTGTCACTGCTTTTCGGGGAAAAGGGTTTTTGGGCGCGTATGAAGATGGCGTTGCAAATGCAGGGGGGGGGATAACTAAGTTTGACTAAGAAAATAAGCATAAAATGCAAAGATAATTTATGACGTTGAAATAATCAATCGAACAATGAAACACTGTTATGTAAGAAACTTAAATGAACTTGTTAATTAAAAAATATTTTAAATATAAATACGGGTACTTCTACAGTTTAGATTAGCTAATTTAGTAATTTTAATAAAAGTACAAAAAATCAGTAAATAAACATTAACATTATAATAATTTTTTTAGGTACAGGAAAAAAAATGATATCATATATTGATCCCTGTACCCAATATTTAACAATTATTCTAATTAGGAGAGGTTTATTTTTTTAAAACAAACTTTGGGCAGTTTATCAATTTTTGGGGGGTGGGGGATTCTACTTTTTTTAGACAATTACGTGTGCTTTTACAACCTTGAACCACTACATATATTTAAACGTATCTTTATTTTTAATAATTAAAAACATAATTTCTGAACTTATAATTTTTACAACTGCACTTTTTGTATCCGTCCCTATCGTTTCATTATTTTTTTATTAATTCGACAAAAAGTAAATCTTTATCATAAAAAAAAGAAGTGTAATTTTCTTTTTATTGACTGTCGCATGAAACACCTTTACTCGTAGGGGAGTTTCGACGGGACTATACAGGTATTTTGTTCAAAATTTAGATCGTCTCTCTTCACCACCACACACAAATTATTCTCTTTTTTACTTTGGGGTGGCAAAGTGAGAGAGATAATTTATCTGAACTCATTTGTAGTTTTTGTTTTGTTTTGTTTTCAACAACTGATTTTAACAAAGCGCCAGTATTTACGTATGGACATAGTTAACGGGCAAGGGCGATAACTCTAGGTATGACTGAGGTATTGGCGTTATCGTCTGCTGGCGCCCTGCGGTCGGATACATTGTCATTTTACGTTCAGTTGTGTCATTCTACGAAATAAAGTCTCTTCTTACTTTTAAACGGTTTCGTGTGATGCATCTTTATTTATTGGTGTGGATTCCGCCGCTGCCACCACGCCAATAAATAAAGATGTATCAAACGAAACCGTTTAAAGGTAAGAAGAGACTTTATTGTCGAGCGTACAATAACAAAATCGAACGTAAAATTACAATATGGCCGACCCCAGAACGTCAGCAGACGATAACGCCAATACCCCAGTCATACCTAGAATTATCGCCCTTGTTCGTTAACTATGTCTATGAGTAAATACTGGTGAAGATTTCAACACTAAATTTTAAGACGGATTTTTTTTGGTGCTTAAGCATATCCGCCCCGACATTAAAAAATTTAAAGAATGTATAAACGTTATTATGTACTTACGTGTTAGCTGAAAATAAGATTGTGCAGAAAAAATTACGCAAATTCATCCAGTAGTTATTTAATTATAAGAAAAAGAAAAAAAAATGATTTAAATGATTTTACGTAGATTTTGACATTTTTGTAAACAAGGGAGATAACAAACCAAGAAATCGTGAAAATATGAGTTATCGTTCTTGACCACTGGAAAATCTAAGATACAAAATGGTGGAAAATCTACCGAGTGAAAAAATCGTTAAAATCGTTTTTTTTTAATAATTAAATAACTACTGAATGAATTTGCGTAATTTTTTCTGCACAATCTTATTTTCAGCTAACACGTAAGTACATAATAACGTTTATACATTCTTTAAATTTTTTAATGTCGGGGCGGATATGCTTAAGCACCTTTTTTTTATATCAAGAAACAATGAAACTAAAGTGTTTTGTATTAGTGGGGCAGATGAAATTTCATATCTAATTTCTGATAATGAAAATCCAGAGAATTAGTAAATTTCGTAACTTCTTGACATTTTGGCCAAGATCAAAGTGTAGGGTTAGGAGGGTCTTACTAACTGGGTTTTGCTTTTCTCCCCTCAGCCATTATACACCAATGATTTTCAGTAAATATAAACATATTTATTTATTTATTTATTTATTTATTCATTAAAAAAAAATTTTTAAACTTAAGGAACAATTTTAAGATTGCCAACTTATTTTATAATAGCCTAAGTATGGCGGCCCCTAGAGCAAATATGGTATTGTGCTGACTGAGATGATTCTAGTTAAGAGTAGGATAGACAATTTTATTACCTTAGACAAAGGATGACCAACGACACCCCGCCCCACATTTTTGATGGCCTTGTGCCTAATTTGTTTTGAATATAAATATGTATTTTCTGCAAATAAATATTCAAAGTGTAGTATCTGTTCCGATGAATACTACATCCTATAAACCGGTGTCGTCTTGGCCTTCGGGTCTTCATTCCGCCGGTTTGTGGGTTTGTGGGTTTGTCTTGTGTAGTTCTAGGATGTCCACCCTCCCAGGCTTTGCCTCCCCTAAGTTTATTGCTTACTGATTGAGGCACCCCTACCGGGGAATGCCGACGGGGCTGCCCAGGCATTTTTTGTATGCCAGAGTGCTCAAATTCTCGGGCGCTTGCTTTTCAAATTCCACTTTCCGACCTTGTGTCACATCTTACCTTGTGGGAGGTAGATAAATAAATAGTAAAAAAATAAATTTAAAAAACGGGTACTTATGCAGTTTACGGACCGGGCTGAAATAATAACATTATAATTTAGAAAACCATTCTTAACATAGGGAGGTGGGGGTTGATTAACTGTTCTGTTCATTAAATTATTAAGTGAAAGTACAGAATAGTTAATCAACTCCCACCAAAAATAAGGGAAGCTAGAATTACGAGGCTGGCGAAACTAAACCCAAAGTCCACCTTCCACTCTCTTAAAATTCTCACCTTGAACATTGCGGAGTTATCCCCCTTTTACATAGACATGAGTTACCTCCCCTGCACATGTATATATATATATTTGAAAATCATAATTTTTAATATGCGAGTGCGCCAATTGCACGCGCCATACCGAATCGAGTTATCGTCCTTGGTCCGTGAGAATAGACTTTGCAAACCTTCCTGTTAACCCTCCTTATGATGTGAACAACAGCCAGAACTTCGTTCGCCCCTCAGACATGATCATGCACGAACCATGTTGAAAACGTGCAAAATATTTTTTTTTAAATCAAGACGGCAAAACTTTATAATAAACTTTTAGGGAGCATTAAATGCCAATTTCGTCACGCTTATGTTTGAAATAGTATTATCGTCAGTCGGTCGGTCGGTCAGTCGGTCGGTCGGTCGGTCACGCTTCAATTTGAAACAGAATTTTCATCGCTAAACGCGCAGATTGAAGGGACGTATCTTAACGATTGATCCACTTATTGTTCATGTCTTCGCCAATTCTCTCGGACCGTAATCTTTGTTTAAGGGCGATAACTCTAGTTGTATTATTGGGGTTCCGAAAATATTACAACTCAGAAGTAATTACAACTCGAAATTAATTACAACTTGAACTTAATTTATCAATTTTATTTGTTATTCAACTAATAAATCTCATTTTATTTCTTTAATTTGCAAAATTATATTGTACGAATTTTAAAAAAAGTTTTATTTCATTTTATCATCAAGAATTTATAAAGTCGTATATTAATCATATTTTTTAAAGAAATTTGTAAAGTCGTATATTAATCATATTTTTTAAAGAAATGTGTAAAGTCGTATATTAATCATATTTTTTAAAGAAATTTGTAAAGTCGTATATTAATCATATTTTTTAAAGAAATTTGTAGTATATTTTATCATTTAAGAAAATTCGTAAAGTATATTTATCATATTTTTTAAAGAAATTTGTAAAGTATATTTATATTTAGATTTCGCTTACGAGATTTCAAATTCCTCGGCAACATATAAAATTACTTCCGGTTTGTAATTAATTCCGTCACCCGTATTATTGCAGTTCCTATTTACTTGCCTTATTGCAGTTCCTATTTACTTGCCTTATTGCAGTTCCTATTTACTTGCCTTATTGCAGTTCCTATTTACTTGCCTTATTGCAGTTTCTATTTACTTGCCTTATTGCAGTTCCTATTTACTTGCCTTATTGCAGTTCCTATTTACTTGCCTTATTGCAGTTCCTATTTACTTGCCTTATTGCAGTTCCTATTTACTTGCCTTATTGCAGTTTCTATTTACTTGCCTTATTGCAGTTTCTATTTACTTGCCTTATTGCAGTTCCTATTTACTTGCCTTATTGCAGTTCCTATTTACTTGCCTTATTGCAGTTCCTATTTACTTGCCTTATTGCAGTTCCTATTTACTTGCCTTATTGCAGTTCCTATTTACTTGCCTTATTGCAGTTTCTGTTTACTTGCCTTATTGCAGTTCCTATTTACTTGCCTTATTGCAGTTCCTATTTACTTGCCTTATTGCAGTTCCTATTTACTTGCCTTATTGCAGTTCCTATTTACTTGCCTTATTGCAGTTCCTATTTACTTGCCTTATTGCAGTTCCTATTTACTTGCCTTATTGCAGTTCCTATTTACTTGCCTTATTGCAGTTCCTATTCACTTGCCTTATTGCAGTTCCTATTTACTTGCCTTATTGCAGTTCCTATTTACTTGCCTTATTGCAGTTCCTATTCACTTGCCTTATTGCAGTTCCTATTTACTTGCCTTATTGCAGTTTCTATTTACTTGCCTTATTGCAGTTCCTATTTACTTGCCTTATTGCAGTTTCTATTTACTTGCCTTATTGCAGTTCCTATTTACTTGCCTTATTGCAGTTCCTATTTACTTGCCTTATTGCAGTTCCTATTTACTTGCCTTATTGCAGTTTCTATTTACTTGCCTTATTGCAGTTTCTATTTACTTGCCTTATTGCAGTTCCTATTTACTTGCCTTATTGCAGTTCCTATTCACTTGCCTTATTGCAGTTCCTATTTACTTGCCTTATTGCAGTTCCTATTTACTTGCCTTATTGCAGTTCCTATTTACTTGCCTTATTGCAGTTCCTATTCACTTGCCTTATTGCAGTTCCTATTTACTTGCCTTATTGCAGTTTCTATTTACTTGCCTTATTGCAGTTCCTATTTACTTGCCTTATTGCAGTTTCTATTTACTTGCCTTATTGCAGTTCCTATTTACTTGCCTTATTGCAGTTCCTATTTACTTGCCTTATTGCAGTTCCTATTCACTTGCCTTATTGCAGTTCCTATTTACTTGCCTTATTGCAGTTCCTATTTACTTGCCTTATTGCAGTTCCTATTTACTTGCCTTATTGCAGTTCCTATTTACTTGCCTTATTGCAGTTCCTATTTACTTGCCTTATTGCAGTTTCTATTTACTTGCCTTATTGCAGTTCCTATTCACTTGCCTTATTGCAGTTCCTATTTACTTGCCTTATTGCAGTTCCTATTTACTTGCCTTATTGCAGT
This sequence comes from Sepiola atlantica, assembly GCA_963556195.1. Classification (NCBI taxonomy): domain Eukaryota; kingdom Metazoa; phylum Mollusca; class Cephalopoda; order Sepiida; family Sepiolidae; genus Sepiola; species Sepiola atlantica. The sequence continues at coordinate 10,267,028 of OY744547.1, read as the reverse complement.
TCCTATTTACTTGCCTTATTGCAGTTCCTATTCACTTGCCTTATTGCAGTTCCTATTTACTTGCCTTATTGCAGTTTCTATTTACTTGCCTTATTGCAGTTCCTATTTACTTGCCTTATTGCAGTTTCTATTTACTTGCCTTATTGCAGTTCCTATTCACTTGCCTTATTGCAGTTCCTATTTACTTGCCTTATTGCAGTTCCTATTTACTTGCCTTATTGCAGTTTCTATTTACTTGCCTTATTGCAGTTCCTATTTACTTGCCTTATTGCAGTTCCTATTTACTTGCCTTATTGCAGTTCCTATTTACTTGCCTTATTGCAGTTTCTATTTACTTGCCTTATTGCAGTTCCTATTTACTTGCCTTATTGCAATTCCTATTTACTTGCCTTATTGCAGTTCCTATTTACTTGCCTTATTGCAGTTCCTATTTACTTGCCTTATTGCAGTTCCTATTTACTGTTTTCTATCTGAGTTGTCGTAAAATGCTCTCACTTATGTTCTTGTTTCCGATAATACTTTTCATACAGCAAAGTTGTTATCGCCTATTTCTACATCTGTAGAATTTGGTATATTCGGACTACTGTTCTCATCTTGGGTGTTTTGATCACAACGTTTCGGTCGATGTAACCTCCGACCTTTTTCAGGTGTACTATGTCGAACTCGGGAATCTTGACGGAATTTCAAACGGAACCCTTTATTAAATCCACGCATGCTATCGTTCCATCTGCCATGACTGGGAAGAAGTCTTCAGTAATTAGCAATTCTTCGTATCGCCCGCACTGAGGATTGAACCTTCAACCTTCAGATGACTGTCACTTAGAACTGAATTTTATTTAGTACTATATCCATTCATCTGGACAATTCTAGTATGGATTTTGGGAGCCTTAAACCTATTCTTGTTTTTGATCTAACTGCTTATCACTATAGATCACTACTTATCTATTATTTATAATTATACGTTCCCATTTATATATAATAATAAATACTAGATTAGTAGTGATCTATAGTGATAAGTTGTTAGATCAAAACACCCAAGATGAGAACAGTAGTCCGAATATACCAAATTCTATAAATTATCAACCCTCATCTAAAAAATTCCGAAATATAATATTTCTATATTGTTGAAAAGTTCTTTAAAACGAGCAGTTTCCGATATTCCAATCTTTAGTAGAATTGGTTCTTTAAGGATTTGATAGGGTTTATCGTCTTGTAAGGTTTCCTAGAAGTCTTCCACATCCTCTGCAATTTCCCCGCTATTATAAGGTGTGTGTTGTTTGGGCGGAAATAGGCAACAGGCATGCATGTGCAAAGTCTTCTAACCGTCCAACGTATCACTACGCGAGTCTGAACATGTCCGTGTTATCGAACTGAACCACCCACCAATCACTCCGCGAGTGAATACTTGTAAGTGCAAAAGAAAATAGATTTTAATTATATAACTGCTGCGCCTGTTTTAAAAATGTTATCTATTTAAAATCCTAACAATTAGATGCATTAAAATTAAAAGAACATTAAAAGAAAAAATAACTGTTACCAAACGAAAGAAAAATTAATATTCTTTTAAGTTTCGGAACTGTTTTTAAGTGGGTTTTTTTTTCTGATATTCTATCGCTATTTACAAGGTTGTGGAAAACAACATGCCCACCACGTGAGTTCGGATAGTTCGATATAGTGCAACGTATTTAGATATAAAGAAGAACTTAAAAACAGTTTCATTAAGTTAAAAATATACAGATCTGTCAAAAATGAAATCGCTGACAATTATTAATTGTAGTTTTGTTTAATTTTCGAGTTTTCACTTGTTAAACATACGACACTGCATCTCCATTTCAAGTAAAGGATGGAAGCCATTTGAATATAATTTTTCAAGGCTTTGTAACTAGCGATAGAAAATCAGAAGGAAAAAACACTTAAAAACAGTTCCAAAACTTAAAAGCTACGCAGATTGATGGAAGATTAATGTTTCTTTCGTTTGGTAACAGTTATTTGTTGAGTATTTGTTTTTTGTTTTTCACCCTTTTTTTCTGTTAAAAATTCTAGACAATCGCCTAATATCGTGAGATCTGCGTTCGCGCCGGATATCCGTAAACAGTGTAACATTAACTCCCTTCTCAAACACAATTACACACACATACAACCAGGTGGCGTCAAACTCGATGTATCTCCCCTTGTCGTGACGTGAGGGGGCGTCCCGATCTACTTTATAAAAAGGGATGCACAGACTCGCTCTCGGCTTTTTCGCTCTCAAGACCAGCTAGATGATAACACCAGCCAGACCGTCTCTCTCTCCCTATTCGGATTGACGGCTTCTATCACCATGTGCTCACACACACAAGGACACCTTCTAGGTATGTAAGAACTTACCTTCACTCACACGCATACGTGCACAATACTCAGACGCTCTACTATGGACATCGCAATAGACAATTTGTCTCTACGTACTCATATACGTACGCATACACACATACGTACGCACACACCATTCCACTTGCGCTCACTTTATATACATGTTAATTAACACTTTGTTCATAGTTGGTTCCGCATACAATAAATATTTTATTGAATTATATGTTTTCTTCGACTTGTTACTTTGCTCTCATTTGTACATGCTTCTAGTGTGAACACCGTCAACAGCAAAAATGACGTTTTATTTCATTTTATTTAAAACTGAAAATAATAGAAATTAAAAATTAAGAATAAAATGGTAATATGCGGTCCATGGCTGGGAATAGGAATATACGTACATTCGTTCCCGGAAAACGCCGTAATGTCTTCTAACAAAAAAATGAAATACAAAAAAAATGACGTTGAATGAAAAAAAAAATGTCGACAACAGTTTGTATTTAATATAAAAATTTATTTTCTCTTATAAAAATAAAAACAATAATACAATCCTTGAGATGTTTGCATCAACAAGTGTTTCTCATAATATATATATATATAAAAGTAAGTTGTTTTATTGTTTTGTCTGTCTGTGAAAAATCAGAACTACCAAAGATACACTTATAAAATACATATTCTGATGTAGTATGACATCGATCAGGTTATGGTAAAAGAATTTACGGTAATATTCGTTCATTTCGAGTCACCAAGGACCAAATTAGCTAGTGCCGAGTCTGAAAAAAATATGTTCTTTCATTTAGTAAATCAAGGGAAATAACTCTATAAATAGTTTTAGAGTTATTTCCTCTGAAGCAATTAAGATGGAAAATTATAAAAATTTAAAATAAGAATATAAAATGTTAAAACAGAGAATCAGGAAGAATGGGTAAGCAATTTACCCTTTCGGCTATTTGGTTGAAATAGAAACGTATACAATGTCATCGGTCTCGATACGTCACGTTTCACATGAGACATTGGACGGATGATAGCAACTTGTACGAACGAACACCGAGAGACTGCTTGGATGTTCCAGCGCATCTCCCGAGCTATCATCCGAGGCAACGCAATATCTATTATGGCGTCATCCCACACAGTCTAAGACTTCTCGTGTGTATTTCTCGTATCTGCGTGACTTACAGATTACTATTTGTTTTTATTTTTTACTATTGATTGATAATTTATTAGAAATAAAGTTCTTGTTTATTAATTAGCATACAATGAATCGCTCACAATAAGTTACTTTTCAGCATTAAATAACCTCAAATGGTTTGTGGCACAACGGTTGGGGGGGCTGCAATTCCCCACACTTGCAGGCCCTTTTACCAGACTTAATGTTGCCCTTTCGGGTAGAGAAGTTAAAAATCGATAACTGTGTTTTCGCACCCAGAATCGTAATTACTCTGCACTTCAAACATGTCAGCACACCAGCGAGACTCGGTTATGTTTTGGAAAACTAAAGGTCGGTGTCAGATCAATTCAGTGACAGATGCGTGTGATGAGTCAGAGATCAGATCGACTGTCATCCGAGATACATTGAAATCTGGAGACAGCGGTGGCTTTATTTTCTGTCTCTTTCCTTCTCCCCTATCTTTCTCTCCACCTCATCTCTCCCCCACCCTCTCTCTCTATATATATATATATATATCTCACACACACACACACACCTTATAATAGCGGGGAAATATTTTCAGTTCGGCTCATCAATCAGGATGCGACTTGTGTCGCACACCGAGCCCATTTTCGAGTTTCTAATTATGTTTCTTTTTTAAATGTAATAAATATATTTTTATATCAAAAGTAAAATGCGTCGTTCCCTCATTACAAACCTTAATTTCCAGAAGCCGATGGTCTCAGCAGATGATTAATTCTCTGGAGCGAATTAATGATTAATTCTCTGGAGCGAATTAATGAAGCCAGCCAAATAACGTACAATGATGTCGCCCTGCAAACCGACAAAATACCCGTCGAGCCAGACAAACGGGCAGGAACACCTTAAGTTAAAGGGGATGTAACGATCGTTTAGTCCGGAGAGATAGTGGGTACTGTGCCAGAACGAAGAAGCCCTTACAGAAAAGTCTTCACGGCGCGGACACACTAAGTTACACCCTCGGCAAACAATCAGGTCACAGGTATAGATGCCGCCAAATAGAAACAACACTATCTACATACAATTGGAGGTAGATTTTATTCATTTTACACACTGAAAACTTTAGGAAAAGTATAAAACCACGGTTCTGGCCAGTTATTGCTAAAAATTAGCAACTTGTATTCAATTAATAGAATACAATAAATTGTTCACGATAGAGAACTGCACAATGAATGACCGTACATGGCGAAGAGTCACAGCCTTTATGAAGTAACCCTGTTAATGTTCATAGGCATAGTCAGAACACGGCAGATCTAGAGGAGTGTAACTCTCATTTTAAAAAATCCATCTATCCTTTTTGGGTAGTTTTAGTTCTTCCTGTGACGACTATCGACGAACGGTTACTTCGGCAGAGAGAACGTGGCAGCATCGGGGACTATCAATCCTGCATGACAACCGGAAGGTGCGTTGCTCCAGTTAACGGAGAACCGGAATACATCTATAGTAGTGACTTGTATTGGGACGATTCACCGGAATCGTAAAAATCGGAAATTGTTAGGGTATCGGAATCGGAAAAATGTGAGCTTTATTTCCGATGCCAAAAACGATTCTTTTAATTGTTTTTTTTTTTTAACTTTAATTTTCCATTGCTGGTACAAATGATAAAATAATAAATATTTATTTATTTTAAACTTCCAGTAAAACTAAAACCTATGGATTAACCCCTCCCTTCTACGAGTGTATTTTTACGTCTGCGAGAATATATGAACATATTACATGAGGTTTTACGGTAATCTGAAAATAAAATAATTTTTTAAAAAATCTCTATAGCTAAATATTTAGAGACTTTTAAGAGATTCTGAATCGATTATTGTATCGGAATCGGGAATTTAGAACAGAATCGGAATCGTCCCATCACTACTATTGACGCACATAGATGTCATCAACCATAGAAAAATTCAAATGACAGATTCTGGAAGAAACGAGTCATAAAAATCCGAGGAGTATTCCTGACCTGATTGATTGATGAATCATTCGCAATATATTGTTTGGGCAGAAAATAATCCCCAAATGGGTTGATATGCCGTTAAACTTAAATACTTGAACGAATAAATAAAAACATTTGATTATTAATTATAAATTTCCTGAAATATTATTTAAAAACATATACAATATTTAAAAATATAAATTACAATTCTTATAGGATTCGAACCCGGATAGTGCGAATTGATTTTCTGAACAATTTGAAAGTGAGATCGGAAATTTCTTTTTTGAGAAAAAGTTGTATAAAATTTTCTTATTAAAAATCATTAAATACAGAAAAAAATGAAAGCTTTGCATTGTAGATGATACATCAAAATTTAAAAGGTTCGTTTAGAGTTTACAATTGTTTGACATGTATCGGTTGTAAATCGAGTTGAAATAAAACGGGTTATGTTGAGCTCGGAGGACCAATTGATGATACGAAGGAGAGCTGAACATGTGCTTTTGGTGGGGCTGACTGCTCAGGGAGTTGAGCCGTTCGCGTTGCGGCCATGAACAGGGACCGACGTTGACCAAAAACACTTTGACGCAATTATTTTTCATTATTTCGATTTGATTTCTCAGTTCTGGTGTAATGGTCGTCACGGACGGATCAACGAACAGGACAGCTACTTGATTTTCAACATGGCCGCTGTTGGCGTTCTGCTTTGCGCGGCTGTATAAGACATTTCTCATTTGTCGTACAACATCGACAAGATCGGGCAATTTACTGTCAGCGACGATACCGTTTTTAATAACAGACGGGTCCTTGTCCATTAGAGATGTGATTGGCACATTGAAGTGAGATGGACAGTAGCCGTAGGAGACAACGCCATATTGTCCGTAGCCAATGTATGGAAGGATGATATTGATAAATTGGTGGATCATACCGGAACGATAGGCTCCCATAGCAACGAGGTCGTAGCCGAAGAGGATAATGCCTGGAAGTAAAAAAAAAAATGATATATTTGAATATAATTTGAAAAGCCATGGTTTAAGGAAGTAATAATAAAATTTATTGTATTTGAAACACCTTGTTTTGAACTACTGATTACTAAATATATATTGTATTCTATACAATTTTTATTCTCATCCTTGTGAGTCGGGGTTCGATTCCAGCGACCGACATGAATACTCTTTTCTACACTGACGATTCCCGAAAGGATGTAGATAAAAACATATATATATATATTTCAGTGTAAATTATTTTACGAATCGTTTCGCTTAAAGTAAACCAAACGAGATCATTATGTCAATGTTGACATTATTTTATTCTTGCTCTTTGTATTACATTGAGCTCTCATACCCGGATTTCCTTAAATTTATTTCACTATACCACACACACAATATGTATATATATATATATATATATATATATATATATATATATATATATATATATATATATATATATATATATATATATATATATAATCTGGGTTAGTTCAGAGAAACAAACAATTAAATGGATATAAACTAAAAGAACTGAATAGCTAGAAAATGAGAAAACATCAGATCCTATTTTGTTACTAAACAGCAAAAACATCTGCGCTCACTCTCACTATCCAGGAGCTTGGACTCTCCCACTGTACATGGAATAGTGTGAGTAAACATTCTAAAATAAAATAAAATAATTGAGAAAAAAATCCTTTTTGTGTTTTTCGAGTCTTCGGTTGTAAAACATTTAAAAGTGAGATAAAGAATTAATATTTATAAACACTTACTTGAGTCCTTTTGCCAGTCCCCTTCAGTTTGAACTGTAACAGTAAATAAAAGCAAATAATTACTCTAAAGTGAACGTACATTCGATGATCAATTGTATGTATGGGATGGGGTTGAAACGAAATTGAGATATGTTGAACAAGACCACGTTGTAACAAGATTATACGTGGGTGAGGGAAAATAATGTTACCAGCGATATTTTCCAGGTACGAACATAATTAAGCAAGGAGTGGAAACTTTTATTAAAAGTCAAGTTAGAGGTTAAAAGTGCGTGCCGTACAGAAAGTACAAAATGAGACATGGCGAAGAAGAGAGAAAGTTCTGCCTCATTGGCCTGGAAGCTGACTGTGTTCAGAGGTTTTCCGAAGTTCTGTCTTCTTTAGACACCGCCCGATAGCGTATGAGGGATGGGTTAGGGTTAGGGTTAGGGTTAAGAGTAGCGGATGGGGGTGGAGGAAACTCGTGTAATGTATAATAAATATCAAAGAGCATAAGTATATGTTTTATTTTATTTTGTTATATTATGGCAGCTACAAAGAGATAGGTTGACAGAAACTTCGGCTGCTAGTTCACCAATACGACCACCTTAAAAACACTATACATCTAATGAGTCAACTACTACGTGCCAACGAGAGAAACGAACAGCCGTTTCTGTCGACGACGGACAATCCATTGAAATAGAAAACATTCTATTCCGCTATGCTACTAATGTGACTTTTGAAATAAGGAGTTAATTCAATTTAGTGAGATTCAAATATATAAGCGAGGTGGTGGTGTTGGGCCTTCCTCATGTCTGGGCTAACGAATCAACCATCCTCTTGAACAGAGCGCAAACAAGAGTATCTGACCTAATAAATCACACATTGTCTGCCAAGCTTCAGTCTCTGTCACCTCACCGCAGTGTAGCACCCCTGTGCTTGTTTTGCCAGTACTTCAACGGAATGTGCTCCGATGAACTCCCTCAGTAAAAACACCTCTGACCCACCCTACTAATAAGCGGTAAAATCCCACCCCATTAACTGTAGAAGTCCCTAGATGTATGAAAATATTCTACTATAATAGCCTTTGTAATCCTCTCCCTGCTCCCTGTTTCCCCGACAGTTCAAACATGCAGAGATTGAAATGTAATGCGAATAAGACTTGCTGGCCAACTCCCCACTTAGTTTGTCCCCTATAAATCTGGCAACTATCACAATAGCCCCGTACGTTTCAGTTGTAATATGCCTTGTTTGGGGTCAAAAAAGTTTTTTTTTTAATTAATTTATTATTACCAACAGATCAAAAAAAAAAAAGGGTCGATATGCCGTAAAACAATAAAAATGACTCAAACTGGCCATAGTTGATACTAACTTGGTTTATCAATGGGTTTTGGCGTTTCACGCGATGGCGTTTGTGTAGTGGGAAATGGTGTAGTGGTTGTAGTGGTTGTAGTGGTTGTAGTGGTAATTTCAGTCGGTGTAGTTGTCGTGGTCGTGGTTTTCTTCTCAGTTCCTTTGGGGTAGAAAAAAAGAAATCAAAAATTGTTGTTAGTTAAAATAAAATATTTGAATTAAAATGTAATATATAAAATAAAGTCAGTCTATTTCTCGCATTTTTGCGATCGATAGCTTTCTTCCTATAAAATCAACATATGATTCTGGTTCGCCAGTTTATCTTGTGAATCGTTGCAACATGTTGTTAAGAACAATAAAATGTAATTCAATTTAATTCCTTTCAAAAAATACTTTGACTGGGTTGGAATCATTTTCATACAGACGCCATCTTAAAAAAGAGGAATGTAACTCTAGTTTTTCGTTGAAAATTAAAAAAAAAAAGATCTTAGAATATAATTTAATACAATAAACTCGGTTTCATTAACGACTAGTGTCGCTTCTCAGCGTTGCCCCGGTGGCATGATAACTAGTGTTAGGTCGATTAATCGAAATCGGAATCGGGAATCAAAAAAATCGAAACGTTATGAGGTATCGAAATCGGAAAAATATGTGCCTATTTTCCGATGCCAAAAACGATTCTTTTAATTGTTTTTTGTTTTTTTTAATTTTTCAAAACTTAATTTTCCATTGCTGGTACTAATGGTAGAATGATAAACATTTATTGATTTTAAACAACTAGTAAAACTAAAATCTATGGATCACCCCCACAAAAAGTGTATTTTTACGTTTGCGAAAATATATGCACATATTACATGTTTTAGAGGGTAATCCGAAAATTTTAAAAAAAACTCTATAGTTAAATATTTAGAGATTTAAAAAGAATCGGAATCGGTAATTGTATCGGAATCGGGAATTTAGAAAAGAATCGGTAATTGTATTGGAATCGGAGAAAATATTGACATCGTCCCATCACTAATTAATGATTACATAAAATAAGTGTTTACAAAAGTATCGACAGTGTAAATACTATTTGGTACTTATGCAGATAAGGACTCATACTAACCCAACCGACGCCAAGTCGATTTTAGCTTGGGTCTTAATCTGCATAAGTACCTACTATTTAAATAGTAGGTCATTCTTTATCAACTATTAACAAAAGATTAAAATGGCTGACTTGTCTACCAAACCGGTAAACTATTTACATCTAATAATTCGGTAGTCTTGGAGAGAACGCACCACGTTTCCGTAACTGCGCGTCGTCAACGTTCAGGCAGGTCTTGGAAGCGACCGAAAGTTTACGAAACTATTAACCAATCAGGTTTCAGCAGGTATTAACCAATCAGGTTGCATCAGGTATTAACCAATCAGGTTGCAGCAGGTATTAACCAATCAGGTTGCATCAGGTATTAACCAATCAGGTTGCAGCAGGTATTAACCAATCAGGTTGCAAGCAAGCAGACGATAACTTTTGGAAGAAATTAATTTCTACGAACTGTGAGTTCTGTCAGCAACGGTCACTTCTAACGAAAGACTAACCCTAAACCTTAACCATTACCCTAACCCAGAAAATGTTAAAAAGAGAAAAACACATTGGAAAAAAAAAAACACAAACAAACAAGAAATTGGTTAAAAACAGTGGTTTCGTTGTTTTTATATAAAAAATAAAATCATCTTTTGAAACTTTTCCGTGCACAAAAAACAACATTTTATTTAAAAACATTTGATTAACAATGGTTCCTTTTGACAAAAAATAAATAAACATCTAATTAATAACAGTTGTTTAGCTATGGTTTGTTCGTTCTTTATTTTTATATATTTATTTTACTTTGATTTTCTCCGTCTGTATTTATCGTCTGCCAGTCTCCAATTTATCGTTTGGCAGTTTTTGCCTCGTCAACTCTCGGGCGCTTCCGAAACCTTCCCGAAAGTTGACGACGCGAAGTCACGGAAACGCGGTGCATTCTCTATAAGAGTACCAAAAATTGATGCATAATATATCTATCTTAAATAAAACAGAGAAGTACAATTTTACGCATCAAATCGGGAACAATTCAGTAAACATGCAGCCCACAGACTAATCATTAATATTGGCGACATATTTATTATTCACATTCCATGAGCGGTGTTTCTTACAAATGGGGAAAAATTGCTGCCTGCTGAGTCGGCTGTTGTTTTGAGTGCGTGGTAAATGGAGATTTTCAATCCTCTCATAGTATTCATTATCATTCAACTGTCACTTTATCGATCTCACAATTCCTTATCCTCGAGTGTTTTTTTGGCCTTGATAAATAGTAATTCATTTGTAACAAACAAAAAATGTTTCTTGAGACATCAGTTGATGCGGTTTCCGGGCGCCTTTCAAAGGTGGTGGCGAAGTTCATAACTTCAGTTGTGTAAGCTCTATTTCCCCACAGTTTCCTCTCAAAGCCCCTCTTTGAAAATATCTCTGATTTCCTTTTTTGCACATCGGTTTCCGGGCGCCTTTCAAAGGTGGTGGCGAAGTTCATAACTTCAGTTGTGTAAGCTCTATTTCCCCACAGTTTCCTCTCAAAGCCCCGCTTTGAAAATATCTCTGATTTCCTTTTTTGCACATCGGTGTCAGAATTTGAGGAAGGGGATAGACAGTGGTCAGTGATATGCTGGTCAGTGGTATATTTATGTATGGATATGTAAGACCACGTGCCGCCTCTCTCGACGACCGTCGACCCCCGGACACTTGTGTGCCGTGGTTTTCTTCTCCTTTTTTGTCGTCGTCTCCCACTGACGACGATCGCCGAGGGCACGTGAACTGGTTGACAAGCATATAAAAACAAAACAATACAAACTCACAAGAGAGAACACAAACTCCGATACATTGTGTGGAAGTCAGTTGTACCCTCTAAGTGTGTAGGATACCGTCAGTGTGGGAAAAGAACCCACAAACATTGTATGTTGATAGCTGTCTATCGAGGCATCATTGTCGTCCGATTGATCATCTCATCTCATCGTTTTCTCGGCCCGACCTGCTTCTTTTCCCACAGTCGCAAACTACCGCAAAATTAACGTAAACTAAACTGCCTCGAATAGCACTGACTTCTAAAAATTTAACTTATAACGGAAATCCTATGTCCGGTCTTTTTTCTTAATCACCGTCAATTGGAACTGACTACTTCCGCGCTCGCACTATCAGCCACTCCGAACTGACTATTCATCCTATTTCCGATTGTCTTTGTGGGCCTTGCCGAGTCATTTTCTCCCATTGCCTGGAGTCTTGTCATTCTATCTTTTAATATTGTCTTATCTTTATCAGGTATTAGGGTTAGGGTTAAGGTTAATATTGTCTTACATTTATCAGGTATTAGGGTTAGGGTTAGGGTTAATACTGCCTTATCTTTATCAGGTAGTCCAACTAGCTTTGTTATATGATTATGATTAGGACTCGAATTGCTAATGCCTTAGACTTTGTTAGTATCCATTTTGATAATTTCACAACACTCGTTCCCTTGTCTGAAGACAACCCTGAATATGTGTCATTTACTCTCTTTATAGCTTGTCGTAGACAAATAATTAATAAATGAAATGTCTTTATCTCTTAAATATATTGAAAACCACAGATAACAAATGAAGAAAAATCAATAGTTTAATATATCTATATCTATAGCATATATGAATGTCTAAAGACATATGCATAGTCTATAATTAGGACTCTGGTAAGTGTCTAACCTAGGAAAACTTAATCTGACGCATACATGAAAAAAGGTGGCCCATGCATGCCGTAGAATATGTTGGTACCCATTATGATAATTTCGCAACACCCGTCTTCTTGTCTGAAGACAAAACTAAATAGGTCTCATTTACTCTCTTTACAGTTTGTCGTAGGCAAGCTATTAATAAATGAAATCTCTTTGTCCACCACCACAGTTTACTTTCTACGTGTGTACGTATAGCCAACGTAATAAACGGTGAATTTTAGCAATGCCTATCCTTCCCAGAGAATTAATTTTAGTTCTCTACGCACGCGTTGCTAAACTTGATAAAATAGACTACCAAATATTACAAGTAGTGGAAAATAGCCTTACCTTTGCATGGCTGGATGTGTAATTTCTGTGTGATTTCCAACAAAGAAGAGTAGTTTGATACAGTGTAGACACCGTGGTCAGGGTCGGTCGCGATGGCCCGCAGCTCAGTAACATCATAAACGTGCGAACTTCCGACACCAATGGCATAAATATCAATACCAAGTTTGTGTAATTTCTCAGCCTCTTCTACCGTGTCTAAGGGTTTCATTGATCGCCCATCCGTGACAACGATAGCGACGATTGGGCCTTTCCTGTTTATCAGTCTCGGTTCAATCTGTTTTCTAAGTAACTTGAGCGCGTCGGCCGTGTTGGTTCTTCCTGTTCTGTAGGTGATATTCAAGATGGCGTCTTTCAACTGGTCTGGATCGGTGTGACTGTCCAACGAGAACTCTAGATAGGCTTTGTCACTGAACGTAATGGCGCCAACGCGGACTTGCGATCGGCCGCTACCAACATCGAAACTGCTTACAAGATCAGCGACGAAGTGAAGCTGCTTTTTGTAGTCCTCCATCCAGATGCTGCTTGAAGCATCCAAGACAAAAATGATGTCGGCTGCCCTTCCAATGCATTCTGCAAATAAAAAAATAAAATAAAAATTAAATTAAAACACACAGTTTTTTAAATTTTATTTTGTTGTTTCTATTTACTTACCCCCCAACAAGGACAGAGTTAGAGAAAAGGTCAAATTTAATGTTGAGGAAATCCAGCTAGCCAAAAAGGTTCACATTGGATTAGGACAAAGATAAAATTAGCCTCAGTCTAGAGACGGACTTCTTCCTTTACTGACCAAGGACAGAAAAATAAATTGTAGTATCAGAACAGATCCTACACTTTGCTCCTTGTAAAAAGGGTAGTTTTCTTTTTATTATTGTCTTTATTCCAAAAATATAATTTTAAATATGTTTTAGCCATTATTTGATTGTTTGATGCGATAGGACGTGTGAGAAATTAATGAGTTTCATTGTGTCGGGGCGCGAGTTATCTCCCTTGCTTAGAAATTGATTTTCAGGTCAGAGTTATCCCCTTACGGAAGAGGGACTCAGATTATCAAATTTCGTAAACACGATATTTGAGTTGGAAACTCTCGCACCACATGTAGTCGAGAAATAAGATCATAATTCGTCCTCATTTGTTTGCCAGACGCGCTATAGAAAAAACCGACTTAACGAGAACATTTAAGTCCTCGCATTACCATTTTACATGAATAATTTGTGCATTCTTTTGTTTATGGGAACAATGTATTTTGTATGTAACCTTACGCCTTACTTGTCTCATTTTCTGTCTTTATCGTTTGTCGTAAGCAAGCTATTAATAAATCAAATGCCTTTGTCCACCACCGCATTATAGTTTACACATGTGTGCGTATAGGTAACGTAATACACAACGAATTTTAGCAACAGATCACATGTATTAATCTAATTTCTCTACTCACGCGTTGCTAAACTTGATGAAATAAAATATCAAATATTCTAATCTTTTACCTTGAAGACAAATTGCAATTCCTTTCATAACCAAGGACAGGGTTCATGCCTCTTTCAATATTATTAGTTCTTTAGGACTCGAATTGCTAATGCCTTAGACTTTGTTAGTATCCATTATGATAATTTCACGAGACTCGTTCCCTTGTCTGAAGACAACCCTCAATGGGAGGCATTTACTCTATTTGTAGTTTGTAGTAGACAAATAATTAATAAATGAAATGTCTTTATCTCTCAAATATATTGAAAACCACAGATAACAAATGAAGAAAAATCAATGGTTTTATATATCTATGTCTATAGCATATATGAATGTGTAAGTACCTATGCATAGTCTATAATTAGGACTCTGGCTCGTATCTAGGTTGAGAAAACTGACTCACACATGAATAAAGGTTTCCCACGCATGCTGTAGAATATGTTGGTACCCATTATGATAATTTCACAACACTCGTCTTCTTGTCTGAAGACAAAACTGAATAGGTCTCATTTACTCTCTTTACAGTTTGTCGTAGGCAAGCTATTAATAAATGAAATCTCTTTGTCCACCACCACAGTTTACTTTCTACATGTGTACGTATAGCCAACGTAATAAACGGTGAATTTTAGCAATGCCTATCCTTCCCAGAGAATTAATTTTAGTTCTCTATGCACGCTTTGCTAAACTTGATAAAATAGACTACCAAATATTATAATTCTTTATTTGGTTTAGTTTGTCGAAACGCGACGAGATGGTCGCCTATCTGTCTAGGAACCACACACATACAGACGGTCATTTAACCACATTAATAAATGTCATATCTTAAACTCTGATATCTCTTTCAATCCACACGTCTCTAATAATTAGAGGCATGTGGATAAGATATGTAGCTAAAAGAGAAATCCCTCTGAGGGTTACAGGAATTGGAACAAACACATAGAAGACATTGCCAATGCTGCTGCAAAGAAGGCGGGCTCGCTCTACCGCACTAGAAAACTACTAACACCTGCCAGCATCCTATATCTCTACAAAGTCACCATTCACCCATGCATGAAGTATTGGTGCCACGTCTGGACCTGTGCATCTACCACTAGTCTCTCCCTATTAGACAGGTTCCAAAAAAGAGTCTCAAATCTAATAGGTCTTGCACTGTCAACAAAGCTCCAACCCCTGTCCCATCCCTGTGTTTGTTTTACAAGCACTTTAATAGAATGTGCTCCGACGAACTTGTAGCATTTGTGCCCCTCGACGTAAATAGCCTCAACTAGCCAAATAAGCAGAAAAATCTTACCCCTTCACCGTATAGGCTCCCAGATGCCGGAGAGCTTTTTACACTAATAGTTTATTTGCCTCGAACTGTTAGATTTTGGAATTCCCTCCCTGTTTTCTGATTCCTTGACCATACTAACATACAGAAATTTAAGTGCAATGCGAACAGACATTTCGCTGCTCAACTCCCTAATCAGAGTGTCCCTGTAGGTATATTTCCTAATGTTAGATAGTGGGGTTTACAGAGAGTAGAGGGGCTTCCTGAAAGAGAGAGTGGCGGAACTCAGAAGTGACGTCATGACGGTGGGAGGCTTTGTCGATCTCTTGTTCCAGACTCATCGATTAAGGTGGTTGGGAAAAAGTGGGTACCGCTAACCCCAAGGAGGTTGGGGGGAACAATAGAACACAAGTGGCGCAAATGACCTAAAAATCTATCCCCAGCAATTATTTCTTCTCTCTCTCTCCCTTTCCCGTGCAAAACAGCCACATCATCTGTTCGTCTGTTAAATTAAATAAAAATTCCGAAACTTAACACCGGAGTCCCTGTGTGATCGATAACGACCGAAAGACAAGATACAACAGCCGGCGGAGATGAAACCTGGGTGCACACCTGTAAAGGTATGCGAATATCGCACACTAATTCACAGTAGTCCCTCACGTGCCAGTGGCAATATTCCTTGTTTGGAGCGAATAAGAATTTAAGAAAAAATTACAAAACGATGAAGCGAGGTTAAAAATAATGTTTATGTGTGTGTGTGTGTCTGTGTGTGTCTGTGTGTGTGTCTGTGTGTTTATGTGTGTTTGTGTGTGTGTGTGTGTGTGTGTGTGTCTGTGTGTGTGTGTGTCTCTGTGTGTTTTTGTGTGTGTGTGTGTATTTAAATAAAAGATGAATAAAAAATTTTCAAGAAAGATACTCACTTGATTTCGATTTAGCTTGTACGGCGACCTATATAAATGAAAACAAAAAAATCACAGTTAGTAAAAAACAGAAAACGGCGGTGAAAGTGACGGTTGATTAAAAGCCGAACCTCCCCAAATCTAAGAGCAGCACCTCCCCAAAGCTCAAAACGCCCCCCCCCCCCCAAGCCTAGAGCGGCACCTCCCCAAAGCTCAGAGCAGCACCTTCCTAAAGCTCAGAGCAGCACCTCTCCAAAGCTCGGAGCGGCACCTCCCCAAAGCTCAGAGCGACACCTCCCCAAAGCTCGGAGCGGCACCTCCCCAAAGCTCGGAGCGGCACCTCCCCAAAGCTCAGAGCGACACCTCCCCAAAGCTCAGAGCAGCACCTCTCCAAACCTCGGAGCGGCACCTCCCCAAAGCTCGGAGCGGCACCTCCCCAAAGCTCGGAGCGGCACCTCTCCAAAGCTCGGAGCGGGCCTCCCCAAAGCTCAGAGCAGTACCTCTCCAAAGCTCAGAGCAGTACCTCTTCAAAGCTCGGAGCGGCACCTCCCCAAAGCTCGAAGCGGCACCTCCCCAAAGCTCGGAGCGGCACCTCCCCAAACCTCACAGCGCCACCTCCCCAAAGCTCAGAGCGACACCTCCCCAAAGCTCAGAGCAGCACCTCTCCAAAGCTCGGAGCGGCACCTCCCCAAAGCTCGGAGCGGCACCTCCCCAAATGTGGCAGCAGAACTTTTTCTGACTCTTGTGCAGGTAAAGAATTGCATCAATCATTATCCACTGCGATGCATATGACCTTTTATTAAATTTGTTTCAAGGTTTAGACATATATACAACTAATAAAAAAAGTGACCCGTTGGGTTATCTATTTAGCTCGGGCTAGATTGCTTAAATCAGTAAAGGAGAGTTTGCAAAGCCAGTTAAATATAAAAACTAAAAAGACAAAATTAAAACTGAGTCAATTTTGCTCGTAATCTCTCTCTCTCTCTTTCTCTCTCTCTCTCTCTCTCTCTCTCTCTCTCTCTATATATATATATATATATATATATATATATATATATATATATATATAGTAAGCTATAAAAATATATTTATGGCAAATTTCAATTGTTTCACTTCCTAAGTGATTAAGATGCAGAAAACTTTATGTACGTATAATATAAAAAATATATATTAAGAAAAAATACGTCTTTTGAAGTTTAGGGCGACTAATAATGCAGTTTTCTGAATCTTAATCACTTAGGAGGTGAAACAATTGAAATAATAGCTGAAACCACCTATAAAAATAATTACATAGAAATACATTAAATACTTGAGTGCTAAAAATCGTACATATTTCAACACAGAGCGTCTTGGCCCAGTGGTAGAACGCTGGACTATAGATATCAACATCGAGAGTTCGATCTCTGAGCTGATGGAACAATTGAAATAATAGTAAGCTCAATAACGAGCTGAAAATCACCTATAAAATAATTACATAGAAATACATTATATATATATATATATATATATATATATATATATATATATATATATATATATATATATATATATATATATATATATATATATATAAGATAGATGGAAGAAGAGTGATAAACATGTACGAATGTCCAGATTTATTTCAAACTTCAATTGTTCCATGCAAGGTATATTCTGTAATAAAATTATGTTTATTATTCTTTCCTTAAGCCAAGGCTTTTCAAAGATCGAAATCTTATCTTCAGAGGAATTTTACAGATAGATAAGTTGGCAATAGAAAAGCCAAAGTTCAACATTTGAAAAAATATTAAGAAAAAAAGTTCGAGTAAAAAGGAATTGGGTTTGTCCAGGTGGTAAGGTGTCCAATGGAAGAAGGTTTCAATGGAGAAGAAATGCCTCTACGAAACTTTTTCCTGGACAAACCAAATTCCTTTTTACTCGAACTTTTTTTTACCCATTTTTTTTCTTAATATTTTTTCAAATGTTGAACTTTTCTTTTGCCAACTTATCTATCTGTAAAATTCCTCTGATGATAAGATTTCGATCTTTGAAAAGCCTTAAGGAAAGAGCTATAAACGTATAAACAAAATTTTATTACAGAATATACCTTGCATTGAACATTTGAAGTTTGAAATAAATTTGGACATCCGTGCATGTTTATCACTCTTCGACAATCTTTCTTTATAATTGCTCTATCTCGTATATTGAGCTTTTACCATTTCACTATAGGTTCTTTCTACTAAAAGTTTACTTTTAGTTTCTTACTTATATATATATATATATATATATATATATATATATATATATATATATATATATATATATATATATATATATATATTAATCCAGGTAAAGTAAACATCCACGGAATTAAAATCCAAAGAATTTCAACCGGGCTTATATAATGTGCTCAATAGCAAATAGAGCTATTTAGAGCTTTTTCAATATGAGCATCTAAGTTAAAGATCAGCCTTTTCTGCCCGAAGATATCTTAGTTTCTAATAACTAATGATCGATAACATCGACATGCCAGTGTAGCTTTCTGTACCTGTCTGTATAAGTAAAAGTATATATATATATATATATATATATATATATATATATATATATATATATATATACAGAGAGAGAGAGAGAGAGAGGGGGGGGGAGAGAGAGAGAGTGTGTGTGTGTGTGTGTGTGTGTGTGTGTGTGTGTGTGTGTGTGTGTGTGTGTGTATGTGTGTGTGGGTAGTCAACGACGTGTAGAATAAGACTAGGAAGCAAACAACAATCAGTGAGAGAGGGTGAAAGTGATAGATAGAAAGAGATGGGCAACTGGGTGAGTTAATTGCCAATTACGGCTAATTAGAACAACAAAAATGGATGTCCCTTCAAACATAATTCAATCTCAAAACCAAGGAATATTTTAGCATGTATTTTGCGTGGGTTAAAATATGTAGGAAAACAAACTTTGATTAACTCAGCTTTAGTATAATAATAGATCGATATGCATTCTAGCCGTCGTATATCAATAGATTTTTTTTTACTTTCATTTTGTTTCTCTCAATGACCCCACCCTTCCAAACCCAAACCCATTTTTTATCCTTCTCATTAATTAATTTCTCGTGCGATAATATTTACACTTTTAAAAAGATAATTAATCGAAGAGATCCATGTCATTAAAAGCATCGATTTTTGCAACAAAATCCATAGGACGCTTTAAGCATTGCTGAAATTTAAATCCCATGAATACTTTCTATTCTTCTCTTGTAACGACGAAATAGACATTGTAAAAAAGACAACGGTTGCATGCTGGTCTTTTTTTTTCTTCTTTTTTTTTATCAGTTTTTTTTTTTTTGTTTTTTTTTTTAAATTTAATTGGATTACCTGCGGAATAACATTGCTTAACAATGTTTAAAATAAAAAAAATAAAAAATGCATTCAATAATATTTTTTTTTTAAATTAAACAGTAGTTAATTAAAGTATCCCCCTCTTAGACAGGATTCCAAACAAAACGAGCCTCTAATCTAATAGATCCCACACTGTCTACAAAGTTCCAGTCCCTGTCCCATCGCCGCAATGTTGCATCCCTGTGCTTTTTTTGTACAAGTACTTCAATTGAACGTTCCCCGACGAACTTACTGCATTTGTGCCACCTCAATGTAAATACACAAGACCAAGCCGATAATCAGCAAAATCACACCCCTTCAATGATATTTACATTTTTGAAAAGATAATACAACGAAGGAATCCATAATGTTGGAAGGCTTTTTTACTCTAATAGGTTCTTTTCTCGAACAGCTTGCCTTTGGAATTCCCTTCCTGCTTCCTGTTTCCACGAATATATATAACACGCAGAAATTTAAACGTAATGTAAACCAACAATATCTTGCTGCACAACTCCCCACTTAGGATGCCCCTTATAAATCTGGCCCCCAATTCTCAGTAGCCCCTTACGTCTCAGTGGTAATGTGCCTTGTTTGGGGTGAATAGAAGTGATACCGAAATTGATTCATGAATAATTAATAAAAAAAATTAAAAAAATGAACTTACCCCTATTAAACAAAGGGTCCCTATGAAAAGTAATGGTCGGAGCATAACTGTTGGTGTTGATGGTGGTGGTGTTGTTCGTGGCGGTAAAAGCAAATAATTCCGAGGGGTGTGTTTAGATGCAAACCTTTGCTCAAACAAGTTAAACAATAACAGGTTCTTGGTGACAACCTGCTTTTATATACACAGCATTGCAGACGTGATCGGATTTGGGAGTGAGCGCAACCCCCATCCCCTCTAAAAACACGCAAAACATAAAATTAACGTCTTCGTGGTCCAATGACATCACAGATTTCCCAAATCGTGGAAAATCTGTAATGTGTAATACTACCCCCACCCCCACCCCATCCCATCCCATGCATGGCGACCACGAAACACTTCAATGGCGGAACACTTCAGAAACAGCCAAATGACGATAATAATAAAAAAAACTTTTAAGAAAAAAAAAAAGAGCTGTTATGGGAAAACACGGTCCACGCACTCCCTCTTTCTTCCATCTGCCGTTCTAGGATATCAAACACAACATCCTCATCTCGGCACTGTTTTTCTTTTCTTTTCTTTTCTTTTCTTTTCCTTTTTTCTTTTCTTTTTTCCTTTTCTTTTCTTTTCTTTTTTTTTTCTTATTTTTCTTTTCTTTTCTTTTTTTTTCTTTTTTTCTTTTCTTTTCTTTTCTTTTTTTTCCCTTTTCTTTTCTTTTCTTTTCTTTTTTTCTTATTTTTCTTTTCTTTTCTTTTCTTTTTTTTCTTATTTTTCTTTTTTCTTTTTTTTCTTTTTTTCTTTTTTTCTTTTCTTTCTTTTCTTTTCTTCCCTTTTTTTCTTTTCTTTTCTTTTTTTTTTTTTTGTTAAATGTTTTTTTTGCTTAATGTTTTTTTTAAAAAAAACACCACCCAGCCCCAGTTTCTCGAATGCTACACGATTGACGAGGTCACCGAAGGCATGAATGAGAAGGTCAACCACATTCTTCTATTCTTCAAAATCTTCCATTCGCGTTCACTTTTATGACGTCATCGCAACGGGTATGATTCTGGAAGTTTCGCTCTATGCATCTGCGTAAATTCAAGACCTTCTGCAATTGAGATTTTCGGTGTCCAATGTCTAGGCGGGGCGAACGATAAACACTGAAGGCATTCATATATATATATATATATATATATATATATATATATATATATATATATATATATATATATATAGGCAAATATTTTTAAATAACTCGGGATGTTTTTGCTTGATAAGACTTTTTTTTATAATTTTTTCAATTTTCCGAATGGTCCATTTAGTGTTTCGGTCAAATTGCTGTATGTAAGTTCCATTGGTTTCTTGTAATATAGCAGGAAAAATCCCAGCAGAGTGCTCGATTAATTGGGAATTAAAATTAAAATTAAGAGCGCAATATTTATTTATTTTGGTACAGAAAAATTAGTACAAGATTCGTACCGTCGGTTTCAAGCACGGAAGGACTGAGCCATCCGGCTCTCTTCAGCTTATGTTGTCATCTGATGACAACTGATGACAACAGAAGCTGAAGAGAGCCGGATAGCTAAGTCCTTCTGTGCTTGAAACCGACGGTACGAATGTTGTACTAATTTTTCTGTACCAATACATATATATATATATATATATATATATATATATATATATATATATATATATATATATATATATATATTGGGTATTTAGATCTGTATGGCTAGGTTTCCTTCCTCTTATCCATTTGCCTTTCTGGTACCAAAGGTACTAAAGCTTTTTTTTTTTTAATTTTTTATTTTATTTATCTTTTTTAATGCAACCTTAATTCCTATATAATTTTATTTCTAGCTACCATATCGTAGAATGGTTCGTAGGTGTAGTGTTTAGATAGTATTTTATTATTTTTATTATTATTATTATTATTATTATTATTATTATTATTATTATTATTATTATTATTATTATTATTACTAGTATAACTATTGTTATAAATAATTTTATTTGATATGCAAATTACCATATCACACGGTAGTCTTAAGGGTAGTATATTATTATTATTATTATTATTATTATTATTATTATTATTATTATTATTATTTATTTATTTATTTATTTATGTATATATAAGTAACATTTTAAGCTGAATTATTTCGACACTTGATTATTGGGGAAATGGTAGTTTTATCTGTACCATTGGAGAGCCATGCATATAACTGTCCTGTTTTTAAATCTCCGAAACAGTTACATGGTAAACAGCTGAAGATCCCCGTGTTAATATTAGATGCTTACGTTAAGGTCTCCTGCTTTTGTTTCACTGTTAGATACTTAATCCCCCTTTTTATTTTATTTACTTACTATTATATATTATTTATTTATGAATTTTCCAACAAATGTTAAGTCTACACTATTTTGGATTTAGTTAGTTTCTCTTGGAATTTAAACTGCATTTTCCTTTTTTTGTCTTTTTGTTTAAAATAACTCAAAGCTTCTTTAGACTATATATATATATATATATATATATATATATATATATATATATATATATATGAAAACATTTGCTTTTTAATAATGTCTGTGATTTACACTATTAAGTTGTTGTTTTTTCACTTACTATTATTTTTCCGAAATACTGAAGGACCACTATTCTTTGATTCTGCTCTGAGGAAAATTAATATTTGTTTGCTTGAACAGATTAATTTTTTGGCGGGGTTTTTGTCCGGTGGACTTTTGTTCGTTCCCTCAGGTAACATTGGTTAATCTTAGAAAGAGTGGTCAGAAAGTGTGAAAAATAAACAACATTAGACATATTCAAAGGCTTAGCCTTGAGTTGAATTAGGAATAAATGAATTCGTGAATTGAATGATTGTTACGCCTCTGTGCGAGAACACATTTTTGGCGTCAGTTCTTCTTTGATTTTGATTTTCGATTCTTGTTTTAAAAACAACCTTTTATTAAAAGGTGGCTTGGGATGGAGATAGAAGGCAATAAAATCAAAGACTAGTTATTAAAATGAGTCTTGGTTATTAAAATTATTAAACCCGTTTGGCAGTTAAGTTGTTACATTTCTCTTCCACGGACAAGACACGTGAAAGACAGTGAAAATTTTCAAACATTTTCAAACATTAACATTTTCAAACATTAAAATGTAATTGTAGTTTTTAAACTTTTTGAAAGAAAAAAATTAATTAAAATCTTTATACAATACATAATAGGAAAACTATTAAGAAGTTTATCAAATAAATAAAAAAAATATGATATCTAAATTTAAAAGTAGATTACGACTCTCCATCAAACTGAAAAAAAAATGAAATTCTACTTTTTTAGGCGATAAGGCGATTTTTGAATCAGAATCAGTAATTGTGTCGGAATCAGGAATTTAGAAGAGAATCGGTAATTGTATCGGAATCGGTAATTGTATCGGAATCTGGAAATATATTGTAATCGTCCCATTACTAATACATATATATAATCGCATGACCGGTAGTGAATAGTCATATCTCTATGCTGATGAGTCCCGATTATTAAGGACGAAACGTATACGTACATAGATAATAAACAATAACAAATATTTATTATGTGTAGCTCCTAGAAAACCCCGTCTAGTAGAGAACTGTAAGTGTAGTATTAACACAGCATGACGTCGCTAGCTTTAAATGCATCGTTCCTTTCGTTAAAAAAAAGTCGAACGCTCTAGACGTTAAGCCACCGTATAAAGTGTTAAAATTATAACTGTATATTCGCGGTTCAAGATTGGCCAAGTGGTTAAGGCGTCGGATTTGAGTTGCAAAATACTCGAAATCCGAGGTTTCGAATCGCATGACCGGTAGTGAATGGTCATATCTCTATGCTGATGAGTCCCGATTATTAAGGACGAAACGTATACGTACATAGATAATAACAAATATTATATATATATATATGTTTGGTTAAATAGGAGCGCCAGCTTCTGTTTATTTATTTTTCGATTCGTCGCACAACCGATTTGGTATTGTCGTCCATGTTGTATAAAAAAATCGCCATATTTTCGCGAACATTTTCGACCGACGTCGGTCATCTTCGGGCGGATGAATGAGTATGCAAAGTAAAAGATTGGTGAATTTATTAAGAAGACGTTTTTAAAAAACATTTAAATACCACTTCAACAACACTTCAACATACCTTCGCCCTCCTCATAACGAGCATGGTTGATACTAGGTTTATTTACTTGAATAAACAACGCTTCCATTATGGGGAGACGAATACTGCAATATGAGATCCCAAGGATGGCTGTGTTCTTGGTTAAAATATTCCTGAATTCATTTTTGGGGATGCTATGTGTTATCAGGTGTTGGTAGATGGAACTTTGAGGGAGGTGAGATGGCAAGTTAGTCGGCGTGATATGCTAGTTCTAGTCATGCCGATATAAGTGTTGTTTGCAGAGACACATTCTCTGATAGGGCATTTAAACACGTATATGGCATTACTAGTAGATAATGACTTTAAAATTAGATTTATTATTCATTACAAGAAATCTAAAACCACAAATTTATTAATAAAAAATAACCCGGCCGACAATAGCTTACTAAAAACTAGTAATGCCGTATACCAAATCGGTCGTGCAACGAATCGGAAAAAACGAATCAAAAAATAAGTAAACAGAAGCTGGCGCTCCTGTTTAACCAAACATGTAAACAGGAAGGAATGCTGCCTAATTACAAATATATATATATATATATATATATATATATTCCATGATAAATGCCAGTATACTGAAATCATATGCCCTTAATAGTGTTAAGATGAAAATTCATATACACTAAATGTACAAAAGCAAGGAAATTCCCAAATTTTTACACTTTTATTGTCATTAAGGGTATGCGAGCACAACAGGGCTATGTATTTTACTGGTAGGAATTTTTCTTCAGCGCACCTCACACACTTCATCCACTCATGCATAGAGATTTATACTGTAGTGATGTGATAATTAAATGGTTTGGTTGATATGTAGTCATACCCTTAATGACAATAAAAGTGTCGGT
Organism: Sepiola atlantica; assembly: GCA_963556195.1. Taxonomy (NCBI): domain Eukaryota; kingdom Metazoa; phylum Mollusca; class Cephalopoda; order Sepiida; family Sepiolidae; genus Sepiola; species Sepiola atlantica. The sequence goes on along the minus strand of OY744547.1, from coordinate 10,241,758 downwards.
GAGCAATCACTGACGATGATCTGTGTGAGAACTCCTAGTGAGTACAAATACTACTACTACTACTACTACTACTACTACTACTACTACTACTAATAATAATAATAATAATAATAATAATAATAATAATAATAATAATAATAGACTAACTAACTATTAAGGGCATATGATTTCAGTATACTGGCATTTATCATGGAATGTTACTATTTTTGTAAAGGCTATGCCTCAAAAAAATGTTAAGTTTTAAGTATTTTTTTTTAATTCTCTGGAAAACTAAGGTATATGGTAAACTGAAATTAAAATGCCATCAACTAGACTCTAGAACCTCTATCTCTGCCAAAAATCAGCTGAATCCATCAAATAGTTGATGAGATACAGGGTGGCACACACGTACGTACGTACACACGGATAACACAAAATCACTCCTGAGCTTTCTGGATCTCTGGGTTTCCTTGACTAATGATGCTGAAATTTTACACACTTATAGAACCTATCAAATGAAAATGTTGTGCAAAGTTTTAACTAATTTGGTTTATTGGTTTTTGAGTTATGATTGATCAAAGAAATGAGATTTCTAGCATAGGCCGTTTTTGAAGTAATAATTAAATGGTTTGGTTGATATGTAGTCATACCCTTAATGACAATAAAAGTGTCGGTGAGCAATCACTGACGATGATCTGTGTGAGAACTCCTAGTGAGTACAAATACTACTACTACTACTACTACTACTACTACTACTACTACTACTACTACTAATAATAATAATAATAATAATAATAATAATAATAGACTAACTAACTATTAAGGGCATATGATTTCAGTATACTGGCATTTATCATGGAATGTTACTATTTTTGTAAAGGCTATGCCTCAAAAAAATGTTAAGTTTTAAGTATTTTTTTTTAATTCTCTGGAAAACTAAGGTATATGGTAAACTGAAATTAAAATGCCATCAACTAGACTCTAGAACCTCTATCTCTGCCAAAAATCAGCTGAATCCATCAAATAGTTGATGAGATACAGGGTGGCACACACGTACGTACGTACACACGGATAACACAAAATCACTCCTGAGCTTTCTGGATCTCTGGGTTTCCTTGACTAATGATGCTGAAATTTTACACACTTATAGAACCTATCAAATGAAAATGTTGTGCAAAGTTTTAACTAATTTGGTTTATTGGTTTTTGAGTTATGATTGATCAAAGAAATGAGATTTCTAGCATAGGCCGTTTTTGAAGTCGATTAAGGGATAGAGCGCTATCGCGCCTCTCTTGATATATATATATATATATATATATATATATATATATATATATATATATATATATTGATTCTTTGACTCGACCGAGGATTGAATACGTGTTTATATCACCAAGTCGTAAGTGTCAAAAGAATATGTGTTTTTAACTCAGACGCTATTATTTAAAAAAAAAAACAAGATTCATTTCGATCGCCTTAGTTAAATATAAGATTTTAATTCCTCCTCGCTCTGTAAAGGGTGTTCAGATTGGTTGCAACCACCACTCTCTCTGGTTGTATTTGAAATGTTGACGGTGAATTCAGTTTTCTGTCAGTCTCAAAAATGTAATTGTCTAGTTTGATGCTTGAGGAAACCACAAGGTTGAAATAAATTATTGCATCGACAATTATGTAATTTCGTGTTATTATATTTTATTTTATGTTATATATATATATATATATATATATATATATATATATATATATATAGGTATATATAGATAGATATATATGTATATATATATAGATATATATATAGATATATATATATATATACCTATATATATATATATATCTATACCTATATATATATATATATATATATATATATATATATATATATATATATATAAGAATTAATATACATATATATATATATATATATATATATATATATATATATATATATATATATATATATTCACTGTTTGGTATGACTCGACCGAGGATTGAACCCTGGTCTCCCGGTCCATTTGCGAACACTCTAACCATTATTCCTAATAATTCCATCAATAGTATTATTGTATTATCTTTCAATGCTCAATTCAGGGCGGGGGTATTGTAACATCTGTTCTGTGGCCTCTCAGGTATTACCTCCTCCTTTTAAGTGTAGTATATGTTCGTTCGTTATGATACCATCCTCCCAGGCATTACCTCATTTTTTTTGGGGGGGGGGAGGTAACGCAGTATCTGTGTTATAGTTATGCTACTAACCTCCCAAGCATTACCTCATTTTGTAAGGGGGAGTGTAATATTATTTCTGTTGCTATGAGAATATCATCGCAAGCATTACCTCCTGATTTGAAAAATTACAGAAAACTGCAAATGTGAAAGTTTTAAGCAATGCCATAATAATCAAAATGCAGCAAGGGGTAATAACTCATTTTAAACTGAAGAATATAATAGTAGTTGTCTACCTTAAGTTTTAGATATATGTGCAAGCAAATAAAAATGAAGAGCTAAAATTACTTCACCGCATCCCAGGCAATGCCGGGTATGAACAGCTAGTAATCATATATTAGAATATATTTTGAACATTGATTCTTTTTAAAATAATTCTTTATAAAAACATTCGGTATCGATTACTGATGGAAATTTTGTATGTGTCTGTCTGAAGCCGAAACTATACTATTACTTCTATTACTAATGGAGGTTTGGTATCTGTCTGAAACCAAAACTACACTATTACTTGTATTACTAATGGAGGTTTGGTATGTGTCTGTCTGAAGCCGTAACTATACTATTACTTCTATTACTAATGGAGATTTGGTATCTGTCTGTCTGAAGCTGAAACTATACTATTACTTCTATTACTAATGGAGATTTGATATCTGTCTGTCTGAAGCCGTAACTATACTATTACTTCTATTACTAATAGAGAGTTGGTATCTGTATGTCTGAAGCCAAAACTACACTATTACTTCTATTACTAATAGAGATTTGATATATGTCTGTCTGAAGCCAAAACTATACTATTACTTCTATTACTAATGGAGATTTGATATCTGTCTGTCTGAAGCCAAAACTATACTATTACTTCTATTACTAATAGAGATTTGGTATCTGTCTGTCTGAAGCCAAAACTATACTATTACTTCTATTACTAATGGAGATTTGATATCTGTCTGTCTGAAGTCGTAACTATACTATTACTTCTATTACTAATAGAGAGTTGGTATCTGTATGTCTGAAGCCAAAACTACACTATTACTTCTATTACTAATAGAGATTTGATATATGTCTGTCTGAAGCCAAAACTATACTATTACTTCTATTACTAATGGAGATTTGATATCTGTCTGTCTGAAGTCGTAACTATACTATTACTTCTATTACTAATAGAGAGTTGGTATCTGTATGTCTGAAGCCAAAACTATACTATTACTTCTATTACTAATGGAGATTTGATATCTGTCTGTCTGAAGTCGTAACTATACTATTACTTCTATTACTAATAGAGAGTTGGTATCTGTATGTCTGAAGCCAAAACTACACTATTACTTCTATTACTAATAGAGATTTGATATATGTCTGTCTGAAGCCAAAACTATACTATTACTTCTATTACTAATGGAGATTTGATATCTGTCTGTCTGAAGCCAAAACTATACTATTACTTCTATTACTAATAGAGATTTGGTATCTGTCTGTCTGAAGCCAAAACTATACTATTACTTCTATTACTAATGGAGATTTGATATCTGTCTGTCTGAAGTCGTAACTATACTATTACTTCTATTACTAATAGAGAGTTGGTATCTGTATGTCTGAAGCCAAAACTACACTATTACTTCTATTACTAATAGAGATTTGATATATGTCTGTCTGAAGCCAAAACTATACTATTACTTCTATTACTAATGGAGATTTGATATCTGTCTGTCTGAAGCCAAAACTATACTATTACTTCTATTACTAATAGAGATTTGGTATCTGTCTGTCTGAAGCCAAAACTATACTATTACTTCTATTACTAATGGAGATTTGATATCTGTCTGTCTGAAGTCGTAACTATACTATTACTTCTATTACTAATAGAGAGTTGGTATCTGTATGTCTGAAGCCAAAACTACACTATTACTTCTATTACTAATAGAGATTTGATATATGTCTGTCTGAAGCCAAAACTATACTATTACTTCTATTACTAATGGAGATTTGATATCTGTCTGTCTGAAGTCGTAACTATACTATTACTTCTATTACTAATAGAGAGTTGGTATCTGTATGTCTGAAGCCAAAACTATACTATTACTTCTATTACTAATGGAGATTTGATATCTGTCTGTCTGAAGTCGTAACTATACTATTACTTCTATTACTAATAGAGAGTTGGTATCTGTATGTCTGAAGCCAAAACTACACTATTACTTCTATTACTAATAGAGATTTGATATATGTCTGTCTGAAGCCAAAACTATACTATTACTTCTATTACTAATGGAGATTTGATATCTGTCTGTCTGAAGCCAAAACTATACTATTACTCCTATTACTAATAGAGATTTGGTATCTGTCTGTCTGAAGCCAAAACTATACTATTACTTCTATTACTAATGGAGATTTGATATCTGTCTGTCTGAAGTCGTAACTATACTATTACTTCTATTACTAATAGAGAGTTGGTATCTGTATGTCTGAAGCCAAAACTACACTATTACTTCTATTACTAATAGAGATTTGATATATGTCTGTCTGAAGCCAAAACTATACTATTACTTCTATTACTAATGGAGATTTGATATCTGTCTGTCTGAAGTCGTAACTATACTATTACTTCTATTACTAATAGAGAGTTGGTATCTGTATGTCTGAAGCCAAAACTATACTATTACTTCTATTACTAATGGAGATTTGATATCTGTCTGTCTGAAGTCGTAACTATACTATTACTTCTATTACTAATAGAGAGTTGGTATCTGTATGTCTGAAGCCAAAACTACACTATTACTTCTATTACTAATAGAGATTTGATATATGTCTGTCTGAAGCCAAAACTATACTATTACTTCTATTACTAATGGAGATTTGATATCTGTCTGTCTGAAGTCGTAACTATACTATTACTTCTATTACTAATAGAGAGTTGGTATCTGTATGTCTGAAGCCAAAACTACACTATTACTTCTATTACTAATAGAGATTTGATATATGTCTGTCTGAAGCCAAAACTATACTATTACTTCTATTACTAATGGAGATTTGATATCTGTCTGTCTGAAGTCGTAACTATACTATTACTTCTATTACTAATAGAGAGTTGGTATCTGTATGTCTGAAGCCAAAACTATACTATTACTTCTATTACTAATGGAGGTTTGGTATCTGTCTGTCTGAAGTCGTAACTATACTATTACTTCTATTACTAATAGAGAGTTGGTATCTGTATGTCTGAAGCCAAAACTACACTATTACTTCTATTACTAATAGAGATTTGATATATGTCTGTCTGAAGCCAAAACTATACTATTACTTCTATTACTAATGGAGATTTGATATCTGTCTGTCTGAAGTCGTAACTATACTATTACTTCTATTACTAATAGAGAGTTGGTATCTGTATGTCTGAAGCCAAAACTACACTATTACTTCTATTACTAATAGAGATTTGATATATGTCTGTCTGAAGCCAAAACTATACTATTACTTCTATTACTAATGGAGATTTGATATCTGTCTGTCTGAAGTCGTAACTATACTATTACTTCTATTACTAATAGAGAGTTGGTATCTGTATGTCTGAAGCCAAAACTATACTATTACTTCTATTACTAATGGAGATTTGATATCTGTCTGTCTGAAGTCGTAACTATACTATTACTTCTATTACTAATAGAGAGTTGGTATCTGTCTGTCTGAAGCCAGAACTATACTATTACTATACTTTAATGCGCAATTCATTTTACTATACTATCTTTCAATAGAAGAGGTGGTGTAGTGCTCTGTTCTCATGATACCATCCTCCCAGGCATTACACCCTATTTTTTGGTTGTTGGGAGGTAGTATAGTATCTGTTCTGTTGTCATGAGACAACCCTCACAGGCATGACCTCCTCCTTTCTTGAGAAAGGGGTGTAGTGTAGTATCTGTTCTGTTGTCATGATACCATACTCCCAGGCATTACCTTATCCTTTTGGGTGGACAGATAGGGTAGTTTCTGTTCTGTTGTCATGGGACGATCCTCGCAGGCATTAGCTCCTTTTTAGTGAGGGGAGTGTAGCATATGTTCGTTCGTTATATATATACTAGCAAAAATATGCGACTAGAGGAGGGGGGGGGCATATGTTTTTCTAATTTAATATTTTATTTTCTAATAATTGACGTAAGTAACGAGATCATATGATGTTAATTGTACCCAAAACAGATTAGTATAATTTGATCCTAAAACTTTCAAAAATCTATGTTAACATTTGTTATTTTAGCCATGCAGATTGTAACTATTAAGACATTATTTTTTACCATAAATGGCATGAGAAATGTATCTGCAATATAACTGGAATTACTTATGGAGTCATGAGATAACAAATCAGTGACGTTTGACTCGCAGTAACTAAACATGTGGAGACAATGTGTAGAATTAAGTTCATGGACTCAAATGATCTCGCTTTCAGGCTAGGGTTAGGATAAGGGTAAGAGTTAGGATTAGTGTAAACGTAAGGGTTAGGGTTAGAAGTTAGGGTTAGGGTTAGGGTTGGGGTTAGAGTTAGAATAAACGTTACGGTTGGGGTAATGGTTAGGGTTAGGGTTAGGAGTTAGGGGTTAGGAGTTAGGGGTTAGGGTTAAGGTTAGGGTTAAAGTTAGGTTTAGGGTTAGGGTTAGTAGTTAGGGGTTAGGGTTAAGTTAGGGTTAAAGTTAGGGTTAGGTTTAGGGTTAGGTTTAGGGTTAAGGTTAAAGTTATGGTTAGGGTAAAGGTTAGGGTTAGGGTAAGGGTTAGGGTTAGGGTTTAGGTTAGGAGTTAGAGTTAGAGTTAGAGTTAGGGTTAGAGTGTGGAGTTAGGGTTAGGGTTAGGGTTAGGGTTAGGGTTGAGAGTTAGGGTTAGGGTAAGGGTTAGGGCTGAGAGTTAGGGTTAGGGTTGAGAGTTAGGGTTAGATTTAGGGTTAGGGTTGAGAGTTAGGGTTAGGGTTAGGGTTAGGGTTGAGAGTTAGGGTTAGGGTTAGGGTAAGGGTTAGGGCTGAGAGTTAGGGTTAGGGTTGAGAGTTATGGTTAGGTTTAGGGTTAGGGTTGAGAGTTAGGGTTAGGTTTAGGGTTAGGGTTGAGAGTTAGGGTTAGGTTTAGGGTTAGGGTTGAGAGTTAGGGTTAGGGTTAGGGTTAGGGCTGAGAGTTAGGGTTAGGGTGACAATGTGTAGAATTAAGTTTATGGACTCAAATGATCTTGTTGTCGGTCTAAGACTTATCTTTTACCGAATGACTCAACTTTCTCTTCTTACGAGTCGTGTAGCCGTCTACCAGCGCTTTCTGTCCTCGCTTCTTTAGAGAGAGGAGGGCCGTGGGTTCGCATGTAGGTCTGTATTCAATGTGCCTGTGAGGAAGGCATTTGGATGATTGACTTGGCAAGTCATCGACATGCTAAAAAACTTGACTTTCTTATGTCGATAGAGGAGTGTGCCCCACGGTCAAAAGTCCCTTTCGTCGAGGGCCACCATAGACAAAAAGGTGAATTGCTAAGAAAGATTCTTTGGTCAAGTGACCTGTCATGGTCTAGAAAGGAACTATACAGAGATTTAATGGAGTGTTCCACTACAAATCCACTTGGGGAGCAGTTTGTATGGTCAATTAAAGAGATTCGCTCTGAATGAAGTTTGGGTATATCTCAACAATTCAGGGTACTTGGCCTGGAATACGTTTCGGTTGAAACTTAGTGGACATGCCTGATTGTCCATGCTGCAACAGCACTGAAGGAGGAACGGCTGAGTCCGCCTTCTTTAACTGTAGCAAACTTTGTCTGCTTTAGAAGTATGTCAACGAAAGGACAGCTCGCATTGATCCCGAGCAGGTTGTATTGCTGGAAGTCGTGTACATGATCGACAATGTCAATTCGCTGTGGACTAGGGAGAAACGAATGGTGTTCTCGAGATCCTTGTCGTAGCAAGAATGGTGGTGGAAACGAAGTGTCTGAGGGGATTACATGGGGTTGAATATTATCACTACTTCCTCTGATGATAAGATTTTAATCTTTGAAAAGCCTGGCTTAAGGAATGAAATTGAAAGAGAAGAAGAATAAATATTTTTATTTACTAATTGCTCCTTGTTCTGAACAACTGAAGATTTTGATCTGTTTCCATTTGCAGGTCTAACTATTTTTCATTGACTCACTTTATATATATATATATATATATATATATATATATATATATATATATATATATATATATATATATATATATTAGATCATATTTGGGAAGAACCAAATATGATCTAAGGTTAGGATCGGATTTTAACTCTTCCTGGTGAGATCTCAGTTTATAACAGCTGTTGATCGATAACATCGAAACCCTAATATCGCAGATTTTGTACATGTCTAAGTAAATAAAAATAATCATAGATATATATATATATATACATATATATATGTATATATATATATATATATATGTATATATATATATATCAACAATTAAAATATGAGAATATAGATTGTATGAAATACAATATCTATTAAATCATCAGTTGTTCAAAACAAGGGTTTCAAATAAAAGAAAGGTTATCATTCCTTCCTTAAGCCATGGCTTTTCTTTTATTTGATATTCTTTTTTTAACAACTGATGACGTAATAGATATTGTATTTTGTACAATCGTTATTCGCATCCTTTACTTGTTTATATAATTGCTCTATCTCGCTCGTATATCGAGCATCAATTTTTCATGATAGGTTCTACTTTAAAGGTATACATCATATCTTTATTTACCCACACCACCTCACCACAACAAAAACCTCAGCATCCCCCTCCCCTCTCTCTCACACTAAGACAAATTCACTAACACCTCCACCCCTCCCCTTTTTCACTCACAGCCATCCACATTCATTTCACTCCCTGCCACCGACTTCTCTCAGCCCGGACCTTGGTTCTGCGCTCCCAGTAGTGGCTACTACTTCTTCTCATTAACCCATCATGTCAACCCAATATTTCTATGAACTTGCATGACATTTTTCTTTAAATTATCATCCTGAGGAAGTCTTACAAATAAAGACGAAACGTTGATGAATACATTAAAAAAAACATATTTTGGTTTTTCCTTTTTTCATTTCCCATATATATATATATATATATATATATATATATATATATATATATATATATATATATATACGACAGGATTACAGCAACCAATCACGCAAGGGAAAACGTGAGATGAATATATGTATATACAAAAAGAGGACAGTGGCCTCGGTTGTAATATCTGAAGACTTGTAAAATCTGACTGCTGAACCGTTTTCTGCCTGACCCTATCACTTTATAGAGATGGCCTTCTTCTTTAAAAAAAATGCCAATCGTCATACTATATTTATTAAGTAAGCGACAAACAAAGTTTTAAAATGTGAACGAATCCTGAATTCAACGGTGTTTTTATACATATTAAAAACCGTCTGCAATCAAGGTTGCAAAACAGTTTGCAACGTGATCCTGTACAAACCCACGCATGGAAATAATTGGTCTACGAGGAATACCATCTTTGTGAATTTTTGGTAATTCACGCAAACGTGATCGGATCAAAACTAGGGCGTCTTATAATGTCGCTAATATCAGTAGGGAGAGTCATATTTCTATTAACTTTCAATTGGCAATAATTTTTTTAAGAGTTCACCTCGCAGAATCTCTTTTTCGTCTATATTTAGTTGTTTTGACCTTGAAGATAATAAATAAGACAACACGGTGGACTAAACCACGTAAATCATAACATCCTATTCCTTGATGTTCTTATTGACACCTCTAATAATACGTTTAACACTTCTACTTATAAAAAACAACACAACCAGCTTAAATTCTATTCTTTTAAATTACAAGAGAGAATGGTCCTAGGACCACAAAATAGCCATTTAAAAAACGTACTAGAACAGATACCCGTCTCTCTCTCTCTCTCTCTCTCTCTCTCTCTCTCTCTCTCTCTCTCTCTCTCTTTCCTGGTCGCCCCATTTCACCGCCCCCTCTCCCGTTGCCCTTTCTCCCCGTTGGGTGAAAGCTGTCTCTTCCCCGGTCGCCTACCTCACCTTTGCCACCTCTCCCCGTTGCTTGGAGCAAAAGCTGTCTCTTCCCGGGTCGCCTCCGTCCACCTCCGTCTTCGCCCTCGACCCTCTTCGATGTATATGTAAGTTATCGTTAAAAAAATTCTTATGGGTCAGTTGGATTCTAACACTCGACCTCCTGGTCGTCGTTCTTTATCCGTAACCGTTATGCTACCAACACAGAGAACAAAATCTATAAGAAAATAGGTCACTTTAACGTTGTGTTTTCTTTTGCAAACCGCACATGCGCACAACGTACAAATGACTGGAAAACGAAATCGTGCAAAAATAATCTCCTCCACCAAAAAAATATTCATTGAATTTAAAAAATAAAACAAGTTAATATTAATAACAAATTCCCTAATTATGTATTAATGATTCGAAGCTTTTAAAAATATTACTACAAATAATAATAATAATAATAATAATAATAATAATAATAATAATAATAATAATAATAATATCCAACATCACAATTCAAACTGTGTTAACGTATACTATTGTAATCAAATGCAACCAGAACTTAGATTAGAATAAAAGTCCATAAACAGTATTGCACACCGACACATAGCCCCAATTGATAATAATAATAATAATAATAATAATAATGATAATAATAATAATAATAATAATAATAATAATAATAATAATAATAATAATAATAATAATAATAATAAAATTAGACTCATTATTGACTATAAGAAATGTAATATCCAATATCTTGTAGTTTAAAACAATTCCTCCCCAACCCATAAAACATTAAAAAGAACCAATGTTATTTATAAGTTTAAATGCCATTTAGAGGAATAGAACTCCAATAATAATGATGATGATGATAATAATAATAATAATAATAATAATAATAATAATAATAATAATAATAATAATAATAATAATAGCTACATTGGTTTTACAACCACTACCCTATCTCGCCGCCTCACCATGCATCTTTTAGACTCTAGCTCAATTTACCAGCATGTACAAAGACATAACTGCCCTCTCTGGTTTAAAACAAATTTTAGTTAACAACACGAGAATAAAACATTATGAAACCAGTTTTTAAAAAATAAAAATACTCGATGCTATCTTTATTAAAATCTAGTAATCTACAATTAATAACATTACGTATGAAACTAGTAACAACATTTTAAAATGCTTAACGTAATACAATTCATTTCGCGATGCTAATTCTGGCGTCCAAAATTCTAAATTGTTAACGTCTCTCTTGGATCGGCACTGGTTCGTTCTTTTGATGTCTAAATAACTTCACGTGCGCGTTTCTCGGCTGCTTTTTTAAAATACTCTTATTCTATCCAACTATTTTTTTTTCATTTGTTTTTGTCACCTGAAGATGATTCGCCAGTGAATCGAAAACGTTCGTGATACACATGGAATACATATAATTTTTTTTTGATTTTGACACAAAAAATATCACTAGAAAAATAGAACAATAAAAAAAGCATAATCAAGCAACGTTTGCATATATAAGTGCGATTTATTTATGTTTTAGCACATACCTTTTATTCGTTATGAATTCTAACCTCTTCCAATCGAAAGCTCGATGATTGTCAATGTGTAACAACAGAGCATATATAAATAAACAAGATGTAGTTACATTCAAAAAGCCAAGATTTTATGGATCTGACGTAACATTTTTCTCACTAACAACATGGCTGCCTGTCAGAGGTGGTGATTTCAAAGACGCTGTAGATGGAAGGGCGTTCGATGTGAGTTTTTTTTTTTGTTGCTTTTTGTTTTTTTGGGGGGTGGATGTACTTTTATTTGTCTCCGAATACCATTTTGTTTAAAAAGGGAAAGAAAAAATTTTTTTTCCCGCCAAAATTTTTTTTTTTTCGCGCCAAAAAGAAAAAAAAATGGGGGGGTAAATCCCCTCTCCCCCTGAAAAAAAATCGAGTGCGGACGCAGACCCAATTGTATTTTCGACGAATAGATCGAGCGCGGACGCAGACCCCAAAGTATAAAAAGAACGAATTATTATACGATCATTTATTACCAAATGAGAGATCTGAAAAAAAAAGCGATTTGTTCAAGTAAGAAAATTAAATTAGGATTTATAACTATGTCTCATTGTCGGTTTCGGTAGAGCGTTTGCAGTTAGGTTGCGAGTTTGAATCGCGGCGTTGACGTCGAAAATTATTTATTGTTTATTTAGTCATTAATATGTGGCCCGATGTATTTGTTTATGTTTCCGACTTTGAAATTAATTAAATAGTAATTATCTCCCCCCCCCTTCCTCTTTCGTTTACAAAAATTCTCCAGGACGGACAGACAGACAGACAATTTTTTGAATTGAGAACTTTTTTTGACTCATAGTGAGTTCACAGAGGAAAGATCCGATATTAACATACATGTTGGTTGGTCTCCTGTTGAACGAAACGGAACCGTAAATTGTACCAAAAGTGATTGTTTTAAAAAATATATATGTTTCGTAACAATAAATAAAATATATAAAATATATAAGATTGTAACAAAATAGTGTTTATATATATATATATATATATATATATATATATATATATATATATATATATATATATATATATATATATATATATATGATTATTTTTATTTACACAGACATGTACAAAATCTGCGACACTGGCATGTCGATGTTATCGATCAACAGCTATTATAAACTGAGATCTCGTCAGGCAGAGTTAGAATCCGATCTTAACCTTAGATCATATTTGGAAAGAATGAAATGGAGAAAAAAAAAGAAAAGAAATTTAAAATTCAAAATTTGGGAAGTCACCGTTAAGAATCAAAATGTTAAAATCAAAACCAAAATCCAAATAAAAACTAATTTAAAAAATAAAAAATAAAAAATATAAAATATAAAATATAAAATATAAAATATAAAATAAAATAAAATAAAGTAAAAAGAGAGAGATATAATAAAAAGATAGATAGATAGATAGATAGATAGATAGATAGATAGATAGATAGATAGATAGATAGATAGATAGATAGATAGATAGAAATAAAATGAGAGCGATCCAGACAGAAGTAGGGAAATGGGTGTACATGCAATAGAACGTGTCAAAAAAACCGTCGATAGTTCTTCTTCAACCTGAGCAAACAGCATATTCTCAAATCAGCTGTAATCAGTAGCAGCATATGTGTGTGTGTGTGTTAGAAGTTAAATGTGACCTGTTGGGTCACCCATTTGGTCACTTATTAAATTCTGGTAGATATTTTTAATCATGAAAAAGTATTTTTAAAATGCCAGTTAAAATATAACAAATAAAAAACTAAATCCCGGATTAGTCTCTTTACCTCCCGATTCCTTTCTCTTATTTTCTCTACAGCTACGCGTTAAATAATATTACTACCCTGGATGATATTCTCTTTTTTATCATGATTATTACATCTTTTTATTCTTTATTTTCTTTATTAACTTCAACTGTTAATAAACAGAGGGTGAGAGAGAGAGGTAGAGAGAGAAAGAGAGCTGGAGAGGAGGCGAAAGCGATAGTGATAGACATCCTATAAAACAAGATACTCTATAAAAGTAGATAATCTATAAAATTAGGTACTCTATAAAATAAGTTGCTCTATAAAATAAAACACTATAAAATAAGATACTCTATAACATAAGATACTCTATAAAATAAGACACTCTATAAAATAAAATAGGCTATAAAATAAGATACCTTATAAAATAAGATATCCTATAGGATAAAATACCCTGTAGAATAAGATGCCCTATAAAATAAGATACCCTATAAAATAAGATATCCTATAGAATTAAATACTCTGTAGAATAAGCTATCCTATAAAATAAGATATCCTATAAAATAAGATACCCTATAAAATAAGATACCCTATAGAATAAGATACCTATAGAATAAAATACCCTATAGAATAAGATACCCTATAAAATAAGATACTCTAAAAATAATATACTCTATAAAATAAAATACCCTATAAAATAAAATACCCTATAAAATAATATATCCTATAAAATAAAATACCCTATAAAATAAGATACCCTATAAAATAAAATACCCTATAAAATAAAATACCCTATAAAATAAAATACCATATAGAATAAGATACCCTATAGAATAAAATACCCTATAGAATTAGATACTCTATAAAATAATATACCCTATAAAATAAAATACCCTATAAAATAAGATACCCTATAAAATAAGATACCCTATAAAATAAGATACCCTATAAAATAAAATACCCTATAGAATAATATACCATATAGAATAAGATACCCTATAGAATAAGATACCCTATAGAATTAGATACTCTATAAAATAAGATTAATAACTAAAATAAGATACACTATAAAATAAGATACCCTATAAAATAAAATACTCTATAAAATAAGATACTCTATAAAATAAAATACCCTATAGAATAAAATACCATATAGAATAAGATACCCTATAGAATAAAATACCCTATAGAATTAGATACTCTATAAAATAATATACTCTATAAAATAAAATACCCTATAAAATAAAATACCCTATGAAATAAGATACCCTATAAAATAAAATACCCTATAGAATAAAATACCATATAGAATAAGATACCCTATAGAATAAGATACCCTATAGAATTAGATACTCTATAAAATAAGATTAATAACTAAAATAAGATACACTATAAAATAAGATACCCTATAAAATAAAATACTCTATAGAATAAAATACCATATAGAATAAGATACCCTATAGAATAAAATACCCTATAAAATTAGATACTCTATAAAATAAAATAGCCTATAAAATAAGATACTCTATAAAATAAAATAGCCTATAAAATAAAATACTCTATAAAATAAAATACTCTATAAAATAATAGACCCTATAAAATAATATATCCTATAAAATATGAATTCTATGTACTAGTTTAAAAAGTGTACATTTTCCCACGCCAAACAGATGTTATCATCTCTAAACTTTATTTCCTGTTTTAGTTGTGTCTATTCAATGCAATTGCGCTTAAGCATGTCAGAATATAATCGTCCATATCCGACGCATGAGATCTAGTTTAAATTGCATTTAGTTTATGCAAAGCGCACCGGATCCTGAAACCCCTGGTGGATCAACCCACGTAGTGTTATCATCAGTTGGCCACGTGCAAAACCCAACTCTTCATTCATAAAATCTGAAACCATCCCATTTCCTTCTGATCGCATTTTCCCCCCCGTCGTTATTTTTTTGTTACTTTTTTTTTAAATTTGAGTCAGCCTAATTATGAACGACGTTTTGGGGGGGGGTTAAGATCAAAGAGTAGTATACGTTCTTTTTTCTTTTTTTTACTGAGTGTTCATCGCTTATCTAGGCCCGGCGGCCATTCAAGGATAAGGGTTACAGCGATCGTCAGTTGGACAATGGTCGCCGCCACAAGAAGACCGCAAACGATAAGTGGGATGGGCAGAAGATTACTTGAGGAATTGAATTATTCAAGGGTACGGCTCAACAAGTATCTGTTCACATTTGACGTGAAGACGACCATGCTGCAGTCGGCTGTGAAGCAGACTCGTGGTATCCTGTTCCAAAAATAAAACTTTATTCATGTAAGTTTCTTTTGGGTTTGTTTGTTTTTTTTTTTGGGGGGGGGGTAAGGAGAGAGAGAAAAGAAAGTTCTCCGCTGTGGCTGAGGAGGGACGAGTTCTTGTCTGATACTACACTTAATCCCTTCTGTCGCCGGTCAGTGAAAAAGAAATCTTTCTAGACTGAGGCCATTTTTATTTTTTTTTATCACAACCCAGAGTGCTCGTTTGTTCAGTTTGACTTTCCCTACCTTAAAAGTCGACCTCGTGGAGAGGCAAGTACACACACACACACACACACACACACACACACACACACACACACACACACACACACACACACACACACACGGCATACAAGGGTGTTTTCTTTTTTAATTTGATGTTATTTTAATTTTTCTTTTTCGATAAGGAAATAAAATGAAGTATTATCTCTGGCGTACCGGGTTATTTACCCACTTTCCACTACAGCAAGATTTGACATGAAGTCAGTTTAACGTGGAGGTAAGGGAAACCCAGCTCCGCCGAAGGAGCACTCTGAAAGGTTCTAACGTAGCTGTGATCATATCCGTTGGCATTGGCCAGTAGGGGCGCTTCAAGCAACCGGTAATAAGCCAACCATACTTCTTGAAGAAGGAGGTAATGCCAGGGAGTTTAACCTTCTAAGACCGAACCGAACCTAACTTCATTCCAACCCAAGGGTCGGGTCCCTGAGCTAGCCAGAGCCTTGTATCAGAATGCAGACCCGGCGCTAACTACTCTATAAACACCTCGAAATCAATGAGAATAGCAAGCCTGTTAGGGGTCCCAGCAAGATTGCTTCAGCAGCGGTCTGAGGGTCTTCTTAGTTTAATTATTGTCAGAAACGAGCAACACATTAAAAAAAAAAAGACTTTCTACACATGTGCCTTTAACTTGCCGAATTTAAATTCTATAAAACGTCCACTCGTTCTAGAATTGTACTCTTTATCTATATAAAAAAAAGTCAGTCGGATTTTCGAACTTTTTTTTATCGATACATTCCTTACTACAACATCAATATTTCATTCTGAATAGCCATTTTCTTTTCTTTACCGTTAGTCCATGTTTTTAAGAATAAAATAATGTAATTCGCTTTAATATCTTTTCAAATATACTTTATCCTGCTCGCCATATTTATCAGAATTAAACCATCTTTGTTATCAACGAATATCTTTGTTCTTTTTACGGCCCCGTTTGATTCTTTAATATAGTCGGAATAAACTGAAATTTTGAAAAACTCTGAATTAGAGTCTGATACATATGGTTTGAATTTCATTAAAACCAGATGTACGTATTTAACGTTTTGAGCGGGTTCTGCCTCAATAACTCCCTTACAGGGAAACTGTAGAAATTCGGTACATTAAGGAGTACGTAGAAATTCGGTACATTAAGGAGTACGTAGAAATTCGGTACATTAAGGAGTACGTAGAAATTCGGTACATTAAGGAGTACGTAGAAATTCGGTACATTAAGGAGTACGTAGAAATTCGGGGCCACTTCCGTTGTCTTTTACATATTAATACATTTTAGAGTTTTATGTAGATGCTCAAACCTTTCTTTCTATAGGAACACAAACGGACATTGAGATTTATGTTTAAAAAGTAGAACACCCGTCCCAGGACGGATAAAATTAATTCCTCGAACAGAACAGTTTTATGCTACTTTTATGTTCCCTCACGAACATTTAAATCAAGATATGGTGCTACTAAACCTTAAGTCTAGAATCCTTATTCTAATTTCGATCAATATGCATTACATGATTTTGATGTTAGAAAATGTTTAAAATTTAAGGTTCAAGCTTAAGGGAGCTAAAGAAGAAATTGAAATCAAGGGAGTCCTGCTTAATTGGTGCCTAATGACTATGGATCACATTTAATGCAAATCTGAAATATTTGAACTTTCGAATGAGAGGTTATCCCATTATGCCCATAAAAAAATATTTTAGAATACCCCAAAGAAACTGAAATTTGGGGAATATTTCTTAATTGATATCTAATGCCTATTGTTATTTTTTTTAATCGGGTTAGGGTTAGGGTTCTTTTTAGGAAGGGATTCCACCCCTTTTACCCCCATTTACAGAAAAGTAAATTAAACTAAATACAGCCTACATTACTAGTAGAGAGGGGCATGACATGTGGGAAAGTATAGGTCGTCTCTTCATCTAAATCTGGCCGTAATATATATCTGAAATATCATTTTTTTTTTTTTTTTTTAGAAATAGGTGCTCCTGACGTTGATTGAAGCCAATATTAAAAAATAATATGGTGGATTTTTTTTGTTATCAAGCATGTGGCGAAGCTCACTGAAGTCTTGCACAATAGTCAAGTCAACTATTTTAAAAAAATTATAATAAGACGTTTTTACTGATTGTAAAAAAAAGGTGCTTGTATAATAAAAAGCCGAAAAAAAGTTTTTTTGTCTTTTAGTGTTGGAGAGGTAAATAAAGGGGCAGGTAACTCTTCACAACAGCTCTAGCTTTCGGACAATATTTTTCTAACCCTAACCCTAAACCCTAACCCTTTTATGTCTAATCGACGTTCTCCTTGCACAGTAGCCACATGTGCAACGCTAATTAAAGCCATCAGTTTTGATTAAAATTCGTTGTAAGAGTTACTTCCCCTTATTTACTTCTCCAACACTAAAAGACAAAAAAAAACTTTTTTTCCGCTTTTTATTATACAAGCACCTAAAAAAATTACAACAAACCCCTCTTTTCGAGATATTTTTGTCTCCAGTTCTTTTTTTTATCTTGCGTTAAACAGATTTCTTTGTTGTTGTCGCATTAGAACTCCTTGAATTTAAATGTGGCTGTTGTTCAAATCGGAGGACTAGGAGGAGGAAGTTGAAAATGGAGGAAGAAGCAGATGCAGCGATAAATATAAACATTTTCTTCAGTTTCGAGATTTGAAAAAAAAAAATGTTTTAGTGTTTTCTGTTATTATTATCGACCTATCCTTATATTGTTGCAAGAATGTCCCAAAAATGTGAAAGTGTTCAAATGTTTCATGTAAACATAGAGCGACCCCCGCTTTTTTGAAACATCGCCTTAAAACGTGACGAGAGACAATAGCGCGTGTGTCTCGCGTTCACATAACATTGAATTATTATTTCTGTATCTGCTATGAAACGAATATTTATTGGGATCAAAAATGCAATCGCTTAAAATTAAACGAAATTTTTTAAAATCATCTTTAAAAAGTACCTAATTTAATTACAAAATTAAATCTACCAGAATGCATTTCTGTTTCTTGAATGCTATCCTCTCCTTCACCAATATAAAAGTCTAAGTTAGTTTAATGTATTTTCAACGTTTGATGTCTAAAAATAAATATTAATATCAAGCAATGTGTTTGGAACGTCGGGAGTCTTTTAGGAATATTAGTGTAATTTGCAACGTTGAAAGTTTAAAAAGGAATATTAGTGTAAGGCAATGTATTTGAAACGTCAGAAGATTAAAAATGGATTTTAATGTAAGGCAATCTATTTTCAACGGTGAACGTCTAACAAGGAATATTAGTGTAAGGCAATGTATTTGAAACGCCAAAAGATTAAAAATGGCTATTAATGTAAGGCAATCTGTTTTCAATGTTGAAAGTCTAACCAGGAATATTAGTGTAATGCAATGTATTTGAAACGTCAGAAGATTAAAAATGGCTATTAATGTAAGGCAATCTGTTTTCAACGTTGAAAGTTTAAAAAGGAATATTAGTGTAAGGCAATGTATTTGAAACGTCAGAAGATTCAAAATGGCTATTAATGTAAGGCAATCTGTTTTCAACGTTGAAAGTCTAACAAGGAATATTAGTGTAATGCAATGTATTTGAAACGTCAGAAGATTAAAAATGGCTATTAATGTAAGGCAATCTGTTTTCAACGTTGAAAGTCTAACAAGGAATATTAGTGTAATGCAATGTATTTGAAACGTCAGAAGATTAAAAATGGCTATTAATGTAAGGCAATCTGTTTTCAACGTTGAAAGACTAACAAGGAATATTAGTGTAATGCAATGTATTTGAAACGTCAGAAGATTAAAAATGGCTATTAATGTAAGGCAATCTGTTTTCAACGTTGAAAGTTTAAAAAGGAATATTAGTGTAAGGCAATGTATTTGAAACGTCAGAAGATTCAAAATGGCTATTAATGTAAGGCAATCTGTTTTCAACGTTGAAAGTCTAACAAGGAATATTAGTGTAAGGCAATGTATTTGAAACGCCAGAAGATTAAAAATGGATATTAATGTAAGGCAATCTGATTTCAACGTTCAAAGTCTAACAAGGAATATTAGTGTAAGGCAATGTATTTTAAACGCCAGAAGATTAAAAATGGCTATTAATGTAAGGCAATCTGTTTTCAACGTTGAAAGTCTAACAAGGAATATTAGTGTAAGGCAATGTATTTGAAACGTCAGAAGACTAAAAATGGCTATTAATGTAAGGCAATCTGTTTTCAACGTTGAAAGTCTAACAAGGAATATTAGTGTAATGCAATGTATTTGAAACGTCAGAAGATTAAAAATGGCTATTAATGTAAGGCAATCTGTTTTCAACGTTGAAGGTTTAAAAAGGAATATTAGTGTAAGGCAATGTATTTGAAACGTCAGAAGATTCAAAATGGCTATTAATGTAAGGCAATCTGTTTTCAACGTTGAAAGTCTAACAAGGAATATTAGTGTAATGCAATGTATTTGAAACGTCAGAAGATTAAAAATGGCTATTAATGTAAGGCAATCTGTTTTCAACGTTGAAAGTCTAACAAGGAATATTAGTGTAATGCAATGTATTTGAAACGTCAGAAGATTAAAAATGGCTATTAATGTAAGGCAATCTGTTTTCAACGTTGAAAGTCTAACAAGGAATATTAGTGTAATGCAATGTATTTGAAACGTCAGAAGATTAAAAATGGCTATTAATGTAAGGCAATCTGTTTTCAACGTTGAAAGTCTAACAAGGAATATTAGTGTAATGCAATGTATTTGAAACGTCAGAAGATTAAAAATGGCTATTAATGTAAGGCAATCTGTTTTCAACGTTGAAAGTCTAACAAGGAATATTAGTGTAATGCAATGTATTTGAAACGTCAGAAGATTAAAAATGGCTATTAATGTAAGGCAATCTGTTTTCAACGTTGAAAGTCTAGCAAGGAATATTAGTGTAATGCAATGTATTTGAAACGTCAGAAGATTAAAAATGGCTATTAATGTAAGGCAATCTGTTTTCAACGTTGAAAGTCTAACAAGGAATATTAGTGTAATGCAATGTATTTGAAACGTCAGAAGATTAAAAATGGCTATTAATGTAAGGCAATCTATTTTCAACGTTGAAAGTCTAACAAGGAATATTAGTGTAATGCAATGTATTTGAAACGTCAGAAGATTAAAAATGGCTATTAATGTAAGGCAATATATTTTCAACGTTGAAAGTCTAACAAGGAATATTAGTGTAATGCAATGTATTTGAAACGTCAGAAGATTAAAAATGGCTATTAATGTAAGGCAATCTGTTTTCAACGTTGAAAGTCTAACAAGGAATATTAGTGTAATGCAATGTATTTGAAACGTCAGAAGATTAAAAATGGCTATTAATGTAAGGCAATCTGTTTTCAACGTTGAAAGTCTAACAAGGAATATTAGTGTAATGCAATGTATTTGAAACGTCAGAAGATTAAACATGGCTATTAATGTAAGGCAATCTATTTTCAACGTTGAAAGTCTAACAAGGAATATTAGTGTAATGCAATGTATTTGAAACGTCAGAAGATTAAAAATGGCTATTAATGTAAGGCAATCTGTTTTCAACGTTGAAAGTCTAACAAGGAATATTAGTGTAATGCAATGTATTTGAAACGTCAGAAGATTAAAAATGGCTATTAATGTAAGGCAATCTATTTTCAACGTTGAAAGTCTAACAAGGAATATTAGTGTAATGCAATGTATTTGAAACGTCAGAAGATTAAAAATGGCTATTAATGTAAGGCAATCTGTTTTCAACGTTGAAAGTCTAACAAGGAATATTAGTGTAATGCAATGTATTTGAAACGTCAGAAGATTAAAAATGGCTATTAATGTAAGGCAATCTGTTTTCAACGTTGAAAGTCTAACAAGGAATATTAGTGTAATGCAATGTATTTGAAACGTCAGAAGATTAAAAATGGCTATTAATGTAAGGCAATCTATTTTCAACGTTGAAAGTCTAACAAGGAATATTAGTGTAATGCAATGTATTTGAAACGTCAGAAGATTAAAAATGGCTATTAATGTAAGGCAATCTGTTTTCAACGTTGAAAGTCTAACAAGGAATATTAGTGTAATGCAATGTATTTGAAACGTCAGAAGATTAAA
Organism: Sepiola atlantica; assembly: GCA_963556195.1. NCBI lineage: Eukaryota > Metazoa > Mollusca > Cephalopoda > Sepiida > Sepiolidae > Sepiola > Sepiola atlantica. The sequence continues at coordinate 10,219,622 of OY744547.1, read as the reverse complement.
AATGGCTATTAATGTAAGGCAATCTATTTTCAACGTTGAAAGTCTAACAAGGAATATTAGTGTAATGCAATGTATTTGAAACGTCAGAAGATTAAAAATGGCTATTAATGTAAGGCAATCTGTTTTCAACGTTGAAAGTCTAACAAGGAATATTAGTGTAATGCAATGTATTTGAAACGTCAGAAGATTAAAAATGGCTATTAATGTAAGGCAATCTATGTTCAACGTTGAAAGTCTAACAAGGAATATTAGTGTAATGCAATGTATTTGAAACGTCAGAAGATTAAAAATGGCTATTAATGTAAGGCAATCTGTTTTCAACGTTGAAAGTCTAACAAGGAATATTAGTGTAATGCAATGTATTTGAAACGTCAGAAGATTAAAAATGGCTATTAATGTAAGGCAATCTGTTTTCAACGTTGAAAGTCTAACAAGGAATATTAGTGTAATGCAATGTATTTGAAACGTCAGAAGATTAAAAATGGCTATTAATGTAAGGCAATCTATTTTCAACGTTGAAAGTCTAACAAGGAATATTAGTGTAATGCAATGTATTTGAAACGTCAGAAGATTAAAAATGGCTATTAATGTAAGGCAATCTGTTTTCAACGTTGAAAGTCTAACAAGGAATATTAGTGTAATGCAATGTATTTGAAACGTCAGAAGATTAAAAATGGCTATTAATGTAAGGCAATCTATTTTCAACGTTGAAAGTCTAACAAGGAATATTAGTGTAATGCAATGTATTTGAAACGTCAGAAGATTAAAAATGGCTATTAATGTAAGGCAATCTGTTTTCAACGTTGAAAGTCTAACAAGGAATATTAGTGTAATGCAATGTATTTGAAACGTCAGAAGATTAAAAATGGCTATTAATGTAAGGCAATCTGTTTTCAACGTTGAAAGTCTAACAAGGAATATTAGTGTAATGCAATGTATTTGAAACGTCAGAAGATTAAAAATGGCTATTAATGTAAGGCAATCTGTTTTCAACGTTGAAAGTCTAACAAGGAATATTAGTGTAATGCAATGTATTTGAAACGTCAGAAGATTAAAAATGGCTATTAATGTAAGGCAATCTGTTTTCAACGTTGAAAGTCTAACAAGGAATATTAGTGTAATGCAATGTATTTGAAACGTCAGAAGATTAAAAATGGCTATTAATGTAATGCAATCTGTTTTCAACGTTGAAAGTCTAACAAGGAATATTAGTGTAATGCAATGTATTTGAAACGTCAGAAGATTAAAAATGGCTATTAATGTAAGGCAATCTGTTTTCAACGTTGAAAGTCTAACCAGGAATATTAGTTTAATGCAATGTATTTGAAACGTCAGAAGATTAAAAATGGCTATTAATGTAAGGCAATCTGTTTTCAACGTTGAAAGTCTAACAAGGAATATTAGTGTAATGCAATGTATTTGAAACGTCAGAAGATTAAAAATGGCTATTAATGTAAGGCAATCTATTTTCAACGTTGAAAGTCTAACAAGGAATATTAGTGTAATGCAATGTATTTGAAACGTCAGAAGATTAAAAATGGCTATTAATGTAAGGCAATCTATTTTCAACGTTGAAAGTCTAACAAGGAATATTAGTGTAATGCAATGTATTTGAAACGTCAGAAGATTAAAAATGGCTATTAATGTAAGGCAATCTGTTTTCAACGTTGAAAGTCTAACAAGGAATATTAGTGTAATGCAATGTATTTGAAACGTCAGAAGATTAAAAATGGCTATTAATGTAAGGCAATCTGTTTTCAACGTTGAAAGTCTAACAAGGAATATTAGTGTAATGCAATGTATTTGAAACGTCAGAAGATTAAAAATGGCTATTAATGTAAGGCAATCTATTTTCAACGTTGAAAGTCTAACAAGGAATATTAGTGTAATGCAATGTATTTGAAACGTCAGAAGATTAAAAATGGCTATTAATGTAAGGCAATCTGTTTTCAACGTTGAAAGTCTAACAAGGAATATTAGTGTAATGCAATGTATTTGAAACGTCAGAAGATTAAAAATGGCTATTAATGTAAGGCAATCTGTTTTCAACGTTGAAAGTCTAACAAAGAATATTAGTGTAATGCAATGTATTTGAAACGTCAGAAGATTAAAAATGGCTATTAATGTAAGGCAATCTATTTTCAACGTTGAAAGTCTAACAAGGAATATTAGTGTAATGCAATGTATTTGAAACGTCAGAAGATTAAAAATGGCTATTAATGTAAGGCAATCTGTTTTCAACGTTGAAAGTCTAACAAGGAATATTAGTGTAATGCAATGTATTTGAAACGTCAGAAGATTAAAAATGGCTATTAATGTAAGGCAATCTGTTTTCAACGTTGAAAGTCTAACAAGGAATATTAGTGTAATGCAATGTATTTGAAACGTCAGAAGATTAAAAATGGCTATTAATGTAAGGCAATCTGTTTTCAACGTTGAAAGTCTAACAAGGAATATTAGTGTAATGCAATGTATTTGAAACGTCAGAAGATTAAAAATGGCTATTAATGTAAGGCAATCTATTTTCAACGTTGAAAGTCTAACAAGGAATATTAGTGTAATGCAATGTATTTGAAACGTCAGAAGATTAAAAATGGCTATTAATGTAAGGCAATCTATTTTCAACGTTGAAAGTCTAACAAGGAATATTAGTGTAATGCAATGTATTTGAAACGTCAGAAGATTAAAAATGGCTATTAATGTAAGGCAATCTGTTTTCAACGTTGAAAGTCTAACAAGGAATATTAGTGTAATGCAATGTATTTGAAACGTCAGAAGATTAAAAATGGCTATTAATGTAAGGCAATCTATTTTCAACGTTGAAAGTCTAACAAGGAATATTAGTGTAATGCAATGTATTTGAAACGTCAGAAGATTAAAAATGGCTATTAATGTAAGGCAATCTGTTTTCAACGTTGAAAGTCTAACAAGGAATATTAGTGTAATGCAATGTATTTGAAACGTCAGAAGATTAAAAATGGCTATTAATGTAAGGCAATCTGTTTTCAACGTTGAAAGTCTAACAAGGAATATTAGTGTAATGCAATGTATTTGAAACGTCAGAAGATTAAAAATGGCTATTAATGTAAGGCAATCTATTTTCAACGTTGAAAGTCTAACAAGGAATATTAGTGTAATGCAATGTATTTGAAACGTCAGAAGATTAAAAATGGCTATTAATGTAAGGCAATCTGTTTTCAACGTTGAAAGTCTAACAAGGAATATTAGTGTAATGCAATGTATTTGAAACGTCAGAAGATTAAAAATGGCTATTAATGTAAGGCAATCTATTTTCAACGTTGAAAGTCTAACAAGGAATATTAGTGTAATGCAATGTATTTGAAACGTCAGAAGATTAAAAATGGCTATTAATGTAAGGCAATCTGTTTTCAACGTTGAAAGTCTAACAAGGAATATTAGTGTAATGCAATGTATTTGAAACGTCAGAAGATTAAAAATGGCTATTAATGTAAGGCAATCTGTTTTCAACGTTGAAAGTCTAACAAGGAATATTAGTGTAATGCAATGTATTTGAAACGTCAGAAGATTAAAAATGGCTATTAATGTAAGGCAATCTGTTTTCAACGTTGAAAGTCTAACAAGGAATATTAGTGTAATGCAATGTATTTGAAACGTCAGAAGATTAAAAATGGCTATTAATGTAAGGCAATCTGTTTTCAACGTTGAAAGTCTAACAAGGAATATTAGTGTAATGCAATGTATTTGAAACGTCAGAAGATTAAAAATGGCTATTAATGTAAGGCAATCTGTTTTCAACGTTGAAAGTCTAACAAGGAATATTAGTGTAATGCAATGTATTTGAAACGTCAGAAGATTAAAAATGGCTATTAATGTAAGGCAATCTGTTTTCAACGTTGAAAGTCTAACAAGGAATATTAGTGTAATGCAATGTATTTGAAACGTCAGAAGATTAAAAATGGCTATTAATGTAAGGCAATCTGTTTTCAACGTTGAAAGTCTAACAAGGAATATTAGTGTAATGCAATGTATTTGAAACGTCAGAAGATTAAAAATGGCTATTAATGTAAGGCAATCTATTTTCAACGTTGAAAGTCTAACAAGGAATATTAGTGTAATGCAATGTATTTGAAACGTCAGAAGATTAAAAATGGCTATTAATGTAAGGCAATCTATTTTCAACGTTGAAAGTCTAACAAGGAATATTAGTGTAATGCAATGTATTTGAAACGTCAGAAGATTAAAAATGGCTATTAATGTAAGGCAATCTGTTTTCAACGTTGAAAGTCTAACAAGGAATATTAGTGTAATGCAATGTATTTGAAACGTCAGAAGATTAAAAATGGCTATTAATGTAAGGCAATCTGTTTTCAACGTTGAAAGTCTAACAAGGAATATTAGTGTAATGCAATGTATTTGAAACGTCAGAAGATTAAAAATGGCTATTAATGTAAGGCAATCTATTTTCAACGTTGAAAGTCTAACAAGGAATATTAGTGTAATGCAATGTATTTGAAACGTCAGAAGATTAAAAATGGCTATTAATGTAAGGCAATCTGTTTTCAACGTTGAAAGTCTAACAAGGAATATTAGTGTAATGCAATGTATTTGAAACGTCAGAAGATTAAAAATGGCTATTAATGTAAGGCAATCTGTTTTCAACGTTGAAAGTCTAACAAGGAATATTAGTGTAATGCAATGTATTTGAAACGTCAGAAGATTAAAAATGGCTATTAATGTAAGGCAATCTATTTTCAACGTTGAAAGTCTAACAAGGAATATTAGTGTAATGCAATGTATTTGAAACGTCAGAAGATTAAAAATGGCTATTAATGTAAGGCAATCTGTTTTCAACGTTGAAAGTCTAACAAGGAATATTAGTGTAATGCAATGTATTTGAAACGTCAGAAGATTAAAAATGGCTATTAATGTAAGGCAATCTATTTTCAACGTTGAAAGTCTAACAAGGAATATTAGTGTAATGCAATGTATTTGAAACGTCAGAAGATTAAAAATGGCTATTAATGTAAGGCAATCTGTTTTCAACGTTGAAAGTCTAACAAGGAATATTAGTGTAATGCAATGTATTTGAAACGTCAGAAGATTAAAAATGGCTATTAATGTAAGGCAATCTATTTTCAACGTTGAAAGTCTAACAAGGAATATTAGTGTAATGCAATGTATTTGAAACGTCAGAAGATTAAAAATGGCTATTAATATAAGGCAATCTATTTTCAACGTTGAAAGTCTAACAAGGAATATTAGTGTAATGCAATGTATTTGAAACGTCAGAAGATTAAAAATGGCTATTAATGTAAGGCAATCTGTTTTCAACGTTGAAAGTCTAACAAGGAATATTAGTGTAATGCAATGTATTTGAAACGTCAGAAGATTAAAAATGGCTATTAATGTAAGGCAATCTATTTTCAACGTTGAAAGTCTAACAAGGAATATTAGTGTAATGCAATGTATTTGAAACGTCAGAAGATTAAAAATGGCTATTAATGTAAGGCAATCTGTTTTCAACGTTGAAAGTCTAACAAGGAATATTAGTGTAATGCAATGTATTTGAAACGTCAGAAGATTAAAAATGGCTATTAATGTAAGGCAATCTATGTTCAACGTTGAAAGTCTAACAAGGAATATTAGTGTAATGCAATGTATTTGAAACGTCAGAAGATTAAAAATGGCTATTAATGTAAGGCAATCTGTTTTCAACGTTGAAAGTCTAACAAGGAATATTAGTGTAATGCAATGTATTTGAAACGTCAGAAGATTAAAAATGGCTATTAATGTAAGGCAATCTGTTTTCAACGTTGAAAGTCTAACAAGGAATATTAGTGTAATGCAATGTATTTGAAACGTCAGAAGATTAAAAATGGCTATTAATGTAAGGCAATCTATTTTCAACGTTGAAAGTCTAACAAGGAATATTAGTGTAATGCAATGTATTTGAAACGTCAGAAGATTAAAAATGGCTATTAATGTAAGGCAATCTGTTTTCAACGTTGAAAGTCTAACAAGGAATATTAGTGTAATGCAATGTATTTGAAACGTCAGAAGATTAAAAATGGCTATTAATGTAAGGCAATCTATTTTCAACGTTGAAAGTCTAACAAGGAATATTAGTGTAATGCAATGTATTTGAAACGTCAGAAGATTAAAAATGGCTATTAATGTAAGGCAATCTGTTTTCAACGTTGAAAGTCTAACAAGGAATATTAGTGTAATGCAATGTATTTGAAACGTCAGAAGATTAAAAATGGCTATTAATGTAAGGCAATCTGTTTTCAACGTTGAAAGTCTAACAAGGAATATTAGTGTAATGCAATGTATTTGAAACGTCAGAAGATTAAAAATGGCTATTAATGTACGGCAATCTATTTTCAACGTTGAAAGTCTAACAAGGAATATTAGTGTAATGCAATGTATTTGAAACGTCAGAAGATAAAAATGGCTATTAATGTAAGGCAATCTGTTTTCAACGTTGAAAGTCTAACAAGGAATATTAGTGTAATGCAATATATTTGAAACGTCAGAAGATTAAAAATGGCTATTAATGTAAGGCAATCTATTTTCAACGTTGAAAGTCTAACAAGGAATATTAGTGTAATGCAATGTATTTGAAACGTCAGAAGATTAAAAATGGCTATTAATGTAAGGCAATCTGTTTTCAACGTTGAAAGTCTAACAAGGAATATTAGTGTAATGCAATGTATTTGAAACGTCAGAAGATTCAAAATGGCTAATAATGTAAGGCAATCTGTTTTCAACGTTGAAAGTCTAACAAGGAATATTAGTGTAATGCAATGTATTTGAAACGTCAGAAGATTAAAAATGGCTATTAATGTAAGGCAATCTGTTTTCAACGTTGAAAGTCTAACAAGGAATATTAGTGTAATGCAATGTATTTGAAACGTCAGAAGATTAAAAATGGCTATTAATGTAAGGCAATCTATTTTCAACGTTGAAAGTCTAACAAGGAATATTAGTGTAATGCAATGTATTTGAAACGTCAGAAGATTAAAAATGGCTATTAATGTAAGGCAATCTATTTTCAACGTTGAAAGTCTAACAAGGAATATTAGTGTAATGCAATGTATTTGAAACGTCAGAAGATTAAAAATGGCTATTAATGTAAGGCAATCTATTTTCAACGTTGAAAGTCTAACAAGGAATATTAGTGTAATGCAATGTATTTGAAACGTCAGAAGATTAAAAATGGCTATTAATGTAAGGCAATCTATTTTCAACGTTGAAAGTCTAACAAGGAATATTAGTGTAATGCAATGTATTTGAAACGTCAGAAGATTAAAAATGGCTATTAATGTAAGGCAATCTGTTTTCAACGTTGAAAGTCTAACAAGGAATATTAGTGTAATGCAATGTATTTGAAACGTCAGAAGATTAAAAATGGCTATTAATGTAAGGCAATCTATTTTCAACGTTGAAAGTCTAACAAGGAATATTAGTGTAATGCAATGTATTTGAAACGTCAGAAGATTAAAAATGGCTATTAATGTAAGGCAATCTGTTTTCAACGTTGAAAGTCTAACAAGGAATATTAGTGTAATGCAATGTATTTGAAACGTCAGAAGATTAAAAATGGCTATTAATGTAAGGCAATCTGTTTTCAACGTTGAAAGTCTAACAAGGAATATTAGTGTAATGCAATGTATTTGAAACGTCAGAAGATTAAAAATGGCTATTAATGTAAGGCAATCTGTTTTCAACGTTGAAAGTCTAACAAGGAATATTAGTGTAATGCAATGTATTTGAAACGTCAGAAGATTAAAAATGGCTATTAATGTAAGGCAATCTGTTTTCAACGTTGAAAGTCTAACAAGGAATATTAGTGTAATGCAATGTATTTGAAACGTCAGAAGATTAAAAATGGCTATTAATGTAAGGCAATCTGTTTTCAACGTTGAAAGTCTAACAAGGAATATTAGTGTAAGGCAATGTATTTGAAACGTCAGAAGATTCAAAATGGCTATTAATGTAAGGCAATCTGTTTTCAACGTTGAAAGTCTAACAAGGAATATTAGTGTAATGCAATGTATTTGAAACGTCAGAAGATTAAAAATGGCTATTAATGTAAGGCAATCTATTTTCAACGTTGAAAGTCTAACAAGGAATATTAGTGTAATGCAATGTATTTGAAACGTCAGAAGATTAAAAATGGCTATTAATGTAAGGCAATCTGTTTTTAACGTTGAAAGTCTAACAAGGAATATTAGTGTAATGCAATGTATTTGAAACGTCAGAAGATTAAAAATGGCTATTAATGTAAGGCAATCTATTTTCAACGTTGAAAGTCTAACAAGGAATATTAGTGTAATGCAATGTATTTGAAACGTCAGAAGATTAAAAATGGCTATTAATGTAAGGCAATCTGTTTTCAACGTTGAAAGTCTAACAAGGAATATTAGTGTAAGGCAATGTATTTGAAACGTCAGAAGATTAAAAATGGCTATTAATGTAAGGCAATCTGTTTTCAACGTTGAAAGTCTAACAAAGAAATATTAGTGTAATGCAATGTATTTGAAACGTCAGAAGATTAAAAATGGCTATTAATGTAAGGCAATCTATTTTCAACGTTGAAAGTCTAACAAGGAATATTAGTGTAATGCAATGTATTTGAAACGTCAGAAGATTAAAAATGGCTATTAATGTAAGGCAATCTGTTTTCAACGTTGAAAGTTTAAAAAGGAATATTAGTGTAAGGCAATGTATTTGAAACGTCAGAAGATTCAAAATTGCTATTAATGTAAGGCAATCTGTTTTCAACGTTGAAAGTCTAACAAGGAATATTAGTGTAATGCAATGTATTTGAAACGTCAGAAGATTAAAAATGGCTATTAATGTAAGGCAATCTGTTTTCAACGTTGAAAGTTTAAAAAGGAATATTAGTGTAAGGCAATGTATTTGAAACGTCAGAAGATTCAAAATGGCTATTAATGTAAGGCAATCTGTTTTCAACGTTGAAAGTCTAACAAGGAATATTAGTGTAATGCAATGTATTTGAAACGTCAGAAGATTAAAAATGGCTATTAATGTAAGGCAATCTGTTTTCAACGTTGAAAGTTTAAAAAGGAATATTAGTGTAAGGCAATGTATTTGAAACGTCAGAAGATTCAAAATGGCTATTAATGTAAGGCAATCTGTTTTCAACGTTGAAAGTCTAACAAGGAATATTAGTGTAATGCAATGTATTTGAAACGTCAGAAGATTAAAAATGGCTATTAATGTAAGGCAATCTGTTTTCAACGTTGAAAGTCTAACAAGGAATATTAGTGTAATGCAATGTATTTGAAACGTCAGAAGATTAAAAATGGCTATTAATGTAAGGCAATCTGTTTTCAACGTTGAAAGTCTAACAAGGAATATCAGTGTAATGCAATGTATTTGAAACGTCAGAAGATTAAAAATGGCTATTAATGTAAGGCAATCTGTTTTCAACGTTGAAAGTCTAACAAGGAATATTAGTGTAATGCAATGTATTTGAAACGTCAGAAGATTAAAACTGGCTATTAATGTAAGGCAATCTGTTTTCAACGTTGAAAGTCTAACAAGGAATATTAGTGTAATGCAATGTATTTGAAACGTCAGAAGATTAAAAATGGCTATTAATGTAAGGCAATCTATTTTCAACGTTGAAAGTCTAACAAGGAATATTAGTGTAATGCAATGTATTTGAAACGTCAGAAGATTAAAAATGGCTATTAATGTAAGGCAATCTGTTTTCAACGTTGTAAGTCTAACAAGGAATATTAGTGTAATGCAATGTATTTGAAACGTCAGAAGATTAAAAATGGCTATTAATGTAAGGCAATCTATTTTCAACGTTGAAAGTCTAACAAGGAATATTAGTGTAATGCAATGTATTTGAAACGTCAGAAGATTAAAAATGGCTATTAATGTAAGGCAATCTGTTTTCAACGTTGAAAGTCTAACAAGGAATATTAGTGTAATGCAATGTATTTGAAACGTCAGAAGATTAAAAATGGCTATTAATGTAAGGCAATCTATTTTCAACGTTGAAAGTCTAACAAGGAATATTAGTGTAATGCAATGTATTTGAAACGTCAGAAGATTAAAAATGGCTATTAATGTAAGGCAATCTGTTTTCAACGTTGAAAGTCTAACAAGGAATATTAGTGTAATGCAATGTATTTGAAACGTCAGAAGATTAAAAATGGCTATTAATGTAAGGCAATCTGTTTTCAACGTTGAAAGTTTAAAAAGGAATATTAGTGTAAGGCAATGTATTTGAAACGTCAGAAGATTCAAAATGGCTATTAATGTAAGGCAATCTGTTTTCAACGTTGAAAGTCTAACAAGGAATATTAGTGTAATGCAATGTATTTGAAACGTCAGAAGATTAAAAATGGCTATTAATGTAAGGCAATCTGTTTTCAACGTTGAAAGTCTAACAAGGAATATTAGTGTAATGCAATGTATTTGAAACGTCAGAAGATTAAAAATGGCTATTAATGTAAGGCAATCTGTTTTCAACGTTGAAAGTCTAACAAGGAATATTAGTGTAATGCAATGTATTTGAAACGTCAGAAGATTAAAAATGGCTATTAATGTAAGGCAATCTATTTTCAACGTTGAAAGTCTAACAAGGAATATTAGTGTTATGCAATGTATTTGAAACGTCAGAAGATTAAAAATGGCTATTAATGTAAGGCAATCTGTTTTCAACGTTGAAAGTTTAAAAAGGAATATTAGTGTAAGGCAATGTATTTGAAACGTCAGAAGATTCAAAATGGCTATTAATGTAAGGCAATCTGTTTTCAACGTTGAAAGTCTAACAAGGAATATTAGTGTAATGCAATGTATTTGAAACGTCAGAAGATTAAAAATGGCTATTAATGTAAGGCAATCTATTTTCAACGTTGAAAGTCTAACAAGGAATATTAGTGTAATGCAATGTATTTGAAACGTCAGAAGATTAAAAATGGCTATTAATGTAAGGCAATCTGTTTTCAACGTTGAAAGTCTAACAAGGAATATTAAAGTAATGCAATGTATTTGAAACGTCAGAAGATTAAAAATGGCTATTAATGTAAGGCAATCTATTTTCAACGTTGAAAGTCTAACAAGGAATATTAGTGTAATGCAATGTATTTGAAACGTCAGAAGATTAAAAATGGCTATTAATGTAAGGCAATCTGTTTTCAACGTTGAAAGTCTAACAAGGAATATTAGTGTAATGCAATGTATTTGAAACGTCAGAAGATTAAAAATGGCTATTAATGTAAGGCAATCTATTTTCAACGTTGAAAGACTAACAAGGAATATTGGTGTAATGCAATGTATTTGAAACGTCAGAAGATTAAAAATGGCTATTAATGTAAGGCAATCTGTTTTCAACGTTGAAAGTTTAAAAAGGAATATTAGTGTAAGGCAATGTATTTGAAACGTCAGAAGATTCAAAATGGCTATTAATGTAAGGCAATCTATTTTCAACGTTGAAAGTCTAACAAGGAATATTAGTGTAATGCAATGTATTTGAAACGTCAGAAGATTAAAAATGGCTATTAATGTAAGGCAATCTGTTTTCAACGTTGAAAGTCTAACAAGGAATATTAGTGTAATGCAATGTATTTGAAACGTCAGAAGATTAAAAATGGCTATTAATGTAAGGCAATCTATTTTCAACGTTGAAAGTCTAACAAGGAATATTAGTGTAATGCAATGTATTTGAAACGTCAGAAGATTAAAAATGGCTATTAATGTAAGGCAATCTGTTTTCAACGTTGAAAGTTTAAAAAGGAATATTAGTGTAAGGCAATGTATTTGAAACGTCAGAAGATTAAAAATGGCTATTAATGTAAGGCAATCTATTTTCAACGTTGAAAGTCTAACAAGGAATATTAGTGTAATGCAATGTATTTGAAACGTCAGAAGATTAAAAATGGCTATTAATGTAAGGAAATCTATTTTCAACGTTGAAAGTCTAACAAGGAATATTAGTGTAATGCAATGTATTTGAAACGTCAGAAGATTAAAAATGGCTATTAATGTAAGGCAATCTGTTTTCAACGTTGAAAGTCTAACAAGGAATATTAGTGTAATGCAATGTATTTGAAACGTCAGAAGATTAAAAATGGCTATTAATGTAAGGCAATCTATTTTCAACGTTGAAAGTCTAACAAGGAATATTAGTGTAATGCAATGTATTTGAAACGTCAGAAGATTAAAAATGGCTATTAATGTAAGGCAATCTGTTTTCAACGTTGAAAGTCTAACAAGGAATATTAGTGTAATGCAATGTATTTGAAACGTCAGAAGATTAAAAATGGCTATTAATGTAAGGCAATCTATTTTCAACGTTGAAAGTCTAACAAGGAATATTAGTGTAATGCAATGTATTTGAAACGTCAGAAGATTAAAAATGGCTATTAATGTAAGGCAATCTGTTTTCAACGTTGAAAGTCTAACAAGGAATATTAGTGTAATGCAATGTATTTGAAACGTCAGAAGATTAAAAATGGCTATTAATGTAAGGCAATCTGTTTTCAACGTTGAAAGTCTAACAAGGAATATTAGTGTAATGCAATGTATTTGAAACGTCAGAAGATTAAAAATGGCTATTAATGTAAGGCAATCTATTTTCAACGTTGAAAGTCTAACAAGGAATATTAGTGTAATGCAATGTATTTGAAACGTCAGAAGATTAAAAATGGCTATTAATGTAAGGCAATCTGTTTTCAACGTTGAAAGTCTAACAAGGAATATTAGTGTAATGCAATGTATTTGAAACGTCAGAAGATTAAAAATGGCTATTAATGTAAGGCAATCTATTTTCAACGTTGAAAGTCTAACAAGGAATATTAGTGTAATGCAATGTATTTGAAACGTCAGAAGATTAAAAATGGCTATTAATGTAAGGCAATCTGTTTTCAACGTTGAAAGTCTAACAAGGAATATTAGTGTAATGCAATGTATTTGAAACGTCAGAAGATTAAAAATGGCTATTAATGTAAGGCAATCTATTTTCAACGTTGAAAGTCTAACAAGGAATATTAGTGTAATGCAATGTATTTGAAACGTCAGAAGATTAAAAATGGCTATTAATGTAAGGCAATCTGTTTTCAACGTTGAAAGTCTAACAAGGAATATTAGTGTAATGCAATGTATTTGAAACGTCAGAAGATTAAAAATGGCTATTAATGTAAGGCAATCTGTTTTCAACGTTGAAAGTCTAACAAGGAATATTAGTGTAATGCAATGTATTTGAAACGTCAGAAGATTAAAAATGGCTATTAATGTAAGGCAATCTGTTTTCAACGTTGAAAGTCTAACAAGGAATATTAGTGTAATGCAATGTATTTGAAACGTCAGAAGATTAAAAATGGCTATTAATGTAAGGCAATCTATTTTCAACGTTGAAAGTCTAACAAGGAATATTAGTGTAATGCAATGTATTTGAAACGTCAGAAGATTAAAAATGGCTATTAATGTAAGGCAATCTGTTTTCAACGTTGAAAGTTTAAAAAGGAATATTAGTGTAAGGCAATGTATTTGAAACGTCAGAAGATTCAAAATGGCTATTAATGTAAGGCAATCTGTTTTCAACGTTGAAAGTCTAACAAGGAATATTAGTGTAAGGCAATGTATTTAGAACGCCAGAAGATTAAAAATGGATATTAATGTAAGGCAATCTGATTTCAACGTTCAAGGTCTAACAAGGAATATTAGTGTAAGGCAATGTATTTGAAACGCCAGAAGATTAAAAATGGCTATTAATGTAAGGCAATCTGTTTTCAACGTTGAAAGTCTAACAAGGAATATTAGTGTAAGGCAATGTATTTGAAACGTCAGAAGACTAAAAATGGCTATTAATGTAAGGCAATCTGTTTTCAACGTTGTAAGACTAACAAGGAATATTAGTGTAAGGCAATGTATTTGAAACGTCAGAAGACTAAAATTGGATTTTAATGTAAGGCAATCTGTTTTCAACGTTGAAAGTCTAACAAGGAATATTAGTGTAAGGCAATGTATTTGAAACGTCAGAAGATTAAAAATGGATTTTAATGTAAGGCAATCTATTTTCAACGGTGAACGTCTAACAAGGAATATTAGTGTAAGGCAATGTATTTGAAACGTCAGAAGACTAAAAGTGGCTATTAATGTAAGGCAATCTGTTTTCAACGTTGAAAGTCTAACAAGGAATATTAGTGTAAGGCAATGTATTTGAAACGTCAGAAGATTAAAAATGGATTTTAATGTAAGGCAATCTATTTTCAACGGTGAACGTCTAACAAGGAATATTAGTGTAAGGCAATGTATTTAAAACGTCAGAAGACTAAAAATAGCTATTAATGTAAGGCAATCTGTTTTCAACGTTGAAAGACTAACAAGGAATATTAGTGTAAGGTAATGTATTTGAAACGTCAGAAGACTAAAAATGGCTATTAATGTAAGGCAATCTGTTTTCAACGTTGAAAGACTAACAAGGAATATTAGTGTAAGGCAATGTATTTGAAACGTCAGAAGATTAAAAATGGATATTAATGTAAGGCAATCTGTTTTCTAACGTTGAAAGTCTAACAAGGAATATTAGTGTAAGGCAATGTATTTGAAACGTCAGAAGACTAAAAATGGCTATTAATGTAAGGCAATCTGTTTTCAACGTTGAAAGTCTAACAAAGAATATTAGTGTAAGGCAATGTATTTGAAACGCCAGAAGACTAAAAATGGATATTAAAGTATGGCAATTCATTTGCAACGGTGAAAGCTTAGAAAGGAATATTAGTCTAAGGCAATGTATTTGAACTGCCGATTACAAATGCGATTTCTGAACAGAAATCGCATTTGTCGTCGGCAGTTTATTTTCCAAACTTGAGGTTGTGAAGAACAGAACGCAGAGAAAGAAAAGAAAATTGGAGAAAGGAGAGAAACGTCGAGCGAGTTGATAACCGTTTTTTTTTGTTTTTGACTGAGGCAACAATTTGAATTAATTCTATTTTGTTCCGTGATATTTACTTTTAACCTTCCATTTGGAGTCAGAATGTAAACTCTTCCTCGATACACTTCAAAATCCTGTCTTTCAAATCTTTAATTTACCAAGTTAAAGGTTATTTGGATATAAAAATACCAGATAATTTTATATGTTAGATTGTTACATGAAGATCAAAGAGAAAACGAGTCTCTTGGATGTGTAACAAAATTACATACACAAGTTTTGTTTTACTTGAGCGTCACCACTTATTTAGACTGAAGGTCACTATGCTGTAATCTGCGGGGAAGCAGTCTTGTGGCAATGTGTTCCACGGACGGGAAGTCCTTGCGGAGAAGCTTTGTTCATGGAAGTTTAGCCTGGCGCTATGAATACGGGGTGGGGGGAAAGGATAGTAATCTTTCGTTGTGGTAGAAAAGCGAGTTCTTGCTGTGAATGATTTACAGGGAGAACCTTCCATGAAAGTGACGATAGAGTAGAGAGGGACTAGCAACGTCTCTTCAGATCATCCGCCACTAGATTTCGAATTCAATTTTGATATTTTGCAAATAAATAAAGTTTATATTCAGAGCCCCAGAAATGTATAAAAGGTTAGGGTTGAGTTTGGGGTTAGGGATAGGGGTTAGGGGTTGGGGTTAGGGTTAGGGTTTAGGGTTAGGGGTTGGGGTTAGGGTTAGGATTAGGGTTTAGGGTTAGGGGTAAGGGTTAAGGGTTAGGGTTAGGATTTAGGGTTAGGGTTAGGGGTTAGGGTTAAGGGTTCGGGTTAGGATTAGGGTTAGGGGTTAGGGTTAGGATTTAGGGTTAGGGTTTAGGGTTAGGGTTAAGGGTTAGGGTTAAGGTCAAACACACATGAACCGTATAGATAATGGAATTGTGTGTAATGCAGTCTTTTCAAAACTGCCTGAAAGTTAAGAAAAGATACGACGGGCAACATGAATCGGAACAAATACATAGAAGACATTGTAAAGGTTGCTGCGAGGTAGGTGGGCTCCCTCTACCGTGCTAGAAAAATTCTCACACCTGCCAGTATTCTACATCTCTTCAAAGCCACCATGCGCCCATGCATAGAGTACTGTTGTCATATCTATGCTGGTGCAGAAACCGCAAGCCTCTCCTTCTTAGACAAGATAAAAAAAGAGCCTTTAATATAATAGGTCCCACAATATATACAAAGCTCCAGCCCCTGCCGAATCGCCGGAACGTTGTATCTCTGTGCTTGTTTTACAAATACTTTAATTGAATGTGTACGATAAATTTGCTGCAGTTGTTCCCTCTTAACGTAAATACCCCTGATAGACCCGACGATCAGCAAAATCCCACCCCTTCACTGTAGTGGTCTCCGGAAGGCTTTCTACTGTAATAGCTTCTTTCCTCGAATTGCTATCCTTTGGAATTCTCTCTCTGCTCCCTGTTTCCCCGACTGTACCAACATGCAGAAATATTAATGTAATGTGAACAAACATTTTGCTGCCCAACTCCCTACTTAGGATGTCCCTGTGGGTATGGCCTCCTAATTAGTATACCCCTTACGTCTCAATGCCAATGAGTTTTGTTGGGGGGGGGAGGGGGATCAAGGTAATAAAAAAAACGATTTTAAAAAAGTGTATGCGATGCTGTTCATTGTGGAATTACAGCGACGATATAGAAAATGATGTGCAACAATTTCGAAAATGTGTTTAAATGAAAAAAAGAACAAAAGTCATTCCAGAAAGATGAATAACACACTTGACCTATAAAACAAAGAAACCAGGGTTCGTGTTTACGTGAACTAGAAACCCATTAATAAAATGGCGATTGGTTGGAACTATGGTAGTTCTCTGCAGAAGTCTTGGAGTTTAAAGAGTAAATAAGTTTCATCTGATTCTGTTGGTGGTGAACAGCTGACAATTACTAGCGTCTCCAGCAGAATAATTCTGGGTTTTTTCGCCTAAAGAAAATTAAAAAAAAAACGTTTTTTTTTAAAATAAAATGAGAAAATAAATAAATATATATATTAAATTTTTTTTTATTTTCTCATAAACTTGTCACTAGTTTTCATTATAATTGTTTTAGGTTTTAGTCGTATTTAATTACTTCCACGTTAATACTCTGATGAGTGTGGACGAAAGCCGGCTCAGTACATTAATTAATTTCTTTTTAATCGTTTCCTCTCGTTTTTATATTTGTTTAATCTCATTCTACCCTCCCAAAAATGTCCCAAACGTCCGTATTCCTCGCCGTTATTAAATTTTGTACCACGAAAAATGTATTTAAATATATATATATATATATATATATATATATATATATATATATATATATGTCAGGTTCATATTATATTCCAATAACCATGGTTTTATTTTATTATTTTTATCTTTTCACATTTCCAAAAAACATAACATTTTTGTGAGATATAATTTTTATTTTTTTTACGGTCCGTTTCATTTGTCTTGTGCCAAACAACGTTTTTATGTCAATATCGTCTCTGCCACATAACAAAATCATCATAAAAATTCACAAAGAGTAAAAAGTTCTTGGATTAAAGTGTCTTGAAAAAACCTACACTATACAGTGGTTAATTTTTGGGTGAAACCAAACAAAAAACAAAGAAAAAGAGCAAACTCACACGTGGGGGAACCCACTAATACGCCATTTTGAATTTTTCGTTCAAAGCTAGTACATTCTAAAAGTTTTGTGGACATTTATAAATTTTAATTCAGTAATATTTCTTAAAATAGTTAATAAGTTCTATAATTTATTTATAAAAATTCTAATTCACTTGAGGGTAATTTTTTTACTTTCTAAAGTTACATCAAATTAGCCTTCAGATGTCTATTTAGGTCATTTGGATACGAAGCTCTTTTAAGTTCAACAGTTTAGAGCTAGTTTCATATATATATATATATATATATCTCACAGAAATGTTATGTATTTTGGGAAATGTGAAAAAATAAAAATAATAAAATAAAAAGATGGTTATTGGAATATAATATGAACCTGACTTATATTTGCTCTGTCCTCACTAATTGACAATCATCAAGCTGAATCTTTTAAGGAGACTGCAAAGTAAAAGGGCACTGATAGTATATGCTAATACATATACTGTCATTAAAATTATATATATATATATATATATATATATATATATATAAATATGTCTGTAGGTAATTTATTTCGACCCTCCGGCCTTATTCAAGCACCCAAGCGAGGCGATTACATTTTTGAAATTGTAAAATGAGAAACTCACACTCACTATTCAATACACATATAGAGAGAGCGACAGCATATTTAATACATATATGGAGAGAAGGGGGAAATTAACTATGTAAGACGTACAGTGAGGGGAGAAGAGAGTGTAAACATGTTTAATATATATATAGAGAGAGAGAGGGGGAGGCTGCACGAGACTGTATCGAAGGGGCGGGTTATATCAATGATTAAGCAAGTTCTCTTGTTTTTGTTTAGAAACATTAAGTCGTGTTTTGAATGTTCAAGAACCTTATCAGTCTGTATGCGCATGTCCCAAAGAAGTTCGATATTGTCGTTCTCCTGTACCACTTCCGGTTTATGCTCATACCACTTCTCATTGCGGTCCAATTCATAAAGTTTGCGTATATTCAAACTTTATGAATTACATTTATTTATTTTTATTATTATTATTTTTTTTTTTTATCTTCTTCCGACAGCGGTAAGATGTGACACAAGGTCGGGAAAGTGGGATTTGAAAAGCCAGCGCCCGAGAAGATGAGGACACTGGCCTACAAAAAATGCCTGGGCTGTCCCGTCGGCATTCCCCGGTAGGGGCGTTTCAGGTGATTAGCAATAAACTAACCCCTTTCTCAAAGGGTGAGAAGGCAAAGCCTGGGAGAGTGGATCTCCTAGAACTGCACAGGACAAACCCACAGACCGGCGGAATGACGGCTCGAAGGACAAGACGGTATCAATCTATAGGGTGTAGTATCCATCAGAACAGATACTACACTTTGATCTTAGCCAAAAGGCCAAGAAGCACGATTATTATTATTAGTAGTAGTAATAGTATTTTTGTTGTACTAACAACAATAATAATAATAATAATAA
Organism: Sepiola atlantica; assembly: GCA_963556195.1. NCBI lineage: Eukaryota > Metazoa > Mollusca > Cephalopoda > Sepiida > Sepiolidae > Sepiola > Sepiola atlantica. The sequence goes on along the minus strand of OY744547.1, from coordinate 10,200,610 downwards.
TAATAATAATAATAATAATAATAATAATAATAATAATAATAATAATAATAATAATTAAAAAAACAATAAAAATAAAAAATAAAAAATAAATAAATAAAAATAAAAATAAAAAAAATTTTTAATTTTATTATTTATTTATTTATTTATTTATTATGTTTACATAAAAAAATAAAAAATAAATTTATTTGTAAATTTGATTATTTATTTATTTATTTATTTATTTATTATGTTTACATAAAAAACACACACATTTATTCTGCTGTGAGTGACGGAAAATGTCAGCTGTCCATAACCATTAGATTAAAACGACACTTATTTTTTCTTCATGCTTCGAGAATTCTGCGGAGGATTCTTGCCGTGTCCAAACAATGGCGACGCTATCATTAATGTTTGTGGTTGATAGAAACCCGAGCCGAAGTTATTGTGTTTTTTAGGTCAACTATGTAATTCATCTTGCCGAAATAGTGTTTTTATTTCACCACATTTAAGATATTTGCTTGCACAAATTTTCGACATCAACTTGGAATTTGAACCGTTTCTGTGTCACTGTAATTCAACACTCGAAACTCCGTGCACCATTTTGGTTGCCTTTTTTTTTATCAATTTTCGCACCTTTTGACTACGATCAAAGTGTAGTATCTCTAGGGTAAATGTGGTATTGTGGTGACTGCAATTATTCTAGCCAAGAGTAGGATAGTCCAGTTTCTTACGATCACCATTTTTTACCCGGCCTTTTTGATGGCCTTGTGCGTAATTTTTCAAATTGTTTTTTTTTTTACTTTTATTATGGGGAGAATAAATGATTCAAAGTGTAGTATCTGTTCTGATACTACGCTTCATCTGTTTTGTCCTCGGTCAGTAATTGAGAAATCTTTCTAGACTGAGGCAATTATTATAAATATGCGTGCATAGTATTAAAATACAATATTGTTCGCAATTGGTCAGAAAATCTCTCTGGAAGTGACCATCACAAATGCAATCATAAATAAACTTGTTTCCAGCTACTGATGAATTCAAGTCTCAAATAAATTTAAAAGTTAAAAATTAACAAAATTAATTAAAAATTAATTAAAAATTAATTAAAAATTAATATAGTTAACACTTAATTAACAAAATAAGCTAAAATTAATTTAAAAAGCAAACAAACCGCGCGTGCGTGGTCCCCTTCTGTATGTGACTCGATGTGGCGAGTGTAAAATGCAATACATTTGGGAAATTTGCGGCATTTTTTAGCCCCCTTTGACCCGCTAGGGGTACGAACCAGATTTTTTCTGAGGTCAAGGATGCTTATTTTATATCCAGAACAATTGCCTCTACATTTTGGCCAAGTTTCAGAAGAATTGAATGGATAGATCAAACGTTATGGGAGAAAAGGGTCATTTTTTGCCATTTGGGGGGCTTTTGACCCCCTGGGGGCGCAACCAGATTTTTTCCATGGTCAGCGATACTTATTTTCTATTAGGAACAATTGCCTCTACATTTTGGCCAAGTTTCAGAGAAATTGAATGGGTGGATAAAAAGTTATGGGGCAAAAAATGTCATTTTTTGCCATTTCGGGGCCTTTTGACCCCCTGGGGGGCTAACCAGATTTTTTTTCTAAAAATCGGAGAAGGTCACTTTCTAACCTGACCAAAGTTACAACTTCATGCAAAATTTCAGAGAAATTCAATAGATGGTTGCGGAGAAAAATCCGGACGGACGGACGGACGGACGGACGGACGGACGTGCCTCAAAACATAAGTCTCCCGATTTTATAAATCGGGGAACCAATTAATATAGTTAATTAAAAATTAACAAAATAAGCTAAAATGAATTAAAAATTAACAAAATCAGCTAAAATTAATTAAAAATTAATATAGTTAACCCTTAAATGCTTTTTTGTTTCAAATATGACACATTCCAACAAAATGATTATAATATTCAACGAAAATGTGTCAAACTGCAACTTGTTTCACATCTGCAACGAGCATGTTGGCAAGTGTGAGTAGGTATTAGTATGATGTTGCATCAGCACGCCCGCTAAATAGATATTCCGTATCTTCGATGTCCAGGGCGAGTTTCATCGGTGTGTCATTTGCCTAATTCAAGAGCCTAAACTTTTAAATCTGGTCATTAATGGTAAGTAAGAATTATTTTATGATTATTTAGATGCATATGTTGTAGTGTTTTTTATACATGTTAAATTTTATGCCATTTGTTGCACATTTTCAATCATGTTTTTCCAAAAATCATTTATACTACTTTATATTACCCCTATGGAACGTTTTTCGCTTGAGACAAGTTTTTTTACAAAACAATATAAAAAAAAATGGTTAAGAGAATTGGTACGAAATTAAAAGTTAAAAAATAACAAATTCTAAGGTAATTATGCGATTTAACTTTCAACATTTCGTAAAATGCCAGAAAGATTTAAATTTAATAATAATCTTCCGATACTCAATTTTAACAGGCAATGCAAAACAAAAACTAAATTAGCAATACTATTGGGTAACGCCGGGTCGGGACAGCTAGTGTTTTAATCATTTCATGTGCATGATATTATTTGATGCCTTTCTTATGACAAAATTGCAAATATAACGTGCTTGCTTGAATCCGTTGTAACATCTTTTTTAAAGCTGAAAATATATTGGAGGTTGCTTGCCAGATGCGTGTTTAAATTTTTAAACGCCAATTAAATTTCACATCCTTATTTCGAAATAACTGAAATTTTCTCGTCAAGTGCCGACTATTTATCATTATTGATTTGTCAGTCTTTAAAAGGATACCATTTTTTAAAATTATTCTTAGGCGTTGACATTTTTAATATCTCTTTTATTAAAGTTGGACTTGTCGAATTTTCCAAACGCTGGACACTTGTTTCGGTCTGCTTCAAGTTCTTAATTAACATAATACAGCTCCCTGACCAAGTGTTTCATTTTTCAGCCTATCTCAATTGAAATATCGGGTGTCTTTGCGCCGACACTGCACGATTCATTCAATGCACTGGACGGGTAATAGCCACTTCTAGAAATGAGTCCCGATGCCAAACATATACAGATGATGATGATTATTGTTAGAATTACCTATATATTTATAGATGACATCATTTTTGATGCAGTTATTATTAATTGGGCATTTAGATTTCTCTCTACAATTGCAGCTATTTATTATATCTACTGTGTAATTATTGTTTACGTTCTTGGCCTTTTGGCTAAGATCAAAGTGTAGTATCTGTTCCGATGGATACTGCACTACATAGACTGGTATTGTCTTGGCCTTCGAGGCTTGATTTACGCCGGTCTATGGGTCTGTTCTGTGTCGTTCTAGGAGGTCCACCCTCCCAGGCTTCGCCTCCCCTCTTTGGGGAGGAGTAAGTTTATTGCTTACTACCTGAGGCGCCCCTACCGGGGAATGCCGACGGGGCTGCCCAGGCAATTTTTAAACCCCACTTTCCCGACCCGACCTTGAGTCACATCTTACTTGTGGGAGTAAGATAAAAACTGGCCTTGTGCCTAACTCCTGGAGAGGAGTAAATCAATACTGTGTAATTATTGTTATTATTAGTTTGGTTTATATTAATTATTTTTTGTTTAATTTGAATTAATTATATTTTGGCTTATATGATATTCCTATCGTATATTTTTTCATAACTTTATTCTATTTATGAAGCGGTTTAATTTTATTTTTTCGATTAATAAAAAAAATATTCTTCTTTGATAACATTCATACTGTAGATGCACATGTTTGGAAATCTTTGAGATGCGGATTGATAATTTGTATTATTTGAATTATTCAGACTACTGTTCTCATCTTGGAGGTTATTATCACAACGTTTCGGCCGATGTAACCCCCACACCTTCTTCAAGCGCGCCTTGTCGAAATCGGGAATCTTTATGTTGAAATCAAGAATCTGTATGGAATCTCGAACGAGATGTATATTTACATATTATCTGCTGTCTTTTTACATTGCTTGTTGCACTTTGCTATATTTTGATAATAAATTTGATTTGACTTGATTTGATTTGATATTCTCTAGACTATACTGACAGGTGTCTGATCGCCCCTATCTAACAGGACATTATATGACATATTTATTTATCATATTCTAAACGGCAACACGACAAAATCAACCAATCACTAATTTATCTGCAAACCTAGTCAACTTAGTCAAACGATATCTACACTTGCCTCCCAAATCATATTACTGCTAAATAATGTAGAACACAATGAAGTGATACTTTTACTTTTAGCTCATATATCTAAGTGTGACGTAATTATTCAGCCCTTAATTATCTTATACCAATCGTGTACTCGACTCGAACGATTATCAAAATCATACCTGCTTCTCCATGACTGATGATGTGCTTTACTGTTTCGTCTCCTAGCCCACATAGTCTACACTTACTGTTTTCTTGGGTTTTGTCTATCTAGGCTTCTATTTAGTTCGTTCTGGTCGCGTTGTTTTTTTTTTTCGGCTGTCAATAGCGATTCTGTTTTTCTGTTCAAGTGCCATTTTCGCAGCCACGTCCATGTGTTTTCGTGAGACATTTCTTTGAGCAGTTTTATTATTATTATTATTATTATTATTATTATTATTATTATTATTATTATTATTATTATTATTATTATTATTATTATTATTTGCATGATAATACTTAGAATCACTGAGCTGGAGATGATGGATCATATCAAATGTTCGCGACACTTGTTTACCGTTTATGCTTCAAGAACCCCGCGGAACATTCTTGCAGTTCCAAGCAATGATGGATTTTGTCAACATCTTTCTTAGCAATCATTAACATTTTTCATCCATTGCTTACTGATGCTTCATTGCGTACAACCGCCTTTTTTGCGACTACAATACGACATGATTCATTCTTCTCTTTTTTCTGTTCTATCTATTATTACCAATACATACTTTATTATTATTATTTGTACTCACTAGGAGTTCTCACACAGATCACCGTCAGTGATTGCTCACCGACAACAACCAGTGGTATTTCCTGGAGTCTGAGTTACAACAAGCCTCCCCAGATTTCCAGTATTCTTCACCTCTTTTCGATAACCATGAAAATAACCTTGCCTTTTACCATTGATTTTTCGCTGGTAAGGGCCATTTGTCTTCTCTGGGATTTGGGTGGTAATAAGCCTCCCCAAGGTCCCAGCATTCTCCGGACTTTTCCAGTGGAAGTTTGGTTTGTGCTGTCCCTCCTCGGTCTTCTCATCCTCCTTGACCCTCTACAAATATTTTGTCTGATGTCAGCCTAGGCCGGCACCATTTTTTTATTTTTTTTTTTTATTTTTTATTTTTTTATTTTTTTTGGGGGGGGGGATTATTATTATTATTATTATTATTATTATTATTATTATTATTATTATTATTATTATAAATTTTGGTTGATTTGGTTTGGTTTGGTTGCTTTGTTTTATGGCATATCAGCCCTTTTCGGGTCATTTGATGTCAAATTCAGTCATTTTGGTAAAGACTTTTATGATTAAAATATTTATTCATGGTGTTTGTTTTGGTTTTTGCTTTACGGCATATCAACCCATTTCGGGTTATTTGATACCAAATCCGGTAATTTTGGTAAAAGTTTTTGTGCTTCAAGTTCTTTATATCTTCAAATATTTATTATTTAAAGCTTTTCGTTCATGTTTTTCAGTCATTCCGCATTTCAGTTGTGATCGCTTTCCCAATATATTGCTCTTGTCAGGTCTTGTTGTTCTGTTCTTGTCCTTCCCTCCATTTACGCTTTGATAAAAATGGCTTTCACTGTTTTCAAAAGTTCTATTTTGTTTGCACTGTTTCGATTTGTATCTGTATCGTCTGATATCTTTTGTTTTAGTTCTTCATGTTTCTTATTTAGTCTTTCTTCTTTGTGAGTCCTATTTTCCTTCTTCAACCGTTTTCTGTTCTCTTTAATCCTATTTATGACTTAAGCTTCTATTTTTAAGTTTTCTGATTTGGGTTTCAAGTCTGGTTTCCCATCTAGGCTCTGCCGGTCAATTCGTTTGGTGGGTTTGTGTTTCTACTTTAAGTTTCATACTTACTAATTTGGCCCCGGCATAAATCAGGTTGCTTAGGTCTGTGATAGTATCTGTTGATACGCGTGGGAGAAGCCTGTTCACGTCTTCTGTTTCTAATTTTATTTTTTTCCATTATTCATTCCTTAGGGATGGAAGTTTTTTTTTTTTGTCCTCGCTCATAAATTGTTTGATGTTTGCAACTTCTGATGCTTTTTCCTCAGAGAGTTCTGCGATTTCATAGTTATCGGAACAGATATTACACTACTCCAACCTACCACCGGAAAATGAGAAGGTAATCCTTGGGAGGGGTTATATCATGACCACATGAACAGATACTATACTAGTCACGCCACCAACACCCCCACCAAAAGAGGAGCACATGCCTGGGAGGATGGTATCATGACGAACTAACATATACTACACTGCCTACAAATGAGGTGGTAATGCCTGAAAGGATGGTCTCATGATTACAGAACAGATACTACACTACCTTTCTCCTCCTTCATAAAGGTAGGAGGTAATGTTTAGGGGGTGGTAATACAGGACAGCAGAACTACAGAACAGAAACTACACTATGCCCTTCCTGGATTGAGCATTGAAAGATAATGATAGTACTGTTCCGGTTTCAGACAGACAGATACCAAATCTCCATTCGTAATTGGTTATTATTACTCGACGCTGTTGGCTCTTTTCTTGTAAGTTGAGGGAAGCTAGAGACGTGTCGGGTTTGATGTCGTCGACCGTTAATCGACGTCGGCCGTGGTAATTTAAAAAAAAAAAAAAAAAGGGAGAAAAGGGACCTATACGTTTGAGTCTGTGTCGGCTGGTTCACGTGACCCTTAATGTAGCAATAATTGGGTTTGTTCAATCCATGCGACCCTTAAAGGGACAAGCGACCACAGCCACATTTATCAATCTACGCGTGTCTTATGTACATGTCAATAAGGGTTCACACGTTGGCGGCCCAATTAGCAACGAGACGTACGCACCCAAAATGAACATCTTACAGCCATCTTGTGATTAAGATCACAATAATAGTGATAATTATGATGATGAGGAGGACGAGGAAGATGAGGAGGACGCACGACGCGTGTAACATTCATGATGATGATGATGATGATGATGATGATGATGATGATGATGATGATGATGATGATGATGATGATGATGATGCACGGCAAGTATACTATTGATGATGATGATGATGATGATGATGATGATGATGATGATGATGATGATGATGATGATGATGATGACGACGACGCACGGTAAGTATACCATTATTGATGATGATGATGACGATGATGATGCATAACGAGCATAAAATTGATGATGATGCTGATGATTATGATGATGACGCACGACAAATATAATATTATTGATGATGATGATGATAATGATGATGATGATGATGATGATGATGATGATGACGCACGACGAGTATAACATTGATGCTGTTGCTGACGATGATGATGACGCACGGCAAGTATACTATTATTGATGATGCTGATGACGACGACGACGTCATACGGCAAATATACTATTGATGATGATGATGATGATGATGATGATGATGATGATGATGATGATGATGATGACGCACGGCAAGTATACTGATGATGATGATGATGATGATGACGACGACGACGTCATACGGCAAATATACTACTGATGATGATGATGATGATGATGATGATGATGATGATGATGATGATGATGATGATGATGATGATGATGATGATGATGATGACGCACGACGAGTATAACATTGATGCTGTTGCTGACGATGATGATGACGCACGGCAAGTATACTATTATTGATGATGATGATGATGATGACGACGACGACGTCATACGGCAAATATACTATTGATGATGATGATGATGATGATGATGATGATGATGATGATGATGATGATGATGATGATGATGATGATGATGATGATGATGATGATGACGCACGGCAAGTATACTGATGATGATGATGATGATGATGATGATGATGATGATGATGATGATGATGATGATGATGATGATGATGATGATGATGATGATGATGATGACGACGACGACGACGTCATACGGCAAATATACTATTGATGATGTTGATGACGATGATGACGACGACGCACGGCAAATATAATATTAACTTCTACACTTACGAGAAGGAAAGTTACGAAGACAAAAATAGTTTCATATTAAATCATACTGAATCATTCGTTTTCTTCGCCGCTAAAGGATAGCGAATCCGTAAAACGCTAATGAGATGCTGGCAAGGATGGAGAGTAAGATGAGATGTATAGGTGTGTATGCTTAGTACTTCTTCGGCGTTAGGGTTAGGGTTAGGGTTAGGGTTAGGCGTGACTCACTGAGCGGGAAAAGCAAACTCAATCTTTGTTACTCGCAGGTAAAAAAAAAAATGAAGAAATAAAAAAGGCCAAAAAAAAGTTGGAAAGTCTAAACCTTTCTCCAGTGACACCGTATTCAATGTAAACACGACTTTTTCCGACAACACCGTATTCAATGTAAAAACATATCTGTTACTGGATCTTTATGGCGTAGTAGACTTTTTCCGACAACACCGTATTCAATGCAACAACATATCTGCCACTGGAACTTAATCACCTAGTCTACTTTTCTCCAAGAACAACGCTTTCAATTCTGATATTTATCCTTCAATAATCTTAGCCCTTCGAGTGCTAAAACGCCTTCTGTCGATGTCCATTAAGCCCATCTTTTATGGATGGCAAAGAACGACGATCAGATATGATCAATACGCATGGACACTCTAGTTCCAGCGTGAACTTGTTCTTTCTCACATGGTGGTATTACACGCTAAGAAAAGACAGGCTCTTTTATGGCATCGACAAGGTAAGCCAAGACTATTACCTCCACTCAATCCAGGTTCCGGCTCATCATGTCCGTCAGAAAATACTTCGCATCAGCTCGTAAGTCCAAAGTGTAATCAACCGGAAAGTAGGGTTTTTTTTTTCTATTCATTTCATGCGTGCGTTATTTGCTATCATGTCGACGCTTGGTTACTTAACCCTGAATGTTTCACGATCACATTATTTAGACGCGCGAAACGTTTATCCGGAGGACAATGGCCACGAGCTATCAAAATTATAACTGTAAAATAATTACTACAACGTTTAGTGTTTTAAAATCTGATTCTATTATGTATAGAACTGATTCTGGTGGTTCACTGGCTCTGAGCACCGCTGATTATTTCCCCTTGATCGTACCCGATAACGACCAGAGAGTATTAAGAATCAACCGTTACCGAATCTCCCCCGTGAGCACTCAAAAAATCAACAATCTACGTCCCCCAGTAAACAATTCTCTTATCTTAAAAGTAGATTAAGAACTAACTATCTTTTAATGTTTTTGTATAATGTACGTTGCTTGTCTTTCATAATTGTCAACTGTAAATATAAATGTGTTAATAGTATATTTCGTCTTAGCCTTTCGTTCTGGTGATGGATATGTTTAGAATATTTTTCCTATTTTAAAAGTGGAGTAAGAACTAAATATCTTTTAATGTTTTGTATAATGTACGTTGCTTGTCTTTCATAATTGTCAACTGTAAACAAATGTGTTATTAGTATATTTCATCTTAGCCTTTCGTTCTGATGATGGATATGTTTAGAATACTTTTCCTATTTTAAAAGTAGAGTAAGCACTAAATATATTTTAATGTTCTGTATAATGTACGTTGCTTGTCTTTCATAATTGTCAACTGTAAACAAATGTGTTAGCAATACTTTCAGTCTTAGCCTTTTGTTCTGGTGATGGATATGTTTGGAATATACGTTTAATACATGAGCTGTGAATTAAAATAACGTATATTCTAACAACTATGTGTTAAAATTTTAAAATGAACAGCGCGAACCTAAATATTTTAAAATCTAAACTTTTTTTCTAAATATAATTAAAATCGTAAAAATATGTTTAATGGTATGTTTTAATGTGAACACGTAGAACATTTGGATCCCCCTAGCGATCGCTGCAACTTGGATTATATAAAGAAATATTACTCACAACATTTGTCGTTTTTTATGGGAAAACTAATGAGTATATGTTTACATATTAGACTGCAATTTTTGCCAACTTAAGTTTTGCTAGGTGTGAAACCAGTGTGTTCCTGCGGTCACAAGTATTTATCTAATATAATGGAAGCGACGTGGCTTAGAAAACAACAGAAGTCGCACTCCAGAAGTGGCGGAGAATAATGAGACGATGCAAAGAAAAGAAAGATTGGATTATAGTTCTTTGGTGCTGCCTCCGCGATGAGGCAGACGTGTTTTCGACGGATTTCATCCTCTATGTAGCACTTGTTCCATGATGTTTCCATGGAATTATAGAATAACGGAATAGCAGAATAATAGACAAATGCAAAATTTTAAAAAATCCTAAGTCCTTTTATATTATTTTAATGATTTAACAGTTTGGAAGTTTTAGTCAATCACAAATAAAAACTAAGAAACAAATATATTACACTGATCCAATCGGTGAAAAAGTAAACTATAAGATTAATAATTCAATAAATAATTAATAAATCCCTTATTCGTCACTTGGACATTGTTTAGTTCAATATCGAAAAATCCTGATTCCTTATTTATTCCACTGATCCATTCGGTGAAGAAGTAAACTATAAGATTAATAATTCAATAAATAATTAATAAATCCCTTATTCGTCACTTGGACATTGTTTAGTTCAATATCGAAAAATCCTGATTCCTTATTTATTCCACTGATCCATTCGGTGAAAAAGTAAACTATAAGATTAATAATTCAATAAATAATTAATAAATCCCTTATTCGTCACTTGGACATTGTTTAGTTCAATATCGAGAAATCCCGATTCCTTATATATTCCACTGATTCCTTATATATAATCGTATCACAGTCAATAGTTTTCTTCGAATGTTTGGCTGGCTTGGCAGGCCGAGAGCAGACTCAAGGCGTTTCCACGAATAATGGCGATAGAGAGGTGCTTGTAAAGCCAAGACAATTCGCGATTGTCTCCGGTGTTGCGCGTCATTAACATTTTATATTAACGCCGAGAATCAATAAAATATGCATTTTCTGAGATGAAGTTTATTTGAACCAAATATGGTTGGATTGTAGAAAGGATTGTGAATTTTATCAACCATTATATGTATGGCATTTTGGTGAATTCGCCCTGTACATTTAATTTAATAACGTGATACGGGATGTTCTCACCTGATGTGTTACTCATAACACAAACTGACCGTTCGTTTCCCAATTAACAAGGGTTATACATTTTTGCTACCTTTAAAAAATCGAACATTCGAACAAGCTTAGTCTGGCAAAAGGCCATTCGGTATCTTACATAATGGTTTTAGAGGGGCTTTTTGCAGGTGTGGTTAGCCAGCACTAGGATTAACTTGCTCGGGTCTACAAAAAAAATGCCTGAGCACTCGGTCGCTATTTCCCGGTAGGGGCGCCTCAGGCGATTAGAAATAAGCTAAGAGAAGGTAAAGCCTGGGAGGGAGGCCAAGGAGGATATTTTTTCATATGATTGGAGTTACCGATTGAGGGAGGTGACGGTGGTTAAGCGGATAACGACACGGACTGACGATCTGGGTGTGCCAAGTTCGAATCCAGTCGGGCCCCTCCCGCAAGAATGCCAACAACAGGATCAAGTCGGCGATCAACAAAGTTGTGCCATGCTGACTCACACGAATTTCATTTTTATCGATCAAGCAATGACGTCATACCAGCATCCGCCAAGAACAATTCCTTTCAGGACGTTTCGAACGAACATGGCGGATATGAAGACGCGCCTTGTGGTTTAAAATCCTGTTTGAAAGTTCTTTTACAAGCGAGGTCTGTGATTGTTGAATATAAAGAACTCAAAAAACCATACAATTTTCTTATGTTTGCGGATGACTTTCGATATTTGAAATCGTATTTCTGTGACGCAAAGCTTTGTCACGTCACACTTAGAATGTTACATTAGGTCGTTACAAAAAAATAATGGCCGCTTTCAGAAACAGACATTTATTCATGAAAGAATTTTTTCACGTTTTCAATACTCTTTAAATGACGTGAAACTGTTGCAGTGTTTTAAGGAATTTTTTCGAGAAAATATAAATGTCTTCAAGGTTCCCAAAGATAGTTGTCGTTTTGTCTTCCGGGAACATATCTGGCCGTTTCTTTGCTTGTACCACATAACCCTGCAAAGAAAGGGACAAAACGAGTTTAAATTAGAAAAAATGTTTTACATAAAAGGAAAAAGTGGATGTATCAATCATAGGATCTATTATCAGCGCCGGGTACATACATACAGTTAGTATCATAAATGTCCAACGTTCATAAATACATAGAAGATACTGCCAAGTCAGCTGCAAAGAAGATAGGCTCCCTCTACTGGGCTAGAAAACTCACACCTGCCAGTATCCTATATCCCTATAAAGCAATCTTTCTCAAATATATACTAGTGTCCCAATCATTCGAAATTCTCCGCCGGGACATGCATTTCAGCAGCCAACAATTATATACGTACTTTACCTTTAGAAACGGAGTTCCTTTCTCCCCCTCCTATCTATCTATCTATCTATCTATATATATATATACATATATATATATATATATAAAGTGGTGTACTAAAAGCGAACTTTTGGGAAAAGTAAAACCTATTGTGAAGAGTATACAGCTCAATATCCAGGATAGAGCAGGTAGAATGAAGAAGAATGGAAAGGAATTAGAGAAGCAAAAGCCAAATCATAATTCAATTCAATTGCTCAGAGCAAGGTATATTCCGCAAAAAAGGCAATTTATTCAAGTTAAATTTTCCTTAAGCCAGGCTTTTCAAAATAAATCTTGTGCAGAATACAATATCTATTAAATTATCAATTGTTCGAAACAAATTATTTATAGTCTTTTTGAATTTTTTCAAATTGTCGCAATTTCCGTCAGGACGGATTCTTTCATGCCATGTTCTTGAACCTTCTCTCTACTACTGCAAACGGAATTATTTTCTCTTTAGAATATGTTTATCCCTACATGAGGGGGGGGCATTGGAGCTTCCCTGTATCTTCTGCTAATTCTTCTAAAAGAAAAAAAAAGAGAAAAAGAAGATTCTACCTTTTTTTAAGGCGATTAAAAAATCTAAAAAAAAAAATGTTTTTAAGCTCCAATATTTTAAACTTTAGATTGGAGGATCACTTTCACATAAATTTAACAGAGAATGGTCACCCACTTCCTGACTAGATAGCATTTTAAAAACGTTATCTTATCCGGAAGTGGGTGATCATCTTACATTAAACTAAGTGAAAGTGAGGTAGAAAAGGGTGCAGCAAAGCTACAGTTTTACCAAAAATAAAAAATAAATAAAACGTGTCGACTTGTAACAACGCTTGAAGTGTGAACGTGCGTCTGTGGGAGTTTACTGCACAGGCCGTGATCATCAGCTCGTTGTGCTGGTCTAAAGTCGTAGCACGATTCCGACACTGGTCGCAATGTCAATTGTGTGGCCTCAGTCAGTGTTACAACAGAAGGATTCTCCGTCCAAATAAATTATAATTCCAGTTTTTAAACAAGTAACAAAATTTTGAAGGGGTGTACACATCTTTAAGAAAACGCTTTTTATTATGTATTATAGAATTTTGGAAAAAACAAGAAACGTTATTTATATATTGTTGTGGGGTACAAATCACCCCTATTGAAGAACTAATGGAAGCAACCATCTATAATAAATACCATGGTTGCAAAGACTCAAACAGAGCACACTCCTATCATGTGAGTGTCCACGTGTGGTATCTGTTCCGATGGATACTACACCCTATAGACCGGCGTTGTCTTGGCCTTCGGGTCATGATTCCGCCGGTCTATGGGTCTGTCCTGTGCAGTTCTAGGAGGTCCACCCTCCCAGGCTTTGCCTCTCCTCTTTGGGGAGGAGTAAGTTTATAGCTTACTGCCTGAGGCGCCCCTACCGGGGAATGCCGACGGGGCTGTCCAGGCAATTTTTAATGGCTAAAGCGCTCACGTTCTCGGGCGCTGGCTTTTCAAATCCCACTTTCCGACCTTGTGTCACATACTCCTATAGTGGGTAGGTGTTAAATATCGAGGACACTCCTATCATGTGAGTGTCCACGTGTGGTATCTGTTCCGATGGATACTACACCCTATAGACCGGTGTTGTCTTGGCCTTCGGGGCATGATTCCGCCGGTCTATGGGTCTGTCCTGTGCAGTTCTAGGAGGTCCACCGTCCCAGGCTTTGCCTCTCCTCTTTGGGGAGGAGTAAGTTGATAGCTTACTGCCTGAGGCGCCCCTACCGGGGAATGCCGACGGGGCTGTCCAGGCAATTTTTAATGGCTAAAGCGCTCACGTTCTCGGGCGCTGGCTTTTCAAATCCCACTTTCCGACCTTGTGTCACATACTCCTATAGTGGGTAGGTGTTAAATATCGAGGACACTCCTATCATGTGAGTGTCCACGTGTGGTATCTGTTCCGATGGATACTGCACTCCATAGACTGGTATTTTGTTGGCCTTCGGGGCTGTATTTACGCCGGTCTATGGTTCTGTCCTGTGCAGTTCTAGGAGGTCCACCCTCACAGGCTCAGCCTCCCCTCTTTGGAGAGGAGTAAGTTTATTGCTTACTGCCTGAGGCGCCCCTACCGGGGAATGCCGACGGGACTGCCCAGGCAATTTTTAAACCCCACTTTCCCGACCCGACCTTGGGTCACATCTTACTTGTGGGAGTAAGATAAAAACTGGCCTTGTGCCTAACTCCTGGAGAGGAGTATAAAAAAAAAAAAAATGTGTCGGCTCGGGAGATTTGTGAGGGGTTTCGGGAGCATTTCGCGGATCGCTTCACCCAACTGCCCAGACTCCGCGTCGAGGAGTTTGGCAACTATTTGGCCGGTTCGCCCCGCCTGGAGGCGGCTCGAGCGGCTAGTTGTGATGGGCGCATTACAGAATGTGAGGTCCTGACTGCGTTGAAGCAGGTCGGCTACGACAAATCTCCGGGACTTGATGGTTTGCCCTATGAATTGTTCTTGAGGCTGTCGCACATGTTCGTACCTATTCTGACGGATGTGTTCAACCACTGGTTTGCACAGGGTTCTATCCCTGGTCAAGTCACCAGGGGAGTGATCACATTGCTTAAGAAAAAGGGCGAGCATGTTGGGGGTTTAGATGACTATAGGCCCATAACTCTGTTAAATACAGATTTAAAGATTTTGGCCAAAGTTCTTGCAAATCGGTTGCAGGCTGTTATTGGTGAATTGATTGAACCTGATCAGAATTATGCTGTGAAGGGGAGATCGATTCTGAACAACTTGCATCTGATACGCACGATCTTAGAGGGGTTAGAAGACGACACCGAAGCCGCGCTGATCAATTTAGATCAGTCCAAAGCTTTTGATAGGGTTGACCATCGGTTCTTGGGATCTGTTTTAGAAACCGCCGGTTTTACACCGGACTTCCGCAGATGGATTTCCATGCTGTATCACAGCCCGACGGCAGTGGTGCAGGTAAACGGGATGCGATCGGAATCGTTTGCTGTTTCTCGGTCGGTACGTCAGGGGTGTCCGTTGTCTCCTCTCCTCTACGTTCTTGCGTTGGAACCCTTCCTGCGCAAGCTGAGGCAAGGGGAGGCTGGACCCGCCCTACGCGGTATCGCTCTACCTGGTGGTGCGCGAGCCAGGGTCTCCGCGTATGCCGATGATGTTACCGTGTTCGTCTCGTGCCGTCGAGACATCTCCACGGTAACTAAGGCACTCAAAAGGTATGAAGATGTTACAGGGGCCGTGGTCAACCTTAGCAAATCCAATGGCCTAAGGTTGGCTGCCTGGAGTGGCGCGGATGCGCTGCCGGGCCTTTTCAACTGGTCCGATGGCCCGGTTCGAATCCTCGGCGTGTGGTTCGGACCGGGTCTCCAGCTTGATAAGAATTGGTCGGAAGTACAGTCTAAGGTCGAAGCGTCTGTAAGGATTTGGCTTCGAAGGGGGCTTTCCCTTAAAGGTCGAGCTGAGGCGTGCGCCATGTACGTCTTTCCGCTTATCCTTTACCGATTGGCTGTACTACCTCTGCCTGCAGACCGCTTGGCGGCTTTAACGCGTACGCTTTTCTCGCTTTTGTGGAACAAGAGAAAGCCGCTAGTCTGTAGACAGGTCTGTACTCAACGTCCTGATGTTGGGGGCTTGGGAATGCCCGACTTGGCGAGCCATTTATATGCCGAGAGGTTAACATTCCTGAGTAGAACTTTGACAGAGGAGTCCGCGTGGGGCCCTGCGGTTGAGAAGGCTTTTCCCAACCTCACCCCTGACCACTTGGCTGAATGCCGTCGTAGGCCAAGGGGTCAATCGCGGTTCTTCAACGAATGCCGAACTGCGCTCAGAGTGCTGCCGGGGTCCAGTGACCTCGCCCGGTCTAGGAAAACACTATATCGGGAGTTAGTGGTGGGGACCGCTTTGGATCCACTTGGGGAGCGACTTGGATTGTCGGAGGAGGAGGTTCGCTCTCAGTGGAATTGGGCGCCAGGCCGGAGTCATCTTAACAATACTGAGTTTTCTCTAACCTGGCAATTAGTTCGAAATGTAGTACCCCTTAATGGCATACGCTTCAGTATTGGTCTAAGTATGGACCCTTTTTGTCCACGTTGCGAGGATGATGAAATTGAAACGGCCAAGCACGCCTTTTTCAACTGCTCCAAGCTGCGTGAATACTGGACGTATGTCAACGAGGTGACGGCTCGCATCGTTCCCGAGCGGGTGACGTGCCTGGATTTAGAATCCGTTGTTTTCAACATGGACCCATTGTGGCCCAGGGAGAAACGAATGGTGTTACTTGCGATTTTAGCCGTAGCTAGACTCGTAGTGTGGTCTTCACGCTTAGACATAGGGAGCGGTGGGGTGCCGCCTTCTTATTATGATTTAATTTCGTATTTTAAGCATCAACTTAAAATCAAAATTAAATGTGATAGAAGGAGGTTACCCTTCTCGCTATTTAAAAGTAGGTGGATACACACCGCTAGTTTATGTGTGTTCATACGGAATAGAATTGAGTTCGTGTTCCCTGCCTAAGCATGGCACACGCCGACCTTAGGTATTTCTTTTTGACAAGTTTGTCATAAATATCCAATTGTTGGATCAGTCCCTATAGCTAGTAGTACAAATGAGTCCTGTTTTCCCCATCTTTATTTTAGGTGTCAGAACTCCTCCAGGATGCCCGCTCCCCGATTTACTTTATCCCTGGCCTGCCCTAATGGTATTTATCCTGGAGGACACCGCACATCCCCCCCCCCCAAATAAACCCTACCCAATATTTATTTTGTCCCCCTAGGCAACGCCCACTCCCACTTAGGAGCTGACTCTCTTGCTTTCGATTGTTCCGGAAGACAGTGAGCAGTTCATACCTTAGATAGGATGGGAGGGTCCTACTAACTTACCATAATTAGCATTTTATTTTGTTCTTTATTTTTACATCCATTTTATTTTTATTTATTTTTGGGGGATTTTTTAAGGCTTAGTTTTTGTTGTCCCACTCCCTATCACCATACTCTGTACATATTATTTTTGTAAATAAAAAATCATGAAACAACCTGGGGATATTTTAAGTAGATTAAGTCCATAGAGTAAATGTGGTATTGTGGTGATTGAAGCTAGTTTTTTAGGGCATAGACCAGTGGACGACCCCCGACCCCCACTCCTCCCCCATACCTGTTTTTGGCCTTGTGCCACATCTGTTTTTATATGTAAATATTTAAAGAGATAAATAAACAGAGGACACTCCTATCATGTGAGTGTCCACGTGTGGTATCTGTTCCGATGGATACTACACCCTATAGACCGGTGTTGTCTTGGCCTTCGGGGCATGATTCCGCCAGTCTATGGGTCTGTCCTGTGCAGTTCTAGGAGGTCCACCCTCCCAGGCTTTGCCTCTCCTCTTTGGGGAGGAGTAAGTTGATAGCTTACTGCCTGAGGCGCCCCTACCGGGGAATGCCGACGGGGCTGTCCAGGCAATTTTTAATGGCTAAAGCGCTCACGTTCTCGGGCGCTGGCTTTTCAAATCCCACTTTCCGACCTTGTGTCACATACTCCTAACGTGGGTAGGTGTTAAATATCGAGGACATTCCTATTATGTGAGTGTCCACGTGTGGTATCTGTTCCGATGGATACTACACCCTATAGACCGGTGTTGTCTTGGCCTTCGGGGCATGATTCCGCCGGTCTATGGGTCTGTCCTGTGCAGTTCTAGGAGGTCCACCCTCCCAGGCTTCGCCTCTCCTCTTTGGGGAGGAGTAAGTTGATAGCTTACTGCCTGAGGCGCCCCTACCGGGGAATGCCGACGGGGCTGTCCAGGCAATTTTTAATGGCTAAAGCGCTCACGTTCTCGGGCGCTGGCTTTTCAAATCCCACTTTCCGACCTTGTGTCACATACTCCTAACGTGGGTAGGTGTTAAATATCGAGGACATTCCTATTTTGTGAGTGTCCACGTGTGGTATCTGTTCCGATGGATACTACACCCTATAGACCGGCGTTGTCTTGGCCTTCGGGGCATGATTCCGCCGGTCTATGGGTCTGTCCTGTGCAGTTCTAGGAGGTCCACCCTCCCAGGCTTTGCCTCTCCTCTTTGGGGAGGAGTAAGTTTATAGCTTACTGCCTGAGGCGCCCCTACCGGGGAATGCCGACGGGGCTGTCCAGGCAATTTTTAATGGCTAAAGCGCTCACGTTCTCGGGCGCTGGCTTTTCAAATCCCACTTTCCGACCTTGTGTCACATACTCCTATAGTGGGTAGGTGTTAAATATCGAGGACATTCCTATTATGTGAGAGTCCTCGTACCACGTGTGGTATCTGTTCCGATGGATACTACACCCTATAGACCGGTGTTGTCTTGGCCTTCGGGGCATGATTCCGCCGGTCTATGGGTCTGTCCTGTGCAGTTCTTGGAGGTCCACCCTCCCAGGCTTTACCTCTCCTCTTTGGGGAGGAGTAAGTTTATAGCTTACTGCCTGAGGCGCCCCTACCGGGGAATGCCGACGGGGCTGTCCAGGCAATTTTTAATGGCTAAAGCGCTCACCTTCTCGGGCGCTGGCTTTTCAAATCCCACTTTCCGACCTTGTGTCACATACTCCTATAGTGGGTAGGTGTTAAATATCGAGGACATTCCTATTATGTGAGAGTCCTCGTACCACGTGTGGTATCTGTTCCGATGGATACTACACCCTATAGACCGGTGTTGTCTTGGCCTTCGGGGCATGATTCCGCCGGTCTATGGGTCTGTCCTGTGCAGTTCTAGGAGGTCCACCCTCCCAGGCTTTACCTCTCCTCTTTGGGGAGGAGTAAGTTTATAGCTTACTGCCTGAGGCGCCCCTACCGGGGAATGCCGACGGGGCTGTCCAGGCAATTTTTAATGGCTAAAGCGCTCACCTTCTCGGGCGCTGGCTTTTCAAATCC
This sequence comes from Sepiola atlantica, assembly GCA_963556195.1. Lineage (NCBI taxonomy): Eukaryota > Metazoa > Mollusca > Cephalopoda > Sepiida > Sepiolidae > Sepiola > Sepiola atlantica. The sequence continues at coordinate 10,181,173 of OY744547.1, read as the reverse complement.
CACTTTCCGACCTTGTGTCACATACTCCTATAGTGGGTAGGTGTTAAATATCGAGGACATTCCTATTATGTGAGAGTCCTCGTACCACGTGTGGTATCTGTTCCGATGGATACTACACCCTATAGACCGGTGTTGTCTTGGCCTTCGGGGCATGATTCCGCCGGTCTATGGGTCTGTCCTGTGCAGTTCTAGGAGGTCCACCCTCCCAGGCTTTACCTCTCCTCTTTGGGGAGGAGTAAGTTTATAGCTTACTGCCTGAGGCGCCCCTACCGGGGAATGCCGACGGGGCTGTCCAGGCAATTTTTAATGGCTAAAGCGCTCACCTTCTCGGGCGCTGGCTTTTCAAATCCCACTTTCCGACCTTGTGTCACATACTCCTATAGTGGGTAGGTGTTAACTATAGAGGACATTCCTATTCATGTGTTACCGCATGGTAGGAATCTGGTCATCTCCTACCACATTTAGTGGCGTTACTGTATTGCTATGAATAAATACATTGTATATTTTAACCTGTCACAATTTGTGGTTGTTATCTTTGTGACCCCTAGCACGGGTCTACAACACACATATATATATATATATATATATATATATATATATATATATATAATGTATTTTTATGTAATTATTTTTATTGGTGATTGTAGCGTTCGTTGTTATTTTTGCTTACTATTATTTCGATTGTCTCACTTTCCTAAGTGATTAAGATGCAGAAAATTGCATTATTAGTCGCCCTTAACTTCATAGGACGTATTTTTTCCGTTAATATATATTTTTATTTATTTTATACGCACATAAAAGTAATCCATGGACACGTGTTTCTGGCTCACAGCCGTCATCAGCATGGCTAACTTAGACAGAGATCGAACCTTCGATATTGATGTCTGTAGTCCAGCTCTGTCTAGAAATATGTACGTTTTTTATCACCTAAATATTTTAATGTATTTTTATGCAATTATTTTTTATTGGTGATTGCATATATATATATATATATATATATATATATATATATATATATATATATTAAATGAATAAAATCATTTTTCATTTAATAAAAGTGGTGGTCAGAGACGCTTTACTTGCTTAGGATGAAGCCAGCTCAATCTGACCAGCGTGATAGTTTAGTTGGGTTTTTTTTTACGCCATATCAACCCTTTTCAGATTATTTAATGCCGAATCCGTATTTCTCTACAACTCTGGCTTCCTAAACTGATTCCATACGCAGGATCCGGATTTTACCAAACACCAGAATCTTCGAATCTGACCTTACGAACTCTTCGTGCATCTTCAACGTTGAATGCGTGTCTACATCCTCTACATTCTCTTATATTCTTTGATATTTTTATACCTTTTTCAAATGTTGAAATTATGGTAAATTTTAATTTACCAGCTCATTTGTTCGAATCTCCTCTGACGATAAGATTACAACTTTGAAAAGCCATGGTTTAAGGAAGGAATAACAAAAATATCTTATATAAAGCTCTTGTTTTGAGCAGTTGATGATTTAATAGACATTGTATTCTACCTAATTTTTATTCTCATCAATATCTTATATTATTGCGCTATCGCGTATATCGAGCATTTACTGTTTATGATAGGTTATATTTTAAAGATATATTTTATATCTTTATTTTCCCTTTCTATCTATCTCTCTCTATATATATAGGGCTGGCGGGGCAGTTATAAAAGTGGGGGATTCTCCTAAAAAGTGTGAGGGTGCAGGCCCACTTTGCGCCCAGAATGCCAAATATGGGAATAAATTCAATAAGGTGACTAAAAATGGTCGTCCGATAGTGGCTGAGAGCTCGTTAGAAGCGGAATTGAATTCTCTTGGTGATAGAAAAAGAAATATTCAAAATATTTAAATTTTTTGGCGTCTGGGCTCAAATTACCTTATTTGAGCATAATGGGGGAAAAATCACTGTTTGGGGCATATTTTGGTTTTAAATGATCGTCTGGTAGTGGCTGATGGCTCGTTATAAGTGGAATGGAATACTCTTGGTGATAGATGAAGAAACATTTTTTTAAATTCAATTTTTTGGCGGCTGGGCCCTAACTACACTATTAGGGCATTTTGGACCAAAAATACCTTTTTTGACATAATTTAGACATGAAATGATCTTCTGATAGTGGTTGAGGTCTTGTTGGAAGTCGCTTCTGGTGAAAAAAGAACAAACAGAAATTTCAATTTGGGGGGGCCTGGGCCCAAATTACCATATTTGGTCATTTTGGGCCAAATACACCTTTTTGGACATAAAATGATTTTCCGACACTGCTTGATGGCTCACTTGAAACATATGAGCAAGTCGCTTCTAGTAAAAATGACAAAATTCAAGAATCAATTGGTTTATCAAATATAGAGAATACATAAAGTTAAAAGTATTAACTGACACGGTGCATATAAAAGTACAAAAGTAAAAAGTATAAAAGTTTAAATGTATTAAGTATAAAAGTATAAACGTATGTATTGGAATTGGAATAGCTCGTTGGAAGCGTATTAACAAGGCAGACTTGCATTGTTTCTCTGTTCTTCACTTCAAATTGCGTTCATTGAACTTTGCTCAAAAGATACTGTATCGGTTGTTCTGTGGACAGAAGGACTGTAGGGAGGATGGAATGAATAACTTTGGATATAATGCGGATCCTCAACAATGCGAAAAAAGAATGTATCGATGCCATCCGAAAAATCACCGGTATGTTAATGGATGCATCATGTGCGAGTGGAGGAAATACAAATAATGGTCCGCTTTGCAACAGATTTTTCAGCCCTCAAAATCGCTTTTACGGATGCTCTCTCATCCGTAACAGCGTCGATCGCGAAAATTTTGAAACGTTCATTTCATGAGTAACACCAACATCATCCTGTCTATCACCCAGTCTGTCACAAACAAATGTGTGCATGTGGAAGAATTGAAAACCTTGGGCATCGAGATAATGCTTCATGTCAGAATTGCCTTCGTCGATGAGAAGGCTAAACCATGGATTATGATAATCCTGAGCTACCATCAAATGTGTGCCCATAGTGCAAGTGGGAGTACGGTAACTCGATAGCAAAATGGAGTGAGAGTCCAGTAGAGTCTTGGAACAAGCACGTTCGGTCTTTCCTAAGTGGTCCAGCTGCATTGTCTCGGCAACTGTCCATCAAGGACAATATTCATGATATACTTCGACGAATGTTAATAATGTCTCACCCTGAAATCACTGCACGACGCCCCCGACCATACTGTAATATTTGTGATGAAATTGGACACACAGATATACCAATCAGATATACCAAGTCGACTGTTTCAACTATGGAACAAGCTCAAATAGATTCATTGTATTATTGACAAGTTTACTTTTGTTTGTTCGTTCATTGAACATTTTCTGAAAAATGTTACTTAAATACCAGAAAATTTAAATTTTCCTTGAAAAATAAAGAATTTTCGAGAAAATACTGTGTTTGACTCCTTAATACCTTTTGATTGGTCTCTTTTTAATGATAATGTGTATAAAATATATTTTGTAGTACACCAGGGATCCACAGTGAGAAATTATGAGAACGTTTTCAAAAATTATGATTTTTCTGAAAGATTTTGGGAAAATTGACGGGAATTATGTGTTCTGAATAATTCACCCCTACCCGACTTCAAGTTAAATTTTTAAAAATTGAATGCAATCAAAGGCTTTTTCTTTTTACATATTCAGAAAAGGGATTAAAAAAATGCTTTCAGAAACAAGATGGAAACAGAATGTTTCCATCTTGTTTCTGAAAAAAATGGTGATGGTTTGAAAATTGACCATTTTCGGCGAAATTTTACTTAAATACCGGAAAAAACGATTGACTGACCGGTTTACAAAAAAGGCCGACTTTAAGTTGCTCTCAA
>OY744547.1:10157307-10172307 GCA_963556195.1 Sepiola atlantica | reverse complement strand
TTGAACTGCTGTTTTTTTTAACAGGCGTGTTTCGGATTACAACTGCTGCTATAAAAGAAAGAGAGAGGCGTAGAGCCGAACTACTAGCATCGACAAAGAGAGAGAGAGACAGACAACTCTACACCCACTATTACTACTAATGCTACGAAGAAAAAGAAGAAGAATATGAAGAAGAATATGATGATGATGATGATGATGATGATGATGATGATGATGATGATGATGATGATGATGATGATGATGATGAAAGAGAAGAAGAAAGAGAAGAAGAAAGAGAAGAAGAAAGAGAAGAAGATGATGAAGAAGAAGAAGAAAAAGAAGAAGATGATGAAGAAGAAGAAGAAAAAGAAGATGATGAAGAATATCAAGAAGAAGAAGAAAGAGAAGATGAAAAAGAAAGAAGAAGAAGAAAGAGAAGATGAAGAAGAAGGAGAAGAAAAAGATGAAGAAGAAGAAGAAGAAGAAGAAGAAGAAGAAGAAGAAGAAAGAGAAGAAGAAAGAGAAGAAGATGATGAAGAAGAAGAAGAAGAAGAAGAAGAAAGAGAAGAAGAAAGAGAAGAAGATGATGAAGAAGAAGAAGAAGAAGAAGAAGAAGAAGAAGAAGAAAGAGAAGATGAAGAAGAAGGAGAAGAAAAAGATGAAGAAGAAGAAGAAGAAAGAGAAGAAGAAGAAGAAGAAGAAGAAGAAGAAGAAGAAGAAGAAGAAGAAGAAGAACAAGAAGAAGAACAAGAAGAACAAGAAGAAGAAGAAAAGGGGCAACTCTATACTCGTAGAGACTACAACTAACGCTCAGTACGGTAAAATATTATCTTGTTCTGAGAATTTTATTATTTTCTGGAGATGTTTCGAAGTGAATAAATTCACGCGTTCAATTTTTTATCAAATTTTAGTATAATTTAATAATTCTCGATTTATTATTTTTTGTTCGGTTTGCGTCGCACTGGTTTGTTTTATCTTCATGCGGTGCTTACAAGAATAACCACAAACAATTACGTATACAAATATAATAGTATTATTTTGCTTGTTCCATTGCAGCGAACACATAGAGTCGATAGGGTAGATAAAGCACGGGAGTAGCCGGAAATTGATCACTCAAATTCGCTAGCCAGCAGCTTTCTATTCGCTCTCAATTTAAGCCAGTTAATTTAACATTATCGATACCCACGCAACTGCAACGTTCATTGCAGGATTTCGCATACGCACTCAATGTGGGCACGCTCACTACATAGCATGGCTTTCATCCATTTTATTGTTTATTTAGTGACGGGTGACCCTTGCATGTATTTCTGCATCAAATCACTGGATATTTATTGTCCGGCCAGGTGCGTGTCTGTGTCAGATAGTCAACAGTTTTTATTTAATATTTGGTCCCCCGATCTATAAAATCGGGGGACTTATGTTTTGAGGCATGTCCGTCCGTCCTGATTTTTCTCCGCAACCATCCATTGAATTTCTCTGAAATTTTGCATGAAGTTGTAACTTTGGTCAGGTTAGAAAGTGACATTCTCCGATTTTTGAAATAAATCTGGTTAGCCCCCCAGGGGGTCAAAAGGCCCCGAAATGGCAAAAAATGACATTTTTTGCCCCATAACTTTTCATCCATCCATTCAATTTCTCTGAAACTTGGCCAAAATGTGGAGGCAATTGTTCCTAATAGAAAATAAGTATTGCTGACCTTGGAAAAAATCTGGTTCTCACCCCAGAGGGTCAAAAGCCCCCAAAATGGCAAAAAATGACCCTTTTCTCCCATAACGTTTGATCCATCCATTCAATTTTTCTGAAACTTGGCCAAAATGTAGAGGCAATTGTTCTGGATATAAAATGAGCATCCTTGACCTCAGAAACATTCTGGTTCGCGCCCCCAGGGGGTCAAAAATGCCTCAAATTGCCCAAATTTATTGCATTTTACACTCGCCACATCGAGTCACATACAAAGGGGAACCATGCACGCGCGGCTTGTGATTTATAAAAAAATAGCATTTTGATAATGTATTTTGTATTATTTATTTATTCTGATTCCCTGCAGACTACAACATGGTTGTCTTCAAATCTAATGTCAACAAATACTTGTCATAAACCGTCATCATAAGTTGTCAATCCTCTTATAATATTCTTCATCATTCAACTGACAATCCACTCATCGCATTAACCTTTATCCTCGAGGGACTTTTTAGTCTTGATAAATGGTGACTTATTAGCTAAAGTAATGTAAATATGAATTGGTATTTACTTCTTTCCCACCGCAGGAAATTGTGGCACAAGGCCGAAAGGTAGGAAGAATCTATTAAAAATTGCCTGGGCAGCCTCGTTGGCATTCCCTATCGGGGTGCCTCAGAAGTTAGCAATGAACTAACCCAACCCCAAAGAGGGGAGGAAAGGCCTGGGAGTGTGGACCTGCTAGGACTACCAAGGACTAATACCTCAGCCCGACATATAAAAGGCCACCGAAATGGCCCAATTTCCGCTGGACTGATGGTCGAGAATGGATCCTCGACTGGTATTTACCATTCTGGCGTCTCTCCTCAACAATGTCGAAGATGAATGATAGAAAATAATATTTACAAGAGTAATTTAAAGAATTCTGTGCTTAAATCGTACCCAAGGCCATTAGAAATTTAATTGGAACAAAACAAAGAAAGAGAACGAAAAAGAGGACGCTGGTTTCTTTTTTTTCTTCTTCTTCTTCTTCTCCCAAGCCACGAGAAACCGTGAGATTAAATTTCAAAGTTAACGAAATGTGGTTAACCGCGTTGGAAAATAGCAAGCTAACGAGGGGAATGGAAAAAAATGGCGCTGAAGTAATTTGACAATAAAATTCATTTCTGTTCGATATCTGTATGTGTGTGTCTCTCTCTCTCTCTCTCTCTCTCTCTCTCTCTCTCTCTCTCTCTCTCTTCTCTCTCTCTCTCTCTCTCTCTCTCTCTCTCTCTCTCTCTCTCTCTCTTCTCTCTCATATATATATATATATATATATATATATATATAAATATATATATATATATATATGAGAGAGGGTTAAGTTAAGGTCGAAATAACTTATAATGTGCACAATCCGAATGTATATCTAGTCTTTTTCAACATCATAACTTATTCATGTTCAGTTTGAGCGGACAATTCGAATTCCTATCGAAAATAATCGAACCTGAAAAAATATATATATATATATATATATATATATATATATATATATATATATATATATATATATATATATATATATATATATATGTATATATGTATTTATATATATGTATATATATATATATATACATATAAATATATATATATGTATATATATATATATATATGTATATATATATATACATATAAATATATATATACATATATATATATATATATATATATATATATATATATATATATATATATATATATATATATATACATATATGTATATATATAGAAAGAGAGAGATAGGAGAAAAAAGAGTGATAAAATGTGACGATTGTCCAAATTTATTTCAAATTTCAATTGTTCAATGCAAGGTGTATTCAGTAATAAACTAGTGTTTATTATTCTTTCCTTAAGCCAAGGCTTTTCAAAGATCAAGATCTTATCATCAGAGGAGAAATACAGATAGATAAGTTGGCTTTCGAAAAAAACAAAGTTCAAATATTTGAAAAATATGAAAATTATTATTTTTTTTTTAATTATTATTAAAAAAACGCAGTGGATGAAAAGAAAAGAAAAGTTCCGTAAAAAAGATATGCAGTTTGTCCGGGTGGTAAATTTCCGTTGAAAGGAAGTTCGATGAATTGTAGAACGTGAAAAAAACTCTTTGCGTAGGAGCAGTGTGGAGAAAGTGCTCAAAATTACAAGTAAATCCAAACGCACTTTGGTTTTTTCTTCTTCTTCTCGGTCGTGTCGGCTAAAAATAGACATGACCCCACAGGGCCCAAAATTTTGCTGACGAAATCATTTCTCGAATTTCGTCAGATAAGTTTGATGAAATGAATCCTATCTGAATATATATATATTTATATATATGTATGTATACTACCGATGTATTTCGCAGTTTCCTACTCTTAATTTTCGATAGGTCTCCCTTCATTTGTAACAATATATATATATATATATATATATATATATATATATATATATATATATATATGAGAGGGAGAGAGACACGCAGATAGTAAAAGAATAAATAAAATAAATATTTTTTTTTAAAAAGTAACACGGAATCACATAATCACCGGTGCAATAATGAATAAGGCCAGAGAGTCTAAATAAATTATTGCAAACCCCATTAAACCCCATTAAATCCCATTAAACCCCATTAAACCCCATTAAATCCCATTAAACCCCATTAAACCCCATTAAATCCCACAAGGGAAAATATAAGTCACCGTTTTCCCGGTGAGATACCGACTTCATGTATAAAACTCCAAGTCCGTATCGAAATTAAGAAAAGACAGTTTCGCCATTTTGAGTCTTTTTGTGAACAATCTTTTCAAACGCATGAAAGAAGAGACCATTAATCTTTAAGGCAGAACTGCATTCTTCGTCCTGACATGCCTCGCCCATATTCCAGAAGGAAAACAAATATGCAAAAAGCCTTGCCATTTTTGTCTAGATTTTTTTAGGATTAGGGTTAGGGTTAGGGTTAGGGTTAATTAATATATTATAAACTTAAGTATGTGTATATGTTTATGGGAAGAGAAGGATGAAGGTAATCCGACGTGATGGTAAAATGAAAAAGGAAAACCAAAAACTGGATGTTTTTTTATGTGTACATCAACGTTTCGTCTTTATTTATAAGACTTCATCAGGATGATGATATAGGGAAAAGATATCATGCAAGCACAGATACATGTAGGGTAGACATGTTGGGAAGAAAAATAAAAATAAAATAAAATGAAAAATAATGGCAGCGTCTTGCTGGACGTCCGTACTTGTTAGAGAATGTTTATATATTTGTATGAACATGATTCACTCCTAAACTAAGTGACCGATCATTATGAATTTTAGAACACAGCTGTTAGGCGTAATGGTGAGTACTGTGGGATAAATTTAGTTTTATTTGGTTTAATGAAAAGAGTGCAATGATGTGGTTGGAAGCTCTTCTGGAAAATAAGGATACCTGCGATTTTTGTAAAATTTTTAAAATAACTGTTAAACATCAATTAATATATATTTCCCAAATTTCAGTTTCTTTGAAGTATTTCGAAGGGGTTTTTAGGGCCATAATACGGACGTAACTTCGCATTTGAAAATTCAAATATTTCAGATTTGCATTTGATTTTAGCCATAGTCACTAGACACAAATTAAGCAGAATTCCCTGAATTTAAATTTCTTATTAAGACCCCTTAAACTTAAGCCTTAAATTTGAGAGCTTCTCTAGAATCTAAATCATGTAATGGATGTTAAATAAATATTATTTAAATAAATATTCTAGATATTAGGTTAATAGTAGGGCGGTTTAGCTCGAAATTTCAAAAGGATTGTACATTTTGTGATACAAGCATCAAATTTGGCAGAAATGTACATTGATATATGGCGAACATTTTCAGATATTGAGCCACTCGGAATTCTCCCTTCATGTCCGCCATATTGAAATTCAAAATGGCCGCCATTTGAAATATACATTTTCGATTATCTTTGGGTCTAATACTGCTATTGACTCGATTCTGGTGTCTAAATGTATGTTTTTTAGGGGGCAACGAATATAATGCTAACAATCTGAATCGCATATTTTGTACCAATGAGCTGCCATATTGGATTTCAAAATGGCCGTTGTTTGAAACCTACATTTTCGATTATCTTTGGGTCTAATACTGCTTTTGACTCGATTCTGGTGTCCAAATGTATGTTTTGGGAGGACAGAAATTCGATGGTTACAATCTGCATTGTGTATCTTTATAAATTAGCTAACATATGGGATTTCAAAATGGCCGCCACTTGAATTCTACATGTGGGATTACCTCTGGGTTAAATATTTCTATAGTACATGACAAATAAAAACTCAATTTTTCAAAATGACATACTTTATTACAGTACTCCACTTAATTCATGAGAGATGAATAGTCAACATTATGTATTTTTGACAGGACAACATTTTACTCAAAGTCTGTGAAGTAAAAATTGTTTTGACAAGTTTGAGTTATTGATTAGATTCTGTGTTGTTCTAGGTTTGATATGGCACCTTTCATTCCTTCAATCAATATCACAAAATGATCAATTTCGGGTTACGTCTGAATATCCACAAAAATAGTGTGAACATTAACACAAAACAACGTAAACTTCTCAAAACTAGCTTTCCCTGTATAACTCTAAATAAAAATATCAATTTACTTGAACTATTAATTTTGAGTTTTATACTTTAAATACATGTCTTAAGTCATTAAATATCTAAGTTAACATTCTGACATGCTATGGTGTAATATATAAGATTGGGTGTGTACTGACATTCTACAATGGTCTGGTATTTGAGGCTAGGTATACATCGGCACTGAAGATATGTGTACATAAACAGTGTCATGTTAACCAGTTCAGCACTGCCACAAGTAAATGAATGTTGTGGACTCATCATGCAGTCGCCTTCGCACACACAGAGAGGGCTGTGCACTTGAGGGAAGCCTTCTTGCATTTGCAGCGTCTCACACACTCTTTCTGGCACTTGCAAGAAACCAGCTCAATGCAGGTGTGAGCTGCCTCAGGTAGCCTGGTCCAGTATGGTGTGTATTTTTCTCCAGTCATTGACCAACCCCAGTTGGTTGGTGGTGGGAGTTCTGATGCTGGCAGAAGTATCTGACCCCACACATGTCCACCTTGATATACTGCCCTCTTGACATGTTCCTCTAAAGCTGCCTTCGTTGGAGGGATCAACTGCACATTGTTCTTCCTTGCGAAGAGTTTCCTCTTGGCCTTGTTAATGTCCGTGCATTTGCTGGTTCGATCATACAACCGGATGACGAACCTCTCGATGATGCACATTGCATCATTTGTCACTTGGTGTGGAAGACAGCTGCATCAGCGCCTCAGTTAACTCTGGCAGTACTTTCCAGTCTGCCTATGCGGTCTTCTTGCCATGTCTAGCAAAGCTTGACACAGTATCGCATTCAGTTACAGCATGGGACATTGGCAGTGCACGAGCCTTCTCTGGTCCCAGTCCAGCTGCTATTTCATGTGCTGCTAGGTATCGGAAACTTCGGCCTGTTCCGAATGCCAGACATAGTTTGTATTCTGGTTGCAATTCCTGTACCACGGACACTGCCAGCACCACAACGCGTGAAGAGCTTGGTTTCTCCAAATATATGACGGCGAACAATGTGTGCAGCACGTGCAAGATGGACTGCATAACTATCACTGTCCTGTTCGCAGGCTTTCTCAAGAGCAGCACCGAGATCTTCTTCAAATGCCATCAATATGTCTCTCCCCTTGGTGTGTGCTCGCATATCAGGAAACTGAGATAGGGTTAGGGTTAGGGTAAGGCTTAGGGTTAGGGTTAGGGTTAGGGTTAGGGTAAGGGTTAGGCTTGGGGTTAGGGTTAGGGTTAGGCTTGGGGTTAGGGTTAGGGTTAGGGTTAGGCTTGGGGTTAGGGTTAGGGTTAGGCTTGGGGTTAGGGTTAGGCTTGGGGTTAGGGTTAGGGTTAGGGTTAGGCTTGGGGTTAGGGTTAGGGTTAGGGTTAGGCTTGGGGTTAGGGTTAGGGTTAGGCTTGGGGTTAGGGTTAGGGTTAGGGTTAGGCTTGGGGTTAGGGTTAGGGTTAGGGTTTAGGGTTAGGGTTAGGCTTGGGGTTAGGGTTAGGTTTAGGGTTAGGGTTAGGGTTAGGGTAAGGGTTAGGTTTAGAGTTAGGCTTGGGGTAAGGGTTAGGTTTAGGGTTAGGCTTGGGGTTAGGGTTAGGGTTAGGGTAAGGGTTAGGGTTAGGGTTAGGGTTTCAGTCGTGTTGAGTTGTCTCTCGTATCGAGCTGCACTCCGAGCTGTTCCATTCTGGACAAGATCGGCCAATCTAAATACTGGTGCTGTCTCCTCATATTGTTTTTTTTCTCTAATGTAGAGGACGAGTTCAGCAAAGACGACTGCCGACATTGGTTGGAGTCCTGTGATCCTGTTGATTGGACCAATCTCGCGCGGTTGTAAAGTCCTATAAAGCACTGCAGGTGATACTGGACATTCAACGCAACCATATCCCCAACACTGAGACGGCCAAGCAGTTATGTATCACCAAGAAGGTTTGCACAGGCATGAACCCGTCTGTCAATTTCGAATGATGCAGCTTTCCAAAGTCCCCGCAGGTTGTCCACAGAAGAAACAAGTTTCTGGAACCTTCTCTGTACTCGAACATGAATGCGCCCTGGTGCGTTTGCATAAAGATTGTACCTCATTGCTTTGACCATCTTTCTTGAGTGCCTTCTTCTGTAGTTTGGTGTTGTTGTACTGGAGCTGGCACGTATGGTGATATTGTGCGCTGTGTACAACCATCGCCGCTTCAATGACATGGCCATCATCATGTCTTTCCAATTGGAGTGATCCTGAAAGCTCTCCAAGTTCATTGAATTTGATTAAGTTCTCTGCGAGTGAACTGTATCTACTACCAATGTCTTTTCTCTTAGATTGTTCAGGTTTGGTCAATGTTTCCATCTTGTCCTCTTGACATATGATGCATAACCTCCAGTCAGTAGTGGTGAGGTGTTGTGATGTTGATGAAGTTCGCTCATAATGAGCTAGTGTGAACCTCTTGGAGATGGTGATCGAACTGTCTTCAGAAGAACGACCAGCACCGTCAGTCTACAGGCATGCATGCATCACGATGAACCTGAAAAGACAAAATGTAGCATTTCTGTAATCATAAATGCCGTAAAAACTGCTACTACAACTACACTCTTAAAAATTCCGTGACATACCCGGAAAAGGATCAGTTGGGGCCAAACTCCATTCTGGATCAAAAATGACTCAGAATAGAGTTAGATTTTACACAGAAAAGGTCAGATCTGACCCAGAAATACTCATATTTATTATACCTTATTCCGTGTCATTTTTACCCGAAATGGAGTTTGGCCGCAACTGATGCTTTTCCGGGTCATTCAATATGGCAGCAACATTAATAAAAATGCGCAATGCAGCTTGTTACCATTGTATTTGTTGCCCCAAGAATCAAGTCAATAGTGCTATTAAACCCAAAGGTAATCGCAAATGTAGATTTTAAATGGCGACCATTTTTAAATCCAACATGGCGGCTCATTGCTAAAAGATACTAAATGCAGATTGTTATCATTGGATTCCTTGCCTCCAAAAACATACATTTAGGCACCAGAATCGAGTCAAAAACAGCATTAGACCCACTGATAATCGAAAAATTAAGATTTCAAATGGCGGCCATTTTGAAATCCAGTATGGCGGCTAAGTGGTAAAAAATACGCAATGCATATTGTTACCATTGGATTCCTTGCCCCCAACAACCTATATTTAGGCACCAGAATCGAGTCAATAGCAATTTTAGATCCACAGATAAGCAAAAATGTAGATTTCAAATGGCGACCATTTTGAATTCCAATATGGTGAACATGAAGGGAGAATTCCGAGTTGCTCAATATCTGAAAATGTCCGCCATATGTCGATGTACATTTGTGCTAAATTTGGTGCTTGTATCACAAAATGCACAATAGGTTAGCTATGCTGCCCCACTATAAGTATCATTATATCTTGTGTGTGTGTATAATGTTGATATACAGGGTGATTCATAAGTCACTTCACTTAGCTATTTAAAATGATTACCATATGAAGCACAAACATACTATGAACTTTTGATAATTGTTATCTTACTCTCTAATTACTGCTATTTGTTAAGCAATGGAAACGTGATGTGAACAGAAAGCCTCCTTCGCACAACACCATAATCAATCAAATATGCTACAAAGAGTCGTAAATTCCTTGCAAAAAAGAATGGAGCTATGCATGCAGAACGAAGGTGGAAATTTTGAAAATTCGCTGTAATTTTAAACTCCCATAAATGAATTTGTTGAATAAACTTTCTGTTTTGTATTACCGTATTTTTTAACTTTAGAATTTCAAAAATAAATAGCTAATTGACTTATGAATCACCCTGTATATATATATATATATATATATATATATATATATATATATATATATATATATATATATATATATATATATATATATATACATATATATATATATATATATATATATATATATATATATATATATATATATATATATATATATATATATATATATATATATATATATATATATATATATATATATATATACGAAACTTGTATTTCTTTCATTTTGTTACCGTCTGTCAAATAATAAGTGATGTTATTCACCAATAATTTAAAGACACGAAAACATAAACAACTTTTGCAGAACTCCTTGTCTTATCGCCATCGCCCAGTTTCCTTTCTCAATCTTTAATCCGTGTCTTAAGAAGGACGAATATTTCAAACAGGAAGAAAACATCGAAGATGTCAATAAAAAAAACATCTTGCTGTCACGTGACCATTCTTTGTAAGTTTCCCTCCGGCTGAAAACGGTGACCTTTCCGAAGATTGTTGACCAGTCGCGAAATATTGTCCTTCCATACAGCTTCCACATTCCTTTCCTTATCTGTACTTTTATTTTGCGTCCTTCTTCCGCGATACGACCTCGCCTCCCTACAAAAAGGATTTGTCCGTCGGTCGGCCTGTCACGCTTAAATTTGAAATATAATTTTCGTTGGTCTGTCAGGATTAAATTTGAAATATAATTTTCGTTGGTCTGTCAGGATTAAATTTGAAATATAATTTTCGTTGGTCTGTCAGGATTCAATTTGAAATATATTTTTCTGTCGTTCGGTCAAGTTTAAATTTGGAATATAATTTTTTTTCAACCGGAAGTAAATTCCGGTTGAATCATATTAATTTTACTTCCGTTTTAATTATATTAAATTCTACTTCCGTTTTAATTATATTAAATTTTACTTCCGGTTTAATTATATTAAATTTTACTTCCGGTTGAATCATGTTGAATTTATAATTATAACATTTCCATCAGATTTCTATTAAAGAAAAAAGGTTTACTATTAAAAAAAGGGTTAATTTAAAGTTTTTGTTTTAATAAAAAATGTGCTTGTAATTAAACCTATGTACTTTTTTAAGAAGACGGTAGAAACAAACGAAATTGCACACACTTCGCCTATTTGGTCCCCCGATTTATAAAATCGGGAGAACTATGTTTTGAGGCATGTCCGTCCGTCCGTCCGTCCGTCCGTCCGTCCGTCCGGATTTTTCTCCGCAACCATCCATTGAATTTCTCTGAACTTTTGCATGAAGTTGTAACTTTGGTCAGTGTAGAAAGTGACTTTCTCCGATTTTTGAAAAAAAATCTGGTTAACCCCCAGGGGGTCAAAAGGCCCCGAAATGGCAAAAAAATGACATTTTTTGCCCCATAACTTTTCATCCATCCATTCAATTTCTCTGAAACTTGGTCAAAATGTGGAGGCAATTGTTCCTAATAGAAAATAAGTATCGCTGACCTTGGAAAAAATCTGGTTCGCGCTCCCAGGAGGTTCAAAAGCCCCCAAAATGGCAAAAAATGACCCTTTTCTCCCATAACGTTTGATCCATCCATTCAATTTTTCTGAAACTTGGCCAAAATGTAGAGGCAATTGTTCTGGATATAAAATGAGCATCCTTGACCTCAAAAATATTCTGGTTCGCGCCCCCAGGGGTCAAAGGGGGGGGGGGGTCAAAAATGCTCCAAATTGCCCAAATTTATTGCATTTTACACTCGCCACATCGAGTCACATACAGAGAGAGACCACGCATGCGCGGCTTGTTTATTTTTGTGAAACCTTTTTTAATTAAAACTATTCCGCATCGTTTGTGTTTTACCTATTTTGTTAATTTGACAACAAAAATGTATGTAATAATAATAAGACTATACAACTCACTAAAGGGTCCATTTAGTTACACTTATTGCGACGTTGTTGCAGTTATTAGAGGGAAATAACGTTTTTCAAAATCCAAGGGAGATAACGACGTTTGACTTAAAAAAATCAAATGCATGTACGGATGGACAGAGGGGTAAAAATGAACATGATAAAATTTCAGCGTTGAAATTGTGAAATGTTGAACGCCATATTTCTGTGTCGGGCGAAACAATCATTCAAACCTGGTACTAGAAAAAAACTAGACAAATACCAATGCATGAAAAAATGAATTCCGCCAACAGAAAAGTGTTGCACCAATTTTATATCCTCCTACTAAGATAAAAAAAATAAATATATAATAATACTAAACCTTATACAGGGTGGGCCAAAATAAGGGTCCTATCTTTAAATTTGAATAACTTGAATTTGAATAACTTCCACAAAATAAAAGTTAAACTCACCAAACTTTATGTGTGTGTAGACTGACCCTTCCGAGATTTTTTGAAATAAACAAAACAAATTTTAGCCGAAAAACACTTCTTAAAACTTACAAAAACTAAAGTATTGTTTTTTACACTGTTTTGAGTTTTTAAAGCAAAAATAATGTTTTCTGAATGAGGGTACGTTCCTTAGGGCTAATACGGCTCATGCTTGCTTCGGAAGGGGTCCTTTACTTATTCTAAAAAAAAAATTTTTTTAAATCAATAAATAAAAAAGTTATGAATTTTTAAAAATAGGACCCTTATTTTTGCCCACCCTGTACCTAGACAGTTACAATAAGCGCCCAACATTTCACAATTTCAACGCTGAACTTTTATCTAAAAGGAAAAAACAAAAAATCAGACGGAATGTAATTAATTAGTTTTTCATTCGTAACGTGACTTGGGATGATCAAAACATGTGCATTTTGTTAATTGGTAATTCCAAATACAGCTCATAAAAGTCGACATATTGACGTCAGTGTAGATATGTCACATGTGAAACGTACTTTTTTGTAGACGCAGCATTTTCCCCCGGTAGGAATTGCTTTTTTTTTCTTCTTTTTATTCCTTTTTTTATTATTTCGTTTTGGGGTTTCCATTTTTTTTCTTTTCTTTTTCATTTATTTATTTATTTATTTATTTTCTTCTTTTTTTTGTTTCTTATTTATTTTATTTTTCTCATTTCGTTCCTCGTTTTATTTCACGTTTTATTTCTCTATTTTTCAATCTTTCTTTTTTTTCTTCCTTTTTCTCATCCTCTTTCTTTCTTCATATTTCTTTTCTCCCTTTCTCTTCATTTTTTTTTCGTTTCTCTTACTTGCTTCTTATGGGGGAAAAAAAGATATGAAATTTTTTTTCTTTCTCATACCCCCCCCCCCGTACTTCTTCGTTAAATTTCTTTACATTTCTTTTCTTCTTTCTCTTCATTTTTTGTTTTTCGTTTCTCCTACTTGCTTCTCTATTTCTTTATTTATTCCTTTTGTTTCTTTCTTTCTCTTTTTCTTTTTTCCTCGTTGCTTCTTTCTTTCTTTCTTTCTTTCTTCGTGTCTTTTTTTCTTCTCGCATCTCATTCTAGGGGTGGAAGGGGGGAAGTAAAAGATATAAACTCCTTTTTCTTCCCCCCCCCCCCACCGTACTTCTTCGTCGACTTTCTTTCTTTCCCTTTTATCTGTGCTTCCTTTTTTTCTATTTTACTTTTTATCCTTCTTTCTTTTCCACGCTTCTAATTTTATCGTTTTCTTTCTCTTTCATTCTTTCTTTTATTCCATTTCACGCCCTCTCATGTCTTCTTTCTTTTTGTATAACTTTCTAATTTCTTTATTTCATTTTCTTTGCTCTTTTCTTTTTCCTCTTCTTTCGTTTCTTTTTTTTTCTCTCTCTTTTAGTCCTTGCTTCTCGTGTTAAAAATTCGTTGGTTACGAAATAGCATAAATAATTGTATTTATAAATATATCGTATAAGTATTGGCTGAATTATATGTTGTAAAATGGATACGTTTCAGAGAAGAGGGTCACGAAAGGGCTGCCTTAAATAAGCTATGTGTTCGGATAAAGTGGCCTGGCTTAGAAAACGATTTGAAAATGGTCTGAGAATGCAAGTATAATTAAATCATAACCTTGAAAGTAATTTAAGTCTCTCTCTTTCTTTCTCTCTCTCTCTCTCTCTTTCTCTCTCTCTCTCTCTCTCTCTCTATATATATATATATATATATATATATATATATATATATATATATATATATATATATATATATACACACGTGCTGGTCAAAAAAATAGAACATATGTATAAAACTGTAAAAATCATTCCGTTTGAGATAATTTTCGGCTTTTAAATTGTGTAGGCGAAATATTCTATATGTAAATAACAATTACAACTATTGTTAATCATTTGTAATATTTGCATATGTCAGACTTTATTGTCACAGAGTAGTTTATTGTCACATTGGGAAATTCAGCGTTTCAATTTAATAGAACATTATTCGTTGAGTAATCTTAAACTCAAAAAAATTATGTGTTTAAAAAGATTTTGTAAGTAATTTAATCATAATCTCTCATTATGGGTCGCTCTAAAGACATATCTTTGTTTAAGAAGCAGCGAATGTTCGATTTGCGGGAAGTAGGAAAGACGCACATGGAAATCGCAACCAAGGTCGGATGTTCAAAATCGGTAGTGATCAAAGTGCTCCAGAAAGATGTTAAGGGTGTTTCCAACAGCAATTGCGAGAAATGCGGACGAAAGAAAAGCACCACCGAAAGACAAGACCGGGCACTGGACAAGGTGGCAAAGAAAAGTCGATTCCAGTCAACAAGCCACATTACTAAAAGTGGAAACAGGCTTCTGGTGCCGACGTTTCACGAAGCACTACCTACCGAAGGCTCCGGCAACTGGGATACCAAAATCGTATAGCTGCCACCAAACCGCTCCTTAACAAAAATCAGATGTTGAAGAGGCTACGATGGGCAACTGCTCATCAAACCTGGACTACAGACGAATGGCGGCGTGTGATCTTTTCAGATGAGTCTCGATTTTGTATTTCCTTCGGCGACCAAGGGCCACGTGTTTGGCGAAGATCCACGGAACGGTATAACCAAGAATGCGTCAAGAAGTCTGTGAAG